>JALGBA010000739.1:600000-1041138 GCA_023970755.1 Azemiops feae | reverse complement strand
GCAAGCCCCGGCCGGCTGCCAAGCCCCGCCAAGCCCCGGCCGCCGCCCCCGCCAAGCCCCGGGCAGCCGCCAAGCCCCGCCCAGCCACCAAGCCCCGCCAAGCCCCGGCCGCCGCCGCCGCCAAGCCCCACCAAGCCCTGGCTGGCTGCCAAGCCCCGGCCGCCGCCCCCGCCAAGCCCTGGCCGGCCCAGCCGCCGCCACGAAGCCCATGTAAGGTTGGCGCCCCCGCCCAGATGCCCTCGCCTCCCCCAAGCATTTTTTTACTCAGCTGCTTTCAGCTGCACGCCCTTTCTCCGTTTGCTTCTCTGCCTTCGTTTGCCACGTGCTTGTGGGTAAAAAAAAAAAGTTCCATGAGACTTTCTAACTTCTCGCGAGAAGTTAGAAAGTCTCATGGAACTTTTTTTTTTTGTCTCACAAACACATGGCGAAGGCCGAGAAGGACAGGAGAAAGGGAGTGCAGCTGAAAGCAGGTGAGTAAAAAAAACGCTTGGGGGAGGCGAGGGCATCTGGGTGGGGGCGGGGGGGCAGGCAATGCGTCACACAGCTCCGGCGGAATCTCCCCTGAAGACTGCGTGAGGCTGCCTGCCACCCCCAAGGCTGCCGCCAATCAGCTGGAGCTGCGCGCTTTGATCCTGGGCTCTCAGTAGGACCCAGGCAACTGCAGTTCCAGCTGACTTTGCCACAAGCCTCTGCGGCGCTGCTGCCGCTTCACCTCATCCACTTTCACACTTTAAAAAAAAAAAAAATCAAAAATATTTTTTTTAATATTTTTTTAAATATTTTTTTTACATATTTTTTCAACCCGTCCTACGCGTACCACCAGCCATGTGCTCGCGTACCACTAGTGGTACGCGTACCACCGGTTGAAAAGCCCTGCTCTAACACATCCCCAGATCTATGGCAATTACAGATGGGGCTGCTGACTCGTTCATTTTAGTACTTTATGCAGTTACCTGAGACTTTGCTTGGGTTAAGCCTCACAAAGCCTCACAACAGAACAGAAACTAATCTGTAAATATTCGGCATTTAGATCCTTTGGGGACACATTACCACTTATGGATATACAGTAGCTCAGTCTAGCCAGAAACCTTGAAATTGATTTTTTTTAATCAGAAGCAAATTTAGAGCACTTTACAGACTTTGTTCAATGACAGAGCATTAAGCATATATTAAAGCAAATATTATTCAAGATTGTTGTTCCAAGCTTCTTCTTCTTGTTCCCATTCCTCAGTGTGTTTTAAACACATACAAAATCACAACTTGATCAATATTTCATGACAATAATTTCTGCTTTTAAAGTATATTTAGCACAAATCAGAGCTTTGCTAAGCACACATTTAAACCAACAATTTGCTATGCCTATGCAAATCCTTTGAGAGAAGTGCTACAGTATGCATAACCTTTCTTTTCAAATAGCTCAGGCAGACACTTTTTATCTTTTATCTCTCAATTTGAATGGCTGCTTCAGAAGTTGCTCCTCACTGCTGCCATACTTTGTGAAGTGCTGCTTTTTTAAGGATTTACACAGCCCTAAGAAGCACAGCCCAGAATCTGATTATTTGGAAAGTTAGTTGCTATTTTCCTCAACTGCTATTAATTCATATTTCAAAGAAACAGGCCCATTTCTCTATAATAAGCAAATTACACATTTATACTTGGGCATATAAATTGAGATTAGAGAATATATAGTTTTAAAATAAATTCCCACATTAGGTAAAAGGCCAGAATGTTGCATTATACAATTAGGTAAAAGTAGTCATTCTAGAAGTCAGCATCTTCAAATTCATGTAATTAATCTCAAATTGAACAAGAAATATTCTTATTAATCATTTAATACTTAAGAAGGATGTCTACCATTGCTTATTTCATGTTATTAATGAGGATTGCTTTGGTGCTAATTAGAAGGATTTAGTGAGAATTCCCTTGCTTTCTTAAAAATGTTGAGAATGGAAAGAGTGTATGAGAGCTGTGGGTAGAATCTAAAGAACTACTTCCTGTGCATGAGTTACTCCATATATACCCAAGGTCTTGGTCATGCATAATACAAATTACGGATTTCTCTGAATAGAAAAATGTCATGTTAATTAGAAATCTGCTTTCAGACATTTTAAGAAGAGATCAATATAGTATCCAGGAACACTTAAGACATACTGATGAGATTGATGGTCAGCAAAGTTGGGTAGTTCCTTAGTACGCTCATGCCCCGAGGGCAATGAGGCAAGTGAGAAAACAGTCAGACCAGAGGTAGAGAAAAATTCATTACAAGTCTAAATTGGCATGACTATCAGCCCAATTACAAGATATATTCTTTGGCAATTTTTCTCTTACTATTTCATCCTATTAGATGTATTGACCACTAGGAGGCACCACGTGACCCATTTTGTCCTATATCAGACTTATTAGGCATAGGCAATCAGATGTTATTCCTGGGAATTGAACTCAGGGACCTTTGCATTTCAGATGACTATAAATAGTGCCTCAGCTTTATCAGCTACTCAAATCCTAACAGTGAGTGATATAGTAGTCCTCAGATGTTACATTATGTCATGTCCCTGATACAGGTAGTAGTCCCAACTACAGGTAGTCCTCAACTAAAACTATTAGTTTAATGACCATTTAAAGTTACAATGGCATAGAAAATAGTGACTTATGACTGTTGCAGCATCCTCATGGTCACATGATCAAAATTAAGAGGTTTGGCAACTGGCATGTATATATGACGACTGCAATGTCCCGGAATCATGTGATACCTTTTGTGAACTTCTGACAAGCAAAGACAATGGGGAAGCCAGATTTACTTAACAACCATGTTGCTATCTTAACAAGTGCAGTGATTCACTTAACAACTGTGGCCAGAAAGATTGTAAAATGGGACAAAACTCAAATAACAACTGTCTTGCTTAGCAATGGAAATTTGGGGCTCGATTGTGGTCATACATCCAGGACTACCTGTAGAATGAAACGGATCATGTAATGCTTGTCTCCTGGTGGTTAGAGTAATAGAAAGAACAATTAATCAGTGGAACCACCTGCCTCCAGAAGTTGTGAATGCTCCAACACTGGAAGTTCTTAAGAAGACACTGGACAACCATTTGTCTGAAATGGTATAGGGTTTCCTGCCTGAGCAGGGGGTTGGACTAGAACAGAGGT
Organism: Azemiops feae; assembly: GCA_023970755.1. Lineage (NCBI taxonomy): Eukaryota > Metazoa > Chordata > Lepidosauria > Squamata > Viperidae > Azemiops > Azemiops feae. The sequence goes on along the minus strand of JALGBA010000739.1, from coordinate 1,037,988 downwards.
CCCCAACCTTTTGGGCACCAGGGACCAGTTACATAGTGAGAGATTTTTCCTCGGACCGGAGTGGGCATGGTTTTGTGTGCTGCCTGCATCCTGTGGATGGGGCTTTTCTTGTTTGTGCGGACCAGTTGCTGGCATGCCGTGGCCCAGTGCTGGTCCACGGACCGGGGGTTGGGGACCCCTGAACTAGAAGACCTCAAAGGTCCCTTCCAACTCTATTATTATTGTTATTATAAAGCACCAGACAGGATATGCATTGTGTAAAAGGAGAGAAATTCCCTCTCCCTCAAGATGAATGGTGGTGGTGGTAGAGGAAGCCTTATAAAATTCCTTATGTTGGGGCAGGATATAGCGTAACATGGAAACATATAGCAAGCATGCAATACCATGAAAAGATTCAGTTTTTCTCAAGGAAGCCAATAAGAGCTAATCTAAACAGAATACTTATTACTTCAACAATTTTTCCCAGTCAAAGTTGAATATTATTTTCACATAAGTCTTAGATTTATTTCAGTTTCTATTTGCCTCTGGGACCTTGCATTTTCACACAAAGCCTATTTTTCAGAGCATATATATATATGAATCTGAGATCACCTTTGGACAGTCATCATTGTGTTACCAATAGAACATAATGTTTTGTATTCCTTTCTGGGCGTGCACTACAAAATCTGCTATGCTGTGTGACTCATCCTCTCCATGTGAAACCTCAAATCCACTGAATCTTTGCCCATTTTAATTAAGCAACTTAAGGTTTCAGTATCTAAGGCAATTGAATCAAATAGATCAAATCTATTCCTTCCAGGGATACAACACAAAGAGCAATACATTAAATAGAAAGTGAAGTTATCCTATAGAAGCCTTTTATATACAGTGACAATTACTGCTCTACTGCACATTCTGTGACATCCAGAAAGCATGAAGAAGATGCTCTTTTATTAAATTTTCACTGGGAACTTTAGGAATTACATCCATAAGTAAATCATTGGAGGCTTTTAAGAAGAGACTGGACAGGCACATAGTGTAGGGCAGGCATGTCAAACTGCCAGCCCGCGGGCCGGATGTGTCACATCGAAACCGCGTCCACCCCATTGCCGGCAATGGGGAAAAACTTGCGTGATGTCACGAGTTTAACATGCCTGGTATAGGGTCTCCAGCTTGAGCAAGGAGTTGGACTAGAAGACCTCCAAGGTCCCTTCCAACTCTGCTATTCTGTTATTTTGTTAAATCTAAATATTGGAGTTTAGCCTGGAACATTAAAAGCTCCAAACTTGAAATAATTAGAAAAAAAAAGTATTTAGGGGGTGTAAGATTGAATTGTTTTCAAGCAGGAGAGTATAAGACTCTGCAGACAAAGAAAAAATTGAGGAAATAAAATAAAAAAGTATTATATATATTTTGTGGCAAGGTAATAAAATACCTTGTACAGAAAGTATAGGTTGGTACTGCAAAAAAAAAAAGTATGTTTGTTTGATAAGACACAACACTGAATCTCGTTGGACTGTCAAAAAGAAAAAAAGCTATTATTAAAATATAATTATAATGTATAAAACAGGGCTTTTCAACCGGTGGTATGCGTACCACTTGTGGTACATTAACAAGTGGCAGGTGGTACGCAGCCCTGCCTAGCCAAGTGTAGTGGGGAAGGGAAAGAGCCAGCGCAGGCAAGGACTTACAGTGAGAGAGTCCTCTGGAATTGCAAAGTGGCTGAGGAGAGGTAAAGGTCCCAGGCTCACTTCTGCTCACCCTCCCCCATGAGAAAGGAGGAGGAGGGGGGTGGAGACAGGAGAGGCTATAAAAGGAGGCAGTTTGGGCGGGAGAGGGAGAGAGAGAAAAAAGCAGCAGCCTTGGGAGGAGGCGGAGTCAGCTCTAGCTGCACTGAAGGGAAAGAAGAAGGAGGAGGAGGGTGGGGGAGGGGTCGCCCTCCAAGAGGAATGAAAAAAGGCAGCAATGGCTGGAGGTGAGGCACGAGGGAGGGAGGGAGATGGGAGAGTGGAAGGATTCTTATGTGCTTTTGTGACTTTGAAGTTCTGGGATTTGTGCAATGTGGGCTTTGTGTTCTTAAGGAGTGTTTGGCAATTTCTTTTTGGCTGATGTCTCGTGTTAGCTTCTATTGCTCTACTATTGTTAGCTGTAAGTTTTGCTGCAAGGGATTTTGAAGTATTTTTCTCCTGAATGGATTTACTTATGAATGGAGTCATTTGGGGAGGCTGCCTTAGCCGGCAGCCAATACTTACTACATTTTTTTTTCTTCCTTTCCTTTCTAGCCAGTAGCTAATTCTTAAAGGGGAATGTGCCTTTTTAAGCTAGTTCACTCAGCAGTTCACTTTTTAAGCTAGTTCACCGATTGTACCACTTTTAGGAAATGGCAATATTCGAGTACCACCTAGCAAGGTGTCAAAAACTTGATGACCAAAAAGAAAATCCTGTTCAAAGTTGCAATTGCACTGAAATGACTTATGACCATTTTTCACACTTATGACCATTGCAGCATGCCCAGGGTCATGTGATTTATATTTGGATGCTTGGCAACTGATTCATATTTATGATGGTCACAGTGTCCCAGGGTCATGTGATCTCCTTTTGCAACCTTTTGACAAGTAAAGTCAATGGCAGGGCTGCTGGTGGCCAAGTGCTAAGGCGGGACTTCCCTCCCTCCCTCCTTCCCTGCCTCCCTCTTTCTCATGCCCACCTCCTTCTGAAGGAAGAATTTGAACCCCCCTCCATATTTTCTCTCTTCCATATATTCATCAAACAAGGAAAAGCCTCCAGAGACAGAAAAGACAAACTGCTGAGTGAACTAGCTTAAAAAGGCACATTCCCCTTTAAGAATTAGCTACTGGCTAGAAAGGAAAGGAGCGCGGCCGGCACTTAAGGAAGAAAAAAAAATGTAAAAAAAAAAAAATTCCCAAGGCTCACTGTAAGTCCTTGCCTGCGCTGGCTCTTTCCCTTCCCCACTACACTTGGCTAGGCAGGGCTGCGTACCACCTGCCACTTGTTAATGTACCACAAGTGGTATGCGTACCACCGGTTGAAAAGCCCTGCTCTAGAAAATCCAACTCCATCTTTCACTAGACAGCAAAGCTAATGGTGATAGATTATGGGCACTGTAATCCAATAAATCTAGCGAATCATAAGGGATTACCATTGTATTTTTTCAAGAGTTTAAAATGCAAGAACAATGTGACTTTAGTCAACTCTCCTACTTACATGCATTGCCTACCCACAAATCTGATTCCATTCCTGCATATTCTCAAAATAATTTCAAAGGAATCAGAAAGGAATAAAGGCATACTAGGAACATATACTATCACTCCACAAGGAATAAATATGATTCTACTGTTAATCTTAATAACCCTATTGTGGAGATGTAAATATTAAATGGGTTTTTAACCCATCAGAAAAAAAAGATCATTAATCTTGCCATTGGCTGGTCCAAGTAAATTCTTAAAAGATTATGCAAAAAGAAAATTGTTCTTCTATTAAATCATTAGTACTTCCTGGAGCTAGAAGCTATTCTTCTCACTACTCTTGTTTAGGGTTTCTGTTCAAAAATATTCAAAACAATGCAAAAAGCCTAGCTAACTAGCACGGCTTAATTATCTCTGCAATTCTCCTTGTCTAAAAGCTCAGATGCATAACAGATGCTTCAGTGCATTACATTTCGTATGTCTGGGGCTGACTGAACCCATACACAATCTTGCTTAATACTGTTGACAAATAATAGAATTTGCCTCTAATAATTCAAATAACTGCAGAGAAACCCCCTCAGAAATTTGTTTGAATTAATCTTCCTTCACACCTACTTCTTCAATATAAGTTTCTTTCTTATAGAACACCCTAATAATGCCCTCTTAATTATCTGTTCTCCAAGGTTACTGAGATAGCATTCAGGCAGCTGGCAGTTTCTCTTTCACAATTCTGATACTCACAAGATGGAAAATTGTATTTGTCTGTGACTGAAACAATGTGTCAAGACGATATCTCATCCACATTTGCTCTTTGTTAGGATGGTTAGCTTGGGTTTGTCTGGGCTTAATTCAGAGTTGTAAATATCATACTAAAGAGCAGCTGGTACAATTTGTGAATTCTGTGAACATTCTGAGGCTCTTTTAAATATTCTTCTATGTGAGGTCCTCTAATTAATTGACAGAGACAGGAAGACATTCGAAAGAGTTACACCTACTCCATAAAATGGCACTGTAACATCCTCATTTATTATTTGTACATAAGACAATCATGACCAAATCAACTATAACTGTATGGATTACAGCTGTTGCTTAAGCAGGGATGTGTAAGGGTAACTGTTAATATGCTGAATTACTTCCTTATGGCAAAAAATAATATGTTTAAACAAAACATAGAAAAAAATTATATGAGATGAATATACATTTTATGTATTTTTAAGATGTTCACAGGAAAGATGCTTGGAAAGAGACAAATTTGCCTTTAATAGAATTATGACAAACAAGTGTTTCCCCACCGCTTCAATTTTAAGATGTGTGGACTTCAACTCTTGGAATGCAGGATGTTGCATGCTGACTGGAGAATTCTGGGAGTTGAAGTCCATACATCTTAAAGGTGCTGAGGTTGAAAACACTGATATAAACAATATTAGGAACAATATTGATATATTAAGCAGACTGATACTGACAAGGCATATCACTGCTTGTAACTAAAATATACAGTATGTGCCTTGGAATCTCATAATCATGAGTAGGCTACTAACTGAACAAACAAAAATAGATTGACAAAGCAAAGAAATAGCCAATTTTTTGCTTCAAAGTTGTTTTGCTGATTCAAAGCAGGGGGGCATTAATTTGCAATTCCAGTTTTTCCTGTTATTCCAAGTTAGATTTTATTAACATGAACTAAGCATAACTATTATTTCTAATCCTCAATCCATGCTCAGGATATAAAGAGGATATTAATGGACAAAATATAATTAACTTGTTTTGAAATAATAGATGATACATGAACCTTTCAGCTTTTTCTCATCTGTATAGAAAATCTGTACCAAGGTTCATAGCTATATAAAACTTTCTACAACACTGGAACTGTTAAAGAGAACAAAAACTATCCATAACAGCAGTCTTTAAACTTGGCCCTTTTATGAGTTGTGGGCTTCAACTCCCAGAATTCCTCAGCCAGCGTGCCTGGCTGAAGAATTCTGGGAGTTGATGTCCACAAGTCATAAAAGGGCCAAGTTTGAAGACCCCTGATCTATAAGAATATGGAGACCGTGCTGGCTGGAGAATTCTGGGAGTTGAAGTCCACACTATTTCACACAGTTGCCAAGGTTGAGAAACACTGATCTATGGTTAGGTCAGGTTTCTATAGGTCTAACATTCACTCCTAAATTGAGTGCTATACTTGTACAAAGGGACTCACTGGTAAACGGTCAGTACTAATTAGATGTTTATTCCATAGCTGCCTAAGGGTCAACAAGACGTAGGCTTTGTATACATGTCCCTCGCAATGGGATGACCAAGTTACTATTCTAGTTTATAATGCCTTGGTAAGAACATACTTGGAATATTGCATCCAGTTTTGGTTGCCACAATATAAAAAATATATTGAGACTCTAGAAAGAGTGCAGAGAAGAGCAACAAAGATGATTAGGGGACTGGAGACTAAACCATATGAAGAATTGGATATGTCGAGTTTAGTGAAGAGAAGGATTAGGAGTGACATGATAGCAGTGTTCCAATATCTAAGGGGCTGCCACAAAGAAGAGGGAGTCAAGCTATTCTCCAAAGCACCTAAAGGCAGGGCAAGAAGAAATGAATGGAAACTAATCAAGGAGAGAAGCAACCTTGAACTAAGAAGAAATTTCCTTAGAACAATTAATCAGTGGAACAACAAATTAGTGCTCCAACACTGGAAGTTTTTTAAAAGAGATTGAACAACCATTTGTCTGAAATGGTATAGGGTTTCCTGCTTGAGCAGGGGGATGGACTAGAAGACCTCCGAGGTTCTTTCCAACTCTGTTATTCTGTTTCTGTTAATAAATCTTCTTATAGTAAAAGTTCCACAACATACAGTCACATCTTTAAACCATATTGATGTTTGTAGCAACATATTAACAATAATGAGTATTAAACCAAAATAAAGATTTATTATCCTTAGCCATTTGTTAGTATGAGATATTCCAGACTTTTTATATAACTAATACATAATATTCATGTTAGTCATACTGTTTATTTAAAAAAGAACTTCCAGTTGGCAATGGGATTAGTTGAATTTACAATGACAATTTTCTTGTTGATTAAAGGGATTTCCTCTTTTTGTCATAGCTCTATTGGCAAGCACAAAAAGTGATTTTATCTTTAATTTATAGTGCTTTGGAGTGGTAAATTATTGGACAAAAGTTGAGAAGGCAAAGAGAATAAGGCACTCCTGTCTTCTTCTGCAGGTAGCTTCTTAAGGGTGCTAAAAGCTAACGGAGCTGAATCACAAGCAAAAGTGAACCAGAAAGTTGGACAGTGTTTTATCATTTTAAAAGCTCTTTTTCATGATTTACAGAATTTTGGAATGAATCAATTAATGTGAATAAAAACCTTCATGAATTGTGTGAATCAGGGCAGCTGAAGCAGACACTTCATGCTTTAAATTAGAAAAAGGCAAAGTTAAAACCTGAATCATTGATTTGTACAAACCATGAATAACTCAGCTTTAAAATAAACAACATGCCATGGATGTTGAGGCAATGCTGAAATCAAATAAAGATATTCACAAAGAAAGATTTATTACTTAGAAATAATTTATGATTAATAAATTAATTTAATGCTGAGGAAGATTAGTTGGTAGCAAGACATATATGGGGAGAAGAGGGTTACATTGCAGCAGGAATACAACTTGAAGTTGAAACCCATTGTGTGGATTTCCATTTCTACTCTCAATACAAAAATCCAATCCAATTGTTTTTTTAAGATCTACAGTGCAGATCCTACACATCTTCACAGAATTGATTCAGCCTTCTATAACAGTTCCAGTTTCTCATGTAGCCCTTGGCAAAATTAATGGCCCACCCTGGACTAAATGAATTCAACTGTTAGATGGCACACTGGATAGGCAACCTTCTCAGAGACTGGAGGTCAGGGTAAGTGCCGAATCCAAACCAAGAACCTTTTCAGAGATCAGAGAAGAGACCTGTTTTACTGGAGTAGATGGGAAGCAGAAACTCTAGATGAAGAATAAACTTCATGAAAAGAGCAAAACTATTTGTCTTTGCACTAACAGTAAGATAAGTGCTGAACCTTGGTTCAGAAACCAATAGGTACTAAGCAGATGTGCTCCTAAATCTTTAAAGGGTCTACTTGGGAATCCAACATTAGTCAGGACCACCTACTGAAGAAAGTGACATTTTCAATCAGATTCCTTTAAGATATTTTAGTCTGCTTTGTAGAGTCTCCTATTTTGAATGTGTCTATTAATTATTTCAAGGAATTTACCTCTCTTTTTTTATTTCAAGTTTATTCATCATACAATGCTTATATGTTTTGTTCCATCTAATCTATCTGAACTTCAGATACTGTATTGCTCATCTGGATCTGGATCCAATGTCTCTGTAGCATTCTATGAGAGACTGATGTGTGATTTGTCATTTGTGATCTTATTGGTGCTTAATGATTTCTTCCACTCAGTTGTAAAGACTACCTCAAACCAGAAGATTTACTTTTACAATTTTTAATAAAGTTAATTCTTAAATAATAATGGTGCTTGTTTCAACTTGTCAACAGAGACAGGCCTATTATTTTCTGACCACACAAAGCTCCTAGGGTCAGGAAGTGAGTTTAGCTTTCCTTATTTATCATTGTCATCACTATCAACACTATCATGCCTAGTTTATTTGCAAGTAAGCTGCTTGGGTACAAGAGCTTCATCTCTTATGAAATTCAATGTTAAAGGAAGAGCCAGGGCAAAGCTTTTCCTTCCTCCTGGAAGATGGGTGCTGGCAGCAGAATGTACTACATAGCCAATAAGCAAAAGCTGTAGTAATTCCTGCATGAATGAGGTCCAGATCCTGTATAGAGCCAAGAGTTAAATTAGATAATTTACCTTCCAATTCTACAATTCTATGATTCTGCAATTTAACAGTCACCATATATCCATCAAATTAAACCCTAACACATAAATGTGCGATACCTCCAGTGGATAAGAATCAAATTAAGGTGAATCATATTTTGGTTTAATAAAAGATCTAAAACTTTATGAAGTTTCTAACCATAATTATCTGATGCACAGCCAAATTAAAACTAGCTCATTATATCTATGCAAAATATCTGGAAAAATTATTAGTAATAGTAGTTAATTTCATTATTAAAAAGATCCTTTTTTATAATTTATTTAATCAAAATTACTGTGTATTTACTTTATTACAGGTAGACTGTGACTTATAATCACAACTGGGACCAAAACTTCTGTTGGTAAGCAAGATGATTGAGTTGCGCCTGATTTTATGACCTTTTTTGCTACAGTTGTTAAGCAAATCACTGCAGTTAAGTTAATCATGTGGTCTAAGCCAGGGGTCCCCAACCCCCGGGCCGTGGACCAGCACCGGGCCACCGCATGCCAGAAACAGGTCCGCACTAACAAGCAAAACCCCATCTGTGGGATGCAGGAAGCACATCCCCTCCAATTCGTGGAAAAATCTCTCTCCACGGAACTGGTCCCTGGTGCCTCAAAGGTTGGGGACCACTGGTCTAAGCGAATCTGGCTTCCCTCTCTATCTTTGCTTGTTGGAAGCTGGCAGGAAAGGTCACAAATGATGATCAGGTGACCTCTGGATGCTGCAATTGTTCTAAATACATGCTGGTTGTCTGAATTTTCATCATGTCACTGTGGAGATGCTGCAACAGTTGTAAGTGCAAAGACTGGTTACAAATCACTGTTTTCGGTGCCATTGTAACTTTGAACAGTTGCTAACCGAATGGTTGTAAATTGAGGACTACCTGTATGAATTTCTGTTTATGTATATTTGACTAATAGGTGTTTTTTGCCTGGTATATGAATATGAACGTATGTTTAAAAGAAAGTGACTTAACATTTTAAATTACTATTTGGCAATAATTTGAGGACAAATTCTTGACTTCCTCTTCATTTCATAAATATGTATTTTTCTTTTCCTAGTTTCATTCAGTAATTCATGTTCTGTACTATTTAACTCTCTTACATTTCAATTTGTAATCTTGCACATCCTATCATTGTCTCCATGTGGAACCACAGAAACTGAATTCCATTGCTCATCACGCCTTTGATCAGTCAAAATTTTTACATAATTTTAACACCTAAATAAAAACTGCCTGTTTCTAATCTAACTTAGAGTTGCACTTCATTTTTCTCATTCTTCCCTTTATTTTAATGCTAATTAAAAATTAAAATCTAAAATGTTGTCTTACCATGTTGTGTCTTCCTCCATTCCTCTTTTGGCATGGTGGCTTATTACTCTAGGACTGTTTATACAGTTTGTGGGTCTGCTTGCATTCATTCCCCTTAAAAAAATAGAAGTCTCTGTTGAGCATTTACAGGAAAAAAAACCCTGACAAACAAACTACAAAAATGCAAGCAGAAATGAAGTGAACACAAAATTTACTGAACTTTACTGATAAAAAATGTCAATATAACTACGATAAAAGAAGAAAACTACTGGGTAAGTATAGTAAGTATATTCATACTTAGCAGTTGATTTGATATATTGTTTATAAAACTTGTCAAATACTTTTTAGGTGTTTTCTATAGAAATGAAATAATACAGATTGCTATGTGGCCTGGAAAAAATCTTAAACAGGTAAAAATGTTGTGCATTACTTATTTTATTTATTTGATTTCTATAGCCACACATCCCAACAAATGATTCTGCTCAGTGTTGGATTAGCCAACAAGATCATGTATAGATAGTCCCCAACTTATAACCATTCATTTAGTGACCATTCCAAGTTATAATGGTACTGAAAAAAGTGACTTATGACTGGGTCCACGCCCTTACAACTGACACAGCATCCCATGGTCATGTGATCAAAATTGGCAACTGACATGTATTTACGACAGCTGTAGCCCCAGGATCATGTGCTTGCCATTGGCAACTTTCCCAATCTGCCTCCAACAAGCAAAGTCAACAGGGGAAGCCAGATTCGCTTTTCAACCGTGTGATTATTTAATGACCATGGTGATTCTCTTAATGACCACAGCAAAAAAGTCATAAAACTGGGCGTGATTCGCTTAGCAATTGCCTCACTCAGCAATGAATTTCCAGTCCCAATTATGGTCGTAAATTAAGGACTACCTGTAAATAAATGTAGAGGAGATACAGATGCAAGTATTTCCAGAGTTTAATACTGTGTTACTAGCAATTTCCTGAGACAAACAATTTGCAATATGGCTAAATAGTTTAACTTAATGTGAGATTATGTTTTATCCTCTGCTTTATAACCAATATAACCAATATAAATCATTATTCTCAGTATTGAGAATATTTGATTCTTAATATTGAAAATATTTGCAAGAGCTCTATTTATTTATGTATAATAAATTATATAGCCACCCAGCTTAATGCAACATAAACCTAGGCAACTTACAAATAATATGGTGGGTTGATTTCCATTTGCTAAATTATTCAACAATACAATATTTCCTCAACTTCAGTATCCATCTCTGTATTAATTTTTTACTTATTCATGAAATGTATAGGCTGCCCCAATCAATCATGATTCCTAGCTCACAAAATAAAGCACAAAGCATGAAAGCACGAAGATAACAAGTTGAAAAAAGAAGAGTCTGGAGAAACAATGCCAACTTTAAAACACATACACACATGAAAGTACATCACACATTCTAACCCAAGGGCAGAGGAAACAGCCAGGTTTTGAGGGCTTGTTTAAATAAGGTCAGAATCTCAGGGGAAATGCATATCCAGAGGGCAGGTACTGTTTTAGCAAGAACTGGACTTAAGTAATTCAGACTGCAATCTGTCTCTGAGGTACAAATATCAAAAGGCAGTTTTCCTACCTTCCTGACTGAATTAGCTGACCAGAAAGTAACTTTGCAAGCAATTTGCACATGCTGGATGTAACTAATCTAATCAGTGAAGGAAGCAGTTACAGTGTACTGCTTAATCTGTAGAAGAGGTACATAAACAAATGGGCTCATGTTCCCTGCACTCTTAATAAAAGCAATTCTGGTTCCTAGCAGACTCACAAGCATCTGGCTTTGTTGTTATGGCTACTTGAGCCAAAATGTTAGGATAAACATCGAAGAAAAAGTGCAAGACACAGGTAAATGTGAAAAGAGGACCAGCATATCTGATCACTCTTGGAATACATTTGCATATATATGGATGAACTTTAATAGGATTTATTCCTAAGTGCAAATGGAACTGGATAATAAAACAACATAAATTCAATTAGCTACCACAAAAACAAGACAGTATTTCCCATGTTTAAATGTTCTCATTTGCTTCATTTGCCAGCAGCCTTTCATGCAACTGTAATTACAAAAGAAAAGGGAGAGAATGAAATAAGCCTTTAGATTATGAGTATTAACTTTGGAAAATTTCAGATCCAAAAGACAAGTTTGAAGACATATCTTTTACAATCATACTACCCCAAAAAACAAATATATTGTCATATATTGTGCCATTATACCTAACAATTCCAATAGGGCAAAAGGGGAAAGGGTTTTTTGTTCCAGACACCTGTCATGAAGCCTTTGCAGGCTTTTGAGCTCTGCCATACCATTGGTCTTTCCATTTCTAACATCCAATGTAATTTAAAATCCAACATGCACTTGCATATCATCTTCACCACCTGCAAATCTATGCTGCTTTCAGGCGGATGACTGTATGCTTGTGGGCTGCAGCATATAGAGATTTTCTTTCGCCAATAGTCTGATGTTCAAACTACCGAATAGCTGATCACAAATAATTGGTGAACCAATCAATGCTCAGTTTTATGGTTTCAAATGGTCAGCTACTGAATATACTGCTTTTGGAGGTTATCGTGTATCATGAATTAAAAGTCCTTCCCTCTTCTCAGAAAGAGAAGTAAGTAAATTTCTAGTATCCCCATACAGAATCCCTTTTTCTGTTCACATGTGGTTGTAAATATCAGCAACATTTATGCAGCAATTGTAGGAGAAATTGGCTTTTAACTTGTTAACTATTAACTGAGAAGCTTCAAAAGCCTTCTGGTTTTCTGCCAGATTAGTGTTGCAAAAAGCATTTTAGCAAGCCCTGCAAGGGTGTTGCGTGGCAGCAAATCCTGTGAGAGTACCATGCCAGCAGAACTGGATCTGCTGATTTTTTCACCCTTAGTTGGGTAGCATAAATGTTACAAAGGAACTATGAAAAATGGGAGCTGGCAGGCAGAGTCTCCAATGGGAAATAAAACTACCCACTGATGTAAGATGAACTTGCTGAAATGTGAATTTCATCCTTCTTTGAAGCAAAGGAGAGAAAAGCAAGTGGCTTTTCCAGGGTGGCAAAGGGAAAGAACTTTGAGAAATGTGTGTTTCATCAGCATTGTGCAGGCAACCAGAGCCTGTTCAGTTCAAAAGGAAGTGAAAAAACAAAATATGAAAGCTTAAAAAGTTGAAGTTCAGCTTATTTCTAATCAATGTTAAAGGTGAAGAGAGAAAAAAGAATCTTGCTAGTATGATAAATGAAGGCACTGAAAAAATAGCACTCTTCTATCGATTAATCTTCCCCAAAGCCAGCACAAATTGCCTTTGTTTGTATTTCTGAATGCGTGCCAGGGCAGTTGGTGTTACCATATTATGCCCCAAAGCCGTGCAAAGTAGAAAGAACTAGATTCAAAAGCAGGACTCAGAACTTAACTTCATAATTTATACACTATTAACCTTTAACTTCATAATATTATACACTACTAACATTATAACTTTGTAACAATATACACTATTCACCTTTAAAATTGTAAAGGTTAAGTCAGCAATACCCAGTTTTGTTTCTAGCTCTTTTAAGCAATATTGTAAGAATTTTTGTAAGATTCCCCTCTTTTCTAAAAGGATTACAGTAAGTCTAGACCAGGGGTGTCAAACTCGCAACGTCACGTGATGTGTCGCGACGTATCGTGACTTTTTTCCCATTGCCGGCAATGGGGTTGGCGCGGTTTTGGCATGATGCATCCAGCCCACGGGCTGGCAGTTTGACACCCCTGATCTAGGCTAAATGTTCTTAGCATACTGGCTAGGGAATTCTGGGATTTGATATCCACACATCTTAAAGTTGCTATAGGTGAAAAGCACAGGTCTACAAAGTATTCAATATTTACTACTAGTGCAGGATTGATCAATCTCCCATTTCTCAAATTATACAATGTAAAATGCAAATCATTTGTTACTATGAAAAGACTAATAATAAGATACCAAAGAAAGCCCTCTTCTATTGCAGCACCTGCCCTCTTGAAAATCATAGCCCCAAGATCTATGTTGCACTGCTGCTGGACTTGATGACAATTATAAGAGGGAAAAGCAGTTTTGATAAGCTTTTCAGTTCAGCAAAATGAAATAAAAATCCTTTTGCACATACAAAAAGCAATAGAGGTGATCCAAAAAGCATTACTAGTGGAAAGAGGCTGATCTCCACCTATTATCTGTCTCTACATTTTTGAGTTATTTCAAAAGGCAACCTGCCAGGGATGGTTTGCTTCAGCATCTGCCTAATGATGCAGGAATATTTTCTGAGTTCACAGTGGATTCTCAATCTGAAGACAAGACTTTGCAATTTATTTTAATTCATATTGCATCATATTCTATAAAGTACATTTAGCATTTTTGTTGTGGGTTATTAAAGCAAAATCTGGAATAGGTAACATGGTGCTCAAATGCTCCACTCAAGACCACTGTGTTCATAACCTCTCTCCCTTTGTCTATAAAGTCTGATAAGATTTTATTTATTTGTTTGTTTGTTTATTGTTCACCCAACTCTAATGGATTCTAGGCAGTGTAAAAAACTAGAAAAAAAACTTAAAAACTTAAAAAAAAAACAGCTTAAAAACACTGAATCCTAGAAGTCCTGAGTAAAGAAATCTAATAGACAGCAAAAACAGCAACACAAAACAGGGGCCATTGAACAAACAATAAACAACAGCCCCAGACTTGGGACCAAACCCAGGTTTTCAAGGCTTTCTGGAACCCGATAAGAGAGGGTGTCATTCTTATTGCGGGGGATGCGGTTCCAGAAGGTGATGGCTGCAACAAAGAAGGTACACTTCCTCAGTCCCACAAGATGACAATGTATAATAGAGGGGATCTGGAGCACACCCACTCTTCTGGGTCATACTGGGCAGGCAGAAGCAGTCAAAGACAAGCAGTCTCTCAGATACCTAGGCCCTATTCTATTCAGGACTTTATAAGTAACAACCAGCACTTGAATTGCCCTCAGAAACCAACTGGCAATCAATACAGTTTGCATAGCTATGATGACACCAAGAGGCACCCATTATAGCTTATGTTGTTATATCAGCTGTAGCTTCTGGGGGTTCTTCAAGGGCGTACATTTGAGAACAATGTCCAAAAATGATGTATCTAGACTTTAATGCAACCCCAGTATCTGTATTATAAACAGAAAAGGGCTACTTGGTATATTCTAGCAGTAGAAAAAAAGAAAACATTATGGAAAACCAATAAACAAATGTGGAAGCACTTATGATCATGCAAAAAGGTAGTTTTTTAAAACAAAAATATGTGGATAGATCAATATTTTGTTGTTGTTGTTGTTAGTTGCGAAGTCGTGTCCGACCCATCGCGACCCCATGGACAACGTTCCTCCAGGTCTTCTTGTCCTCTACCATCTTCTGGAGTCCATTTAAGCTCACGCCTACTGCTTCAGTGACTCCATCCAGCCACCTCATTCTCTGTCGTCCCTTCTTCTATTGCCCTCAATCTTTCCCAGCATTAGGCTCTTCTCTAGTGACTCCTTCCTTTTCATTAGGTGGCCAAAGTACTTGAGTTTCAACTTCAGTATCTGGCCTTCTAAGGAGCAGTCAGGCTTGATCTCCTCTAGGACTGACCGGTTTGATCGCCTTGCAGTCCAAGGGACTCGCAGGAGTCTTCTCCAGTACCATAGTTCAAAGGCCTCAATTCTTTTGCGTTCAGCCTTTCTTATGGTCCAACTTTCACAGCCATACATTGCAACTGGGAAAACCATGGCCTTGACTATACGTACTTTTGTTGGCAGGGTGATGTCTCTGCTTTTTAGTATGCTGTCTAATTTGCCATAGCTTTCCTCCCCAGGAGCAAGCGTCTTTTAATTTCTTGGCTGCAGTCCCCATCTGTGGTGATCTTAGAGCCCAGGAAGATAAAATCTGTCACTACCTCCATTTCTTCCCCATCTATTTGTCAGGAATTGAGAGGGCCGGATGCCATGATTTTGGTTTTCTTAATGTTGAGTTTCAAGCCAACTTTTGCACTCTCCTTCTTCACCCGAATCAAGAGGCTCTTTAGTTCCTCTTCACTTTCTGCCATTAGAGTGGTATCATCTGCATATCTTAGGTTGTTGATATTTCTCCCGGCAATCTTAATTCCAACTTTTGATTCATCTAGCCCTGCCTTTCTCATGATGTGCTTTGCATATAAGTTAAATAGGCAGGGCGACAGAATACAGCCTTGCCGGACTCCTTTCCCAATTTTGAACCAATCAGTGGTTCCGTGTCCAGTTCTCACTGTTGCTTCTTGACCCGCATATAGGTTTCTCAAGAGACAAAATAAGATGGCTGGTACTCCCATCTCTTAAGAAATTGCCACAATTTTTGTGATCCACACAATCAAAGGCTTTAGCATAGTCAATGAAGCAGAAGTAGATGTTTTTCTGGAACTCCCTAGCTTTTCCATGATCCAGCGTATGTGGCAATTTGATCTCTAGTTCCTCTGCCTCTTCGAAATCCTGCCTGTACTTCTGGAAGTTCTCGATCCACATACTGCTGGAGTCTAGCTTGTAGGATTTTAAGCATAACTTTACTTGCATGTGAAATGAGTGCAATGGTGCGATAGTTTGAACATTCTTTGGCATTGGAATGTAAGCTGACCTTTTCCAATCCTGTGGCCACTGTTGAGTTTTCCAAATTTGCTGGCAAATTGAGTGTAGCACTTTTACTGCATCATCTTTTAAGATTTTGAATAGCTCAGCTGGAATACTGTCACTTCCACTAGCTTTGTCGTTGCTCAGCTTTCCTAAGGCCCATTTCACTTCACATTCTAGGATGGCTGGCTCGAGGTCAGTGACCACCCCATCGTGGTTATCAGGGATGCTAAGCTCGTTCTTGTATAGTTCTTCTGTGTAATTTTGCCACCTCTTCTTAATCTCTTCTGCCTCTGTTAGGTCCCTGCCATTTTGGTCCTTTATCATGCCCATCTTTGCATGAAACGTTCCCTTCATATCTCCAATTTTCTTGAAGAGATCTCTGGTTCTCCCTATTCTATTGTTCTCTTCTATTTCTTTGCACTGTTCATTTAATACGACTGACAATCTTTGCTGGCATGGCGAGTTTCTAGCTGTTTCGGAACTGTTGGTGAGACCGTTAAAAGTCGTTGGTGCTGTTTGAAATTGTTCTGCCAGCAGCAAGATCTGACTGCTGGCTCAGTGACGGATTCTATTGCAAATAAGGGCTATTTCCAAAGGAGGCAGAGGAGGAGAGGTCCCGGTGCTTATGGAGCAAAGGAACTGGATGAGGCTGTCGGCAGGCCCAGAAGATGGGAGAGAGGCTTTTGGAGGAGTTGGTGGTGGCGGCAGCGTTCTCCAGGGGCGAAAAGGAGCGAGGCCCCTTTAAGGAAAAGGTGGAAGAGACAGGATCAGAAAAAGAAAAGGAGGCGAGACTGTTGTGCAGGAATGCAAGCTAATTTGAGGGCTAATCCACATGGAGCTCCGTTTCCATCTGTCCTGTTTGCCATTGTTCGCTCCCTAGAGACTAAAATGGAAGATCTGTAACTTGAACTGGCCACGAACAAGGAGTGTATATCGAAGGTGGTGACCCTTTGAGAGCTGTATGCAACGAAATTTCATTTAGATGTATGCCAATTGGTGTACATTCAAAGTGACAATAAAGTTATTATTATTATTAAGAAGGCATTCTTATCTCTTCTAGCTATTCTCTGGAATTCTGCATTCAATTGGGTGTATCTTTCTCTTTCTCCCTTGCCTTTCGCTTCCCTTCTTTCCTCAGCTATTTGCAAAGCTTCCTCAGACAGCCATTTTGCTTTCTTGCATTTCTTTTTCTTTGGGATGGTTTTAGTTGCTACCTCTTGTACAATGTTGCGAACCTCCGTCCATAGTTCTTCAGGCACTCTGTCTATCAGATCTAATTCCTTAAATCTATTTGTCACCTCTACTGTATATTCATCAGGGATATGATTTAGTTCATACTTGAGTGGCCTAGTGTTTTTCCCCTACTTTCTTCAATTTAAGCCTAAATTTTGCAAACGAAGCTCATGAGTCGAGCCACGTCGCTCCTGGTCTTGTTTTTACTGACTGTATAGAGCTTCTCCCATCTTTGGCTGCAGAGCACATAGTCAATCTGATTTTCTGTGTTGGACCGTCTGGTAATGTCCATGTGTAGAGACGTCTCTTGGGTTGTTGGAAAATAAAATAAATAAATAAATAAATAAATAACCTTTATTGTCATTTTTATATTTTGGGCACAATGGCACACATAAAAAATGAAATTTAGTTGCCCGCTCTCAAAGTGAAACATATACATGACACACACCTAAACATACTATGTACAACATATATATAGACCCACATCCCTACATATACATAGCAAATAAATATTAAATACTGTCCATCTTGAATATATAACGCAAGGAGGAAGCTTGAGAGTTCGCAAGGTTAATGCTGTATGGAATGAAACTATGGCTGAATCTGGATGTTCTGCTACGGATACCACGAAGCCTCCTCCCAGAAGGTAACAAGGAAAACAGGTCGTGAAGAGGATGTGTAGTGTCCCAGAAAATCTTGCGGGCCCTGCTCAAGCAACGCTTCTGTGCTATGTCCTAGATGGTAGGGAGGGAACTGCCAATGATCTTTTCGGCCATCCTCACCACTCTCTGCACCGCCTTCCTGTCTGAAGCAGTGATGCCTCCAAACCAGACTGTGATGCTGTATGACAGGATGCTCTCGATTGTCCCCCTGTAGAAAGTGGTCAGGACAGGGGAAGGAAGATGTGCTTTTCTCATGTGGCGCAGAAACTGCAGAGTGTTTGCTATGACCATCGTATTCTCTTGACAAAATTCTATCAGCCTGGCCCTGCTTCATTTTGTACTCCAAGGCCAAACTTGCCTGTTATTCCGTTTATCTTTTGCTTCCTACTTTAGCATTCCAATCCCCCATGATGATAAGGACATCATTTTTTGGTGTTGATTCTATAAGGTGCTGTAGGGTTTCATAGAACCGGTCGATTTCATCCTCTTCAGCACCAGTGGTTGGGGCATAGACTTGGATTACTGTGATATTGAATAGCTTGCCTTGGATTCGCACTGAGATCATTCTGTCATTTTGGGGATTGTATCCCAGTATTGCTTTTCTACTCTTTTATTGACTATGAAGGCTACTCCATTTCTTCTGAGGGATTCTTGCCCGCAGTAGTATACCTGATGGTCCTCTGAATTAAATTCACCCATTCCTGTCCATTTTAGTTCGCTGATTCCTAAGGTGTCGATGTTCAGTCTTGTCATCTCTTGTTTGACCACGTCCAGTTTGCCTTGATTCATGGATCTTACGTTCCAGGTTCCTATAGAGAAAAAATCTTTACAGCATCGGACTTTCCTTTCACCACCAGATGCATCCACAGCTGAGCGTCCTTTCGGCTTTGGCCCAGTCGCTTCACTCTTTCTGGCGCTACTAGTACTAGCCCTCTGCTCTTCCCCATTAGCATATTGGACACCTTCCGACCTGAGGGGCTCATCTTCCAGTGTCATATCTTTTTGCCTTTTAGTACTGTCCATGGGGTTTTCATGGCAAAGATACTGGAGTGGGTTGCCATTTCCTTCTCCAGTGGATCACATTTTGTCAGAACTCTCTGCTATGACCTGTCCGTCTTGGGTGGCCCTGCACGGCATAGCTCATAACTTCATTGAGTTATGCAAGCCCCTTCGCCACAACAAGGCAGTAATCCATGAAGGAGATCAATATTTTATTTGCATTCAAATAATATATAAAGCAATAATTGATGTAATTGAACAAAAAAAAACCTATGAAAAATTGACTCTGCGATCATTTATTCCACAAAACAATAACAGATGGGGTGTTGTCTTACCTGAACGCCTTTTCTCAGCATGATGATGGAGAATCCACGAATAGGTTAGCTCTGTCTTCCTGCCCAATTAGACTGAGTCTGTCAAACTTGCCACGCCTCTCCTGGGCCGAACCCCCCAGTCATGACGAAGGTGCAGCTATTGACAACAGTTCGGAAGTGGCGTAGGGCCAGGTGTATGGCTCTGAGCTCCAACCAGTTTATATTGTGCTTCATGTCTGACCGGGACCACCGGTCCTGAGCCAAATGAGACCGTAGGTGCATTCCCCAGCCAAACAGACTGGCGTCCGAGGTCAGGGTGAGCCGAACAGGTTCTTTGAATAATGACCCTCTGGCTACCGCTGGGGAGATCCACCACTGAAGGGATTTTAGGGTCTGAGAAGGAACCCTTACCCTCTGGTTGGAGGTGCTGGTGCCCAGTCTATGGAATGGGAGCAAAAACCATTGCAGGTTTCTGGAGTGTAGTCTGGCCCATGGCACTATCGCCATGCATGAAATCAATTTCCCCAACAATTGGGAAAGCGTGGCCAGTGTCACCACTCGTTCCCTTTGGGCTTGGAGGACCAGGGCTCGGATACTCTCCTGACGTTCCCGAGACAGATAGACCTCGCAAAGTCTTGTGTCTAGTACCGCGCCCAGATGAAGAAGGCGGGTTGAGGGAGCTGTCTGACTCTTTTGGAAGTTCACCGAGAACCCGTGGTCTTGAAGGGTCTTGATGGACAAGGCCAGATCCGAATGGGCAACTGGAATAGAGGATGACTGGATGAGAATGTTGTCCAGGTAGCACTGAATGCATACCGGAACCAGTCTCAAATGCGCTGCTAGTGCTGCCAGGACCTTTGTGAACACCCTGGGGGCCGATGATAGGCCAAGGGTAGTGCCCTGTACTAAAAGTGGCGGCCTGCGTAGCAGAACCTGAGGAATTTCCGGTGACCGGGAAGGATGGGAATGCGTAGATATGCCTCCGTGAGGTCGATGGATGTCAGGAGGTCCCTCTTTCTGATGCCGGGCCATCTGGATTGGAGCGTTTGCATCTTGAACCTCCTGTGTGCCAAGTGCGAATTCAACCCATTTAAATCGAGGATTGCCCTCCATCCTCCCGAACAGAATGGAATAGAACCCCCTGTCCCTTTTGTCCAGCTTTTGTCCAGCTGGTACCGGTTATATGGCCCGGATAGCCAGAAGACGTCAGATGGCCTCCTTCATGAGAGCCAGCTGAGGCAGGCCTGCGTTGCGATGCGCTGTAGCTAAAAGCACTATTGCAGAAATTTGCCTCTAGTTTCAGAGTCCTCTGAAGCTGCTTTAGTGGAGCAATGGCTGTGCAGGTTTCTGGAGCTGCCAAAATGGGCCTGTTAATGGTCTGTTCTTTGCTCCCCCCCGGCCGGAGGGAGCGACTGCGGCACCTAAAATGGCCGCCGCTTCAATGACAAGCCCGAGGGGATTCTTCGTCTCGCTAAAAAGCAGAGAAAACGGAAGAGAAGCAGGGCATGGTGAGTCGCTGGATGCTGTTAGCCAGAGGCTACAAAGAGGGCCGAAAGGGTCAGAAGCGGCCCTGCTAGTTGCAGCGAGGATGCTTGCCACGTGGTGCGCAAAATGGCACCCACGACGATCGCGACGATCGCAGTGAGAAACGGAGGCTATGGCCTCCCTAAGAAACAGTCCTCTGTCTCTGCTTGAAGGCTTCGGCCTATCTCACTGAGAGACGGAGGCTAGGGCCTCCCTGATAGACAATCCTGTCTTTCTGTCCCTAAAGGGGCTTCGCGCGATCGCCCTGGGAGATGGAGGCTAAGGCCTCCCTGGAAAAAATCCACGAATGGGTAAGAAAAGGATTAATCCTACCTGCTCTGGTAAAGTTAATTTGCTGGGAGCCAAACTAACACATCTGTCATGGGCCAGACTGAGTCATGACTGGGGGGTCCGGCCCAGGAGAGGCGTGGCAAGTTTGACAGACTCAGTCTAATTGGGCAGGAACACAGAAGTAACCCATTCGTGGATTCTCCATCTATCATGCTGGAGAAATACCATTTCCTTCTGTGGAAAAAATAAGGACACCCTTGGCTCTAATAGCTGGCATTGCCCCCTTTCGCAGAAACAACCTCAAGGTCTAATTTGTGCAACTTCCTTCTAATGATAGAGTCATGCACTTTGACCTCAGTCATGGTGAGACTTTCTGAAAGTCTCAGAGAGCAATTTCAGTCTAGGCCTAGGAATACTGCACACATTAGCAATAAAGATAAAATCAAACTAAATGTCTGAGGTTTCAACAGGACAGGTTCATCCCAGATTCTCTCTAATGATGTTATAATAATCTGCACCCAATCTGGTTTACCCAGTTCTAATTTTAACTATTTGAGATACAATAAATGTAGGAATGACATAGAGGCCTCTTTGATGAAGATTTGATGAAGGCTCCCAAAACAGATCCAGCAGGAGCTCCTCCATAACAGAAGGGAACAATAAACAAAGCAATGTTGTCAATCCATATGTTACAGGAATATCTGAAAAGCTCAGGAGGATCTTCAGCCAACACAACATATGTGCACACTTTAAACCAAAAAATACACTAAGGCAGAAGCTTGTCCACTCCAAGGATAAAACACCCATAAACAAACTAAGCAACATGGTATAAGCAGTACAATGCAGTGTGACATTTGCAGATCTGTACATTGGGGAAACAAAACAACCACTTCATAAACGTATGGCACAACATAGGAGAACAAACCCATCAAGACAAGATTCAGCAGTCCATCTGCATTTAAAAAGACAAAGGCAATCTTTTGAAGACAGCGAAGTCCACATTTTGGACAGAGAGGACTGCTGGTTTGAAAGAGGAGTCAAAGAGGCCATCTATGTCAAAACTGAACAACCCTCTCTCAATAGAGGGGGAGGGATATGACATCATCTATCTCCAGGCTATAACAGTCCTTTCAGCAGTTCCAAGAAGGCGCCACACCCATTTGCACCACTCAGGTGACCTTGAGGACATAGATAAACCTCCAAGTAGCCTCAACAACTCTCTAAAAGAATGCAAATGACCAGTTGTCTGCAAGAAATATAAATCCTTCCATTCCCCCACCATCCAATCAGAGCTGAAGAAGTTCTTGGATGAGAAGTGAAACGTCTTCAAAGAAAAACAAGAAAGTCCAGTTGCCTTTTGAAAAAGCACCTTTGGGACAACCATGACCGGGATGACTGGGAAACTCCATAGACATGTAGGAATTTAATTACTTTTTCCATATGTGAAATTTCCAGTTATTTTTATTTTAATTACCAAAAGGGCTACAAAATATAAATAATGCATGATATTTATTACATTATATCCCCTTTATCAATATTATTGAAATAAAGATCAAGTATCTCTGTTTAAATATATTGAAAAAGCAAAAAAAAATCAGTAAGATACTTTTTTACATGACTGTATATTACCTTATGTAGAAAGACTGGTTGAGCCATAATCCTCAACTAAAGTTTGGAATATATTTAAATATGTTTGTTACACCTGCCCTTAACTTAATTTCTAGCAAAAACAACACCAAGAAAAAAAAATCCTTTTCTGATATCAAAAGAAATAATTGTAGAAAAACTAATCAATTACTATTTTCAGAAGAATTAATACATAAGCAATGTCAGAAGGAATCAAAGCAGAGATTCTTTAAAAGACTACAAAAATATTATATTGATTTAGATACAGAAATTGTGAAGCAATCCATTCATTTTTCATCCAGATACTTGATCTTTATTATGCCTTGATCTTATATTGCCATAGCAGCTGGTGAAACTCAGGGAACTTTCACTTATCTTGCAAAACCAATCAGGTCAGATCTTATTAAAATTTGTATTGGAGACCCCTTGGAAATCCCAAGGCTGTAACTAGACTGGGAAGCAGAGAAAAACATGTCAGAATAAGTCAATGGCAAACCACTTCCATATCTTGGCCAAGAAAACAACATGGACTGTGTAGTCGCCAGGAGTCAAGTTCAACTTAGCTCAAAGGACATTTACTTCTTTATTGCCAATATAATATTATATTATATTAAGAAAAGCACTCATTGGGGACCTGAATTATGAAGTTTCACTATACAACCATGAAGGTTTGCTGGCTTTAAATCCTATTATTGATTGCTTCCAGATGATCAACTCCTGACCTAATGTTGCCATTCCAAAGGCATTTTGTAGAAAAGGCACTCTGCAGCATCAGGTTGAGTCCTACACACTCCAGTGGCATACTTAAGTCTACCATTAGCATCACTGTTACTTTTGGAGAAGGTGAGAAGATTAGCAAAGAACTGAACAGCATCCAAACCTCAAGATTTTGCCACACTAACATCTTATCAACACAGATTTCTTACATGGTTGACCTTTTACAGTTACTAATAACCTCTATATTTACCCTGCACGTGAAACCAGACAGAAATTTACTATTTCTTGCTATAGAGAAAAGAATTCTGGATTTTTCAATATAGTCTTTATTACTGGAAACAGAAAAACTTCATACCAAATGAAACAAATGTGTGAATTCTGTTAGTCAAATGCAATATGCATACTGGTGTCTATATATTTATATTTAATTTTTATTAGATTTATAGTATGGTATATTCCATCTGGATCACCATTTTTCAAATGCAGTTGTTGCTTGACTGAAACTTTTTATAATGTGATAAAGTGTCACACACTAACGCAAAGTGTTATCATTGCAGAAGAAACTGAAGGATGTTGAATATCATGTGTTTTATTATCTGAACTTACAGGAACACTACATGCTACAGGGTTCTGCAATCTGGGCAAAGTTGAAGGCTACTTTAAGTTCCATTTTTAAAAAATATGGTAAAAGGATATATATGAAGGTATATGGATTTTTTAAAAAGATTGCACAATTTTTAATTACATGTGTGCTGAAAATTAAAGAAAAATGACGGCTGACCCTCAACACAAATGTCTTGTCTACAAATATTGTCCTCAGACATAAGGTGAACATGGGAAGAAAATGTTATAAAACCAGTTCTGCTACTGTACTCTAAAGATACTTCCACTGATATGAATTACAGTACTACTTAATTAGAAAATGCATTATTCAGCAGTACACGGAAACTGCAATCAACGGTGATAAAATTCCAATGATCACAATCGGGGGGGGGTATATTTAAAAAAAACCCAACATTTGCCATATTTCTCAATATTTTGGAATTCACTACTGTATTTTGTTTCAATTTAGTCAGCACTCAATTATAATTTGCAGATAACCCTTTAGAATGCTGATAATTATATTTGCATATTTTTTTGCTAGGAAGATATAAATATGGTTTAAATAAGAGAATCGCAATAACACTTAGACTGTCATGGTTCCGACAGATGAAACTCTTCAAAGAACTTCAAGGCATTGTTTACCTTAAAAGAATCTTTATTCAAGTTGCATGGCATCGGCACATACATGGTCAAAGCCGAAATCTGAATTCCCCTCCCCTGAGCACATAGTATCAAAGCACAATTCCCTCGTCCAATTAACAGTCATAAATCACATTCTCCAATTAGTTTGAATTGCAGGCTTTCCCTCCTGTTCTCTAACCCACCAATTCTTATCATCTCTTATTTCAAGCTCTGAATTCACACACTAATACAATATTGTTATGTCTAACTAACTCCCACCACATTCCGCCTCCTCCCACAGCATCATCTAATTCTAAGAGTAAAGCATAAGAAAGAAAAAGGCTGCATCTTCATATGTTGTCAAAGCAAGAACATCCAATGTTAGCATAGACTTTATATACAGGTCTAGCGCTCTCTGAGTGGTTTACAGTGTCAGCATATTGCTCCCAACAATCTGGGTCCCTCATTTTTACCAATCTCGGAATGATGGAAGCCTGAGTCAATCTTCAGTCAGTCAGGATCAATTTCCAGACTGTGGGCAGAATTGGCATGCAATACTGCATTCTAACCACTGCCTCACCAGGGCAAGAGACTTAAGCCTTTCAATACCTATGCTACTATTAGCAAACTCTAAAGTTAAAATGGAAAACATTATGGTCTCCAGTAATGCCCTATAGTCAAACTCTCCTTGTGAGCATGTGGACACAATCATGAGGTTTTCTTGACACCAATGTGAAATGGTTATCTTTTTCCATAATTTTTGACTTTCTAGTCTTATTGCTCTGAAATTTTCAGGAAGGTTCTATTCCACTATTAACCAAGTTTGACCCTACGTAGTTCTTGACCTAAGTGCTACCACCTGAGATATTCTAGATGCTACTCAACTACAGTATTTCAACTCTAGCCATGGTGGCTGAAACTACTGGAACATCCCAACCCCATGAAAGTGCTAGATAATCAAGAAGGGGTACAAAGTCTTTTGTGGCTAAAGGCTACTTAAAGAACAAAACAAAACACACACGCATGGTCATGAAGAATTGCAGAGGGACGGCAATGACTTTTCTGAATACAGGCCAGAATTTCAGATCTTTTCTTCCAGTGTTGGTTGCTGAGAATTTAGCAGAATAGACACACTATTGGAGGTGTAATATATCTACTTATTCATTAAAAATAGAAAATTGCACCAATTATTTCAGTGATTTCTCACCAAATTTCGGACGTTTTAGGAGATTGTGTGGACTGAAAAAAGCTATGTGTAATCTTTGGTGCCCGTGCCTGATTTAGACCCAACTTTGGCTATGTTAATGTATTAACAAAAGCAACTTTTTGCACAGGTCTAAGACATTCCCTTTTCATTTCATTTTAAAAACTTTAAACTATGACATATTACAGATCTATTTATCAGATTAAAAGGCACTCATCAACATAATATCACTGAAAGTGTATATTTGCCACGTGTTAACACTTGTCATTATGATAAACTGTATCATTTGAAATACTGAGGGCCATCTTCAATCAGTTCCCAAGTGAAATCTTATGCTGACGAACTATCTTAAAAGAAGAGGCATCTCCGAAAGTTGATTATTGTCCTTCTATTTCATAAGAATGAATGTTATTTGGTTTTATGCACTGAAAAGTTATTGATTTTTAAAATATGTAAAGCTGCTTAAAAATAAATACTCTGATAAAATAATCATATATATTTGCTTGGGAGTCTACTGAGGGCCATGCATTGTTACAATGATGTAAACAGAGTTTGTCTACTAATATAAAAATAGGTTCTATTGTATGTTTTGGTAAAAATTAAACTATGATTGAGATTTGTTATAATTGATCATTGGATTGTGGTGCACAAGTTGTCACATTAACCAATGGCTACTTTATTCTGTTATTATACTAAATGCTCTACAGAACAATCACAAACTTGTTTTCCTACAGAATGGGACACAGACTCTTGGCATTTTTATTAATTTTGAAATGCAAATATCTTTGCATTAAAAAGCTATGAATGCTACTTTCTGTTCTTTGGAAATATTATTATACATCAGATGTGGACAATATTTGTTGGTTGGAGTCTACATTTAATGTCTGGAAGAGGCTGATAGCTACAGTGGGTGCAATTGTGATACAGGATGAACAGAGCTGCATCACACACATTCGTACAGACAGGATTTTTCTGAGTTGGAATTTACTCTTTTTAAGACTGAATTAAGCCTACATACTTTTAGTTGGAGTTCTCCTGGCTTACAGAGATCAATACCAAAATAAAGATCACATTTTGGCAGAGGTTTCAGCTTGCACTCCAGCAAGGCTTCCTCAACTCAACAGCATAGAAGTGAAGATTGTTCTGCAGTATTTATAGTCTGTGTGGAATTTGAATTCTTCGGGGTTAGTAACTGCAGACTTCTTGGAAAGTATTGGTTGATTGCTGGTTGGGGATGGTGCTAATTCTATTCTGTATTAAATCTATTTTTCATCTTAAAAGGAAGGAAAATCATTTTAGCATTGCACCAAGCTGACAGTTTGCAATGATACAATTTAAGCGGACTCCAAGGCCTGCAATTGTGGGGCTGCATGTCTATCCTTGTTACAGTTAGGTGTCTGGGTAGTTGCTAGACAGAATAAAAATTGCAAGAGTTTTTGAGGCTGGCTACCCAACTTACAAGACTGTTCATATAAATTCTATTCTACTGCCATTTTCAGTATGTAATAGTTATCAAGATAGCTAATATTCAGATTTAAAAGATATACAAAGCAATGTGATCATGAGGTATCTTGTTAAAGGAGGGATTTGTGATTCTCTGGAACCTGCTTAACTCCTAACATAGCCTGTGGTGAAGGATGCTGGCAGTTGTAGTTCATCAACCACTGGAGAACGTAAGGCCTTTAAGCATCTGTAAAACATGGATCTAATAGAACAGATGGACACCATGTATATTCAGCTCCAGCCTCCCTGATAAATGTGTTGTTTTATGCTGTACAAAAGGATGATGTGTAAAGATTTCTTAAGCAAGCCAGTATTTTTTCTCTGTACCTTTTTGTTCTTTTCAAAGAAAGGCTGCAAGAATGAACAAGATAAGCCAGTAGGAGTATCTGTGCACCTTGAAATTTTCTCACGAGGGCCTCCCTAGGCAGCGGTAACTTTTATCGGTTGCATGTAAACACTTTTTGTTTTAATCGTTTTACAAAGATAAGTCTCCTAGCATTTGCTGGTTCCCCGTCCAAAGGATTTTTTTTTACTGTAATAAATGAGCGGCTCCGCTTCTGCAACTAGAAAACCGCCGGGATTATCCATTTCGAGGCCGGCTAAGAACTACGCTCAGGAGCATGTGAGCGCCTCTCCTAGACACACACTCTGTACTGAATGGGAAAAAGCAAAACGGAGGGTTTTTGTGGCACAACAAATGCAGGGGGGGGGGGATCACCCTCACCCTTTAAAAAAAAAAAAAGCCTCCAAGTCTGAGCTCAGGGGAATTTTTTTTTAAACTTTCCAAGCTCGGCGAATGATTGAGGGAAATTCTGAAAGCACAACTTCGCCTCTGTAGGGACACGAAAGATTTGGGTTTTCCAACGGCTGCTTTTCGGGAACTCCCATGCACTGGGGGCGAGAGTCTCTTTTGACAGGCGGGAGCCGAGTCCCCGCCCCGGCCACAACGAAACTCGCCTCTTTCCCCTTCACCACCACCACCCCCTCCAGGTCTCCCCAGCGACCCTCCCTGTGCGCGGAAATCTCACCTGGTGCTTTCGGGCTCTTCCTGGCCCCCCTGCATGAGACCCTCAGCGCTGCGGGCTAAGGACGGAAAGGCTCCTCCAGGCACGATCCCGCTCCCGCAGCCACCTGGCAGCTAGACGCTGGGGAGACTCGGGGCGTGACGTGGGTCCACTTTCCCCCACAGAGAACTTTGCGTGCGGCGCGGCGCGGAGGTTTGGCGAGAGGCGGCGGCGGCGGCGGCGGCGCTGGCTCTATCCCAAAGGCAGCTCTCGCCCGGCATCAGCGCGCGCGCACCCACACAAACACCCACACGCACGCACACTCACCATCCCCACAGCGCGAGAATAACAGGCATAATAGTCTTCCCCCGCCACTAGCCTTGCGGTTGGGACTGTGTCCCCGCCCCTTGGCTCGGCTTCCCTGCAACTGACGCCCGCCTCACACTTTTGAAAGAGCGAGAGCGGCCCGTGGAGTCGTTGAAGCGCGCCCCGTTAAGGGGAAAAAGGCGTGTTATTATCGCAGCCACGAGAGCCTTTTTGGTGCGGGGAGGCTTAACTCCTGAGAATCGGCTTCCCGGGCAAAACCGTTTACATCTGGGCGCCTGGAATCGTTTGCAAAAGCGCTTTGCCTGCGCCAGTACCTCCTCTTTGGCCCGGTTGTTCGTATTGCTCGCTTCCCCCGTTGTGATTTCGTTTCGTGTCATCCGCCCTTTTATTTATTTTGTTTAGGGAGTATTTAGAAGGAGTTCCCTCTTTAAGTATCTGCGGTTATTACGTGTCGAGGTTTAATTTCTGAAAAGGGGGAGGTTCTCGGTCGCTACTAATGGCGGAAATCCCGCCGTCGAGTCTCAGAGATCGTCTTCCTATCCCGGAATGTAAAATCTGTGATTCAGCGGCAAAGAAAAATAATTTTGCATTATTCTTGTTAATTAAGGACTTCATATAAGATGTGTCAGATCTCATTTTTTAAAAAAAGTTCATTCTCCAGTACCTTACTCCACTGAGTCTACAGGTTGCACTATGCATTGTTTAAATATGTTTTGTTGAATAAACCACACAGATTACTTTTCCAGTCAAGCCAAAACTAAGCAAAGCACATTATGCCCTATTATTTATGAATCCAACCAGTTTGCTATATAGTTAGTGTTATCCTCCTATAATACAGTCCATGTATAGCAGAAACTAATATCTTGGCTCCTTCACTTAGCCCCTATGTATGGAATAAGCAACACTGGATCTAGCAACATTTCTCCTTATATTGAAGTATATTATGGATTTACGTTTTTGTCTCTCTTGCCTTTTTTCCCCCCTCTGGCAGACAGGTGTGCTTCAAAGCAAATGCTGGCCTCCAGCCACTGATATATTTAGTTCATAAATGCCACAAGAATCCAATCAGATACACAAAAGACAAAAAATCTGATTTCAGTAGTCTGTGCAGCCCTTTTACCAAAGTTTTTGGCGCCGTGTGCAGGTCACATCTAGAGCAGCTGCCATTCTTGTCATGCTGTAATTTAAGACTTGTGAGTTAGAGATCTCAATTTCTGCAAAAAAAACTAAGTGCTGACTGTTGGCAAAGTACGTATATGAAATTGTCTTGGTTCCAAGCAGTTGGATGATGACATATTCACATTCTCTATTCAGATCAGGTAGGCACAGCTAGCCATAAGAAACATTTGGATAATCATCCCTTGTTTTGGATCTTTCTAGGTTGTTGACTTAAAAAAAGGAAGGAAAGATAGGAGAAGCAGCACTATAGCTTGATGTCAGTGAGCAACTATAAATGAGAAAACAGAGTGACCAGGTGCGGAGACTAGGACTGGCATTAAGCC
The DNA here is from genome assembly GCA_023970755.1 of Azemiops feae. NCBI lineage: Eukaryota > Metazoa > Chordata > Lepidosauria > Squamata > Viperidae > Azemiops > Azemiops feae. The sequence goes on along the minus strand of JALGBA010000739.1, from coordinate 1,007,828 downwards.
CTGAAGTATACTGAGATAATACAAAATGAAGTAAGTATAGTGGAATGACAAGGATGGCAAACGGGTAAAAGGAAGGGATTAGAAAAGCCAAGAGCGCAACCTGATCTAGTTCTCAACTTACAATTTATTTAATAATTGTCCAAAGTTACAACGCTACTGAAAAAAGTGACTTACAATCAGACCTCACACTTAACAACTGTCACAATATACTCACACTCACATAAACAAAATGTGTATGCTTGGCAACCAGCATGTATTTACGATGGTTGCAGCATCCCAGGGTCATGTGATTGCCATTTGTGACCTTTCCAGTTGGCTTTCAACATAGTCAATGGGGAAAGCCGGAGTCACTTAATGACCGCTTGATTCACTTAACAACTGCAGTCATTCACTTAACAATCATGGCAAAAAAGTCTTAAAATAAGGCACAATTCATCTAACTGGCTTGCTTAGCAATGGAAATTCTGGTTCCAATTGTGGTCGTAAGTCGAGGACTACCTCTACTCTCTGCTGTTGTTATGTGATGTTGTTAAGGTCAAAGGAGCAGCGCTCTGCTCTGGAGCTACAAACCCACTTTTCTTTATAGAGCTCCTCCTCAGTTATAGTTTCCCTATTGTCTGCAAAATAACAGTTTTATAATTACCCGCACGCTCCTCAGCAATCATTTTAGCTTTTTTGTTGCAGTACTTAAAATTTCAAACTTGGTCTCTGGCTGCCAAATTTAAAGACCTAAAACCCACTGTTTTCATTTCTAAAAAGGGCCATCAATGGGAAGAGGAAGGCATTGAGGAAAAAGTTACCATAAATACAATTGTTTGATTAACTTAGGGTAAACTAAATTACAGAGAGAATGGCAAGGAGATGAAGAAGGAGATGAAGGAGGGAAAAGAAATTATTCATAATCATAAAGACTGAATACTTAGAAATGACATTTTTCTAAATTTAAATTGCACAGGCTATCTCCAAATACTAGTTAGACCATTAAGCAAATCCTAAAACTTGATAGGGAGATGCATTATAATATATACTTTTAGACCAATGCTCCTAGAAGCACGAGGCCGAAGAGACACCAGCCTGAAGATGACGAATGAGACTTCGTCGAAACGTCGCCAAGACACTTCCAATTTTATGCGGGAGAAAACCTGAATTACCAAAGATCTACATACAAACACCCGTGAAAACCTCAGAAAACAAATATATATACATATATATATATGTATGTATGTATGTACAATAATTAGAAACATTTTAATAAAATGGTCAGCATCAATGTGACTCAATGGCAAATGTATTTATATACCCAACGTTTGCCAGAATAAGAATGCATTTTGGCAAAAAGATAATGGAAAGAGGGCTAGCCAGTTTGTCACACAAGAAATCTGAGTCCAAAGTCTCAGACTAAGTATCAAGGTCCTTCTCCTGTGTTCCCATCAAATGTCTTCTAAAAGAAACTGAACAACGTCTCCCCAGCTGAGTGAATGAACAGAATATATCATATTCTAAAGAGCTGGATACTCAAATAATGTATTGTTTTATAGTCATAAAATATACTTCAAATATTGTTTTGATTAAAAACAGGAGGAGAAATCCACAATATAAATCTAATAAATAAAATTTACTTTTACGTAAATGTATCTGCATAAAAATATGTGTATATATATATATATATATATATATATATATATATATATATATATATATATATTAATACATGCATAATTACTATGTGCAATAAAAGTGTTATTCTGAAATTCACCATGACTTCCTCTTAATTCTCACTCAGCATTTTGGCATGTTTGCAAATATTTTAATGAAGGGTAGTTACCTTTCTTCTTTTATGATTCATGATGAATGTTTACTGAAACATTCACAAATGCTCAACAAATTATTAGATGCTATGCAGGGCAGTTCTAAATTCACTTATTTGGAAGTACAGTATAACTTCTTTTAGTAGTCCTTACTTTTACACTATATGTGGGAACTAGCTTTATACTTCTTTAAAATATTTTCTGTTTTGCAGTTGTTCTTTAAAAGTAGATTTAAAAAAAAAAACTACTTGTAAGATTTAAGGAATATTATTGAAAAACTTTCAGCCCAAACTTCATATGTCTATTAGTATTTAAGAGAGCACCAAAATATGATTGTGGAATTGTAATAAAAATGGTATATAATGAGTTCTGATTTGTTTTGGTATAGTAGTTAAAGGCACTGTACTAGAAACCAGGAGACCTGGATGTAATCCTGCCTTAAGCATGAAACTAGCTGTGCTTTTGCTTCTTGGCCCTTACGAGGCAGTGACAAACCACTTCTGAAAATCTTGCCAAGAAAATTGCATGGACTAGTTAATGTAATTGCCAGGAGTTAAGATTGATTGAAAGACACAAATATAGTGTAAGTATAAATGAAAGAGGGCTTAATGGTAACTTCAACGTATTTCTATTCTGTACTGCAAAATTGCAACCTGAATGCTACAATAGAAATGGAATAGAAAGAACAGTGCTCACTCGCTCTCTCCCTCTCCCTCCCCTGTTTTACTGTGGTTTTCTTCCTTTTTGAATGGCTGGTGCAAGTATGGGATGCTGCAAGGTTTGGAATAGCTCCTACCCATTCAACAACCACATAAAACTACAAGTGAGGTCATTTGTTGACATGAGAAAGATGTCATCAATATAGCAATAACAATAGCACTTAGATTTATATACCTCTTCATAGTGCTTTACAGCCCTCTCTAAGCGGCTTACAGTCATCATATTGTCCCCAACAATCTGGGTCCTCATTTTACTGACTTCAGAAGAATGAAAGGCTGAATCAACCTTTGAGCAGGTCAGGATAGAAGGAATCGAATGTGAGCAGAGTTAGCCTGCAACACTACATTCTAACCACTGCGCCACCACAGCTCCTATATACCTAGCTTGACACCTCTGCTCTAGACCAAACTGGTTGACCCCTAAATGAACTCTCCAGTTCATAAAAATACCAGACACTCCCCAGTACATAAAAATCACAACTACTGGGCTCCAGCCTCACCCTCACAATAGTTGATTTACAGATTTTGGACCCAAATAAGTTTCTTCTAGAGCTCTGGATGAAGTCGTGCTCCTCCAAATGGAGCTGGTTCACAAGTTGGTGTTCTCGAGTTGGAAGCTGTGGTCAGCAATGCCAGCGCACAATTACATCTTGTATCTTTTTCTGGAGCAAAAGGCATTGCACACAATCATGCTCTTGTCATTTTGTGGTTAGTCTATTGCAGGGGTGTCAAACTGCCGGCCCGCGGGCCAGTTGCATCATACGGAGACCGTGCCCACCCCAGCTCCGGCAATGCAAAAAAAGTCGCGACACGTCACGTAACGTGGCGAGTTTGACACCTATGGTCTATTACAACTCTTTCTACATGGGGCTGCCCTTGAAGACCATTTGGAAGCTTAGACTGATATAGCAGTAGAAGTCCAGGTAGTGGGTAGTGCTTTTAAATTCACCCATATAAAACTTTTTCTGAGAGCTAATTTATTCCATATACAGTATTCACTAAAATCATTGTAAACTAAAGTCCCTTGAATTTCATTAGAAGCAGAAGAACAGCTTCCGGATATTAAATTTTCATCATATGTTATTTTAACCAATTTCAAAATTTATTAGCAATTTATGTTTTGTAGTAACAGCTGTAAAGAGATTTTATCCCAAGGAGATAATAACAATAGATAAAGAAGTACACAATTTTTATTGTTACTCTTGTTGTGAAGCTAATGTTTGAAGAAATACATGCTTACAAAAACAATGTAGCATAAAAACATAAGCAATTTAAAATTAATTTTATGACTTTTTATTTTGATGTTAATTTCTAAATTATGGCAACATAAAAATAAGTTCACCCTAAGATCAGCTATTACCAAGAGCTTATATTTTTGTACATAAACATGAAAAACACTACATTTACTTAAGTATTAACCCATGTTGATGTTTCTTACATATTTCAATTTAATTCACACAAGAATTATAAGCATTTAGAAAATATCTCCACATCTGTAAAATCTAAAAAAAATACACAGCAAATTATGTTACAATATTAAATTTGGCATCTAAAACAATACTAAAATAATCATGATCTAACCTCTAAAATGTATATTAACATTTTTGGCTTTCAAGAGGCTTTCCTGTTGTCCTAATAATGGACAGAAATACTGAACTATAGTGGTTTGAATCCAGAACTTCATTAGAATCTTGCTCAAAGGACGGTTAGTTTTCTCCTACAATCTTTTGGTGAGCTACACAGGACGACTATGGCACTGCCTGGTCTACTAAGCAAATAGTGTGAGAGGATGCAAAACAAAAGGAAGTCAACAAAAAATTAATTACTTCAACCTCTTCTTTCAGTGGGGCTAGGTTTAAATTCCTTCATGAATGAAAGGGGCCCTTCTATTTGCACAAGGATATTGGATTACTCCAATTTTCTCAAGATCCTGATACCCAAGAGACAAATACCAAACAGATTTTAGATACAAGTGTAATTTCAGTGTAAGCATGCTGAATCTATGTTATCCAATGTTTTCTGGGCTGCATAGAAACATGATTCATATTTCAATAGATTTCTCAATGGAATTTATCAGATAATCAAAGGAGCGCATATTCCAGTCAGGTTTGTATAGAACTTGTTCATGGCAAATTCTATCCTTTCTCAAAAATTCACCTTGATGATTGAGCCTCCTTCAATATTGGAAAGGAAAAACATTTTCCTAAAACATACAGAAATATTTTGTATGAAAATTTCATTAAGTTAAAGTATTAAGTACTTTTAAGTTAAAAATAACCTGGGAATTATCATGTCTTTTAAGGAGAAAAATAGCAATAGCCAGTTTCTGTGGTGATTACTTAATCCAAACAAACCCAAATAATTTCTAGCTAGTTCCATCTTATAATGGTACTACCTAAAAACTTACTTTTCTCATGGGCACGCTAATATATATGGAGAAATGGGTCAAGTATATACCTAGTGCACAAACTCAATTGATCAGCAACTGTATCTTTACTAGATTGCCTCTTGCTTTGAGGCTAGGTTTACTTTATGTCCCCTGTAGACCGTTGCTCCAGTTACCACTATTCCTAACTGAATGAATCATGTTTAACTCTGCATAAGGTTATGGTCAGTTTATAAGTAACAATGTACAGAAAGCCCATTAAGCCTTCAGGCAGTTTAGCAGCCTAAGATTTTTTCCTTCTCTGGACTTCTACATCAGAAGTGAACATAACAGAACTAATCCCTCTTGGAAAAAGGAATTACATTCCTACTTCAATTCAGATTTTTTTTTAAGTCTTCACAAAAACTATAAAGGAATTGTATGCTTTTCCAATGCTCAAGTAAACTGAAAACATTTCAACCTATCTGTTATTCTTAAAAAGTTTAAGGAATTAACAATTTGAATTAGCATTTTATCTACTACATGACAAGAACTCACTAGCATTCTCATAAATGCCTGGTTTACTGATTTATCTTGTAAGCCTTTTTGAGTTTTACTCAAATTTATGAAGCATAATAAGTTCAATATCCACACTACCCCTTGTTGCGATTAATATAGTCTGGAATCTTTATCTCAGGACTGTGCCTAAAACAGTGTTTCTTAACCTCAGTAACTTTAAGATGAGTGGACTTCAACTAATAATGTTGGTTGGGGAATTCTGGGAGTTGAAGTCCACCCATTTTAAAGTTACTGAGATTGAGAAATAGTGGTTTAAACTATCAACTGTGTGCACCTACTCTGACCTATTTTTCTAAGATTCTTATTCCCCACCCCACCCCTCTTTTTTAAACAGCAAGTTTAAGAGACTTCGCTTACTTTTTACTCTATTTTGTAATGTATTGGTTGGACTTATAGAATGGAGAAAGACTAACTCCTATATGCTCTCCAGAAGAGATTCTGTGTGCATGCTTTTGGGGAAAACTTGGATTATTATTATTTTTTTGGGTGTTGGGCTAAGAGGGAGAGAATAGAAGTAACAATGTAAAAGCAGTTGGTCAGGAAAGAGGCCTCTATTCCTCTGCAGGAAAAAAGAATACCACTTTTTATACCTTAATTTTAAAGCCATGAAGGAGGATGAAGAGTTCCTTTATTATTTATAATAAATAACATACCATAGAGGTCTATTAATTTCTATGGCCATTAGTTCTCTCAAACAGAAAGTGATAAATTGTGGATTTATATAATTAACTGAAGATTGTTAAAAGTAAAGAAAATATGATTTATTTTATCAAGAGTAAAATAGAGGTGTTATCTCTGGTAATCATTAATGAACTTCATTAACTAGGACAACGTTATCTTTAAGGATTTTTTTATAGTTAACAGATGAGATACGGGAAAAATAGATATTTTGTTGCATTGTTAGAAAAAGTGATAAGTTAAAATTGTTTATGCTTGTGATGAAGGAAAAAGTCATTTATATATTTCTTTTGTTTCGTACATTATTACTTTTTTCTGTTCTATTTTTCTTTTCTGCATTTTTATTCTTTTAGCTTGTATTAAATTGTTATCTTTTTAATTATAATGCTAAATTATAAAATATAATTAATCCAATAAGAAGTAGTTGGTAAGTAAGTTTCAATGAATGGTATTAGAGCAAATAAGGAATCACAAGCTGGCTGTAACTATTTTTTTCATTCTCTTGAGTTGGAAAATGATTTTGAAAAGGAGAAAGAGAGCTCTGAAGCTGGCAGAAATAAAAAAAGTGATAGTATGCAGTACTGAGGCATTTCATGAGTTGCACGACTACTTAAAACATGCAAGCGAAACATACGAATACAAAATATGCAAAAATATCCCTGAGAAGCATTGCAAATATGACATCAGTAATGGAAACAGTTACCTATTCTGAGGAAGAGGCAGCTGAGAGTAAGTGGAGGGAAGTGCTGATTTAGAAAAATGGTATTTTTAGTGGTAATCTAATTATCACATTAGGTTAATTGGAAAATCACTGATACAATTTTAGGATTGCTAATTCCTAAAATTGACAGTATTCTATCAAAATGTATTATGAATATAACTTGATATATCAAAAATCAAGTTATTTGATCACAATATGTTAAGTTAAATAAAACTGAAATTGTGAAGATATGGTTGAGTACAAACTCAAAAATCACTGGAAACCCAGAAAATATAGATGGGTCACTATAGCTGTTATCTATATGGTGCCCTGAGGAAATAAGAGATTTTAACTTTCATAACTCTTAGGCAGCATGAGTAAAGCAAGGCCACTTTAGATCCCCAAGAAATATAAAAGATACGGGAACCTTTCCATGACTAAATTTTCTTTTGTGGAAAATCCCGACAGGACTTCTTCACCAGTACAAATAGAAAAATATAGCATTTGGGGATGAAAATATGGTCTCAATTGTATCTATGTCCCTACTTCTAACATTTATTATTCTAACTGACCATTCATCCTTCCTTTAAACCTATGTGTTTTGCTATTTGAGGAATTTACCACATATGTTCCTTACTTTTAAAAAAAATAATTTTATTTTAAGGAAATCCTCCAGAACTGTTATGTGGACTTTCAAGTAATCAGGATACACAAGCAACATTTTCAAGTGGTCAGCAAATATACAGAAGGGACAGTGCAAGTTTTAACAATAATTCTCATGATTATCATATGTGTATCATTGTTTACGGAAATAATTCTTCCACAAAATTATTTCCCCACATTAAAGTATTTAAGAAAGTTTAAATTCCTTTCTGGAATATTTTTTTTTTAAAAAAAACAAAGTTTAAAACATAGTAAAATTGCTGCTATCAAAAATGACTCCACTTCAGCTAAAAAAATGAGAAATTGGGAAAAGATATTAATCCTTATCTACAAGATTTACCCCTTAATAATATTATATAACGGCTCCAAAAAATTGCATTATCTATATGAAAATGTCTATTTGCTGATGTTGAGGCATATTTTTTTTGAAAAAAGCAAATGTATCTTAAAATTATTAAACAACCTAGAAAAATGTCAGTGTAAGCTAAATCAGTTAACAACAACATCCTCAACAAAGCCAGGACAACAGTTTAAAGTAAATATTCTGGGCATAACTTTAGATTTCAAAGGTAGGGGCTAGAGAAGGGTTTTTATATGATCCTAAGAACATTTTATCATTCATAGAAGCAAATAATCAGTTATATATCAATTATTTATATTCCTGACCTTGATTTAATTGTTCAATTGAATTTTAATATGTTAGCTTCTAAAGTTAAAAACATTTATGGAGATGCTTAAACAATGAAATATTAAGATTAGCGTGAATGTTAGCAGACAACTAGGAAACATAACTGAGTTTAAATTAAAACTATTTTTGAACTGGAACGGCAAACTAGCCATTAATATAAGTTTGCTCACAAGTAACATAAGACACAAAACATATTTTTTTAACTTTCTACTTAAACATGCTAGGCTGGGTAAGCAGAATTCAACTACGATTTCTGTTTTAGTAAAGCCTATTTTTATAAGTCTTGTCTTTGGTATTTTAACACTGTGAATCCTGCTTTCCAATCTCCAAATATTACTGAACATTATATTACGATGTTCAGCTATTTCAGCATTTGCAGCCAGGAACCTGATATAATGCACAGAGCATCGGAGGATCAAACATTACTCGTTTCCTCCAGTTAAATAGGCTGTTATACTAAATTGCAGTTAGTTCCATTTTAAACTACTTTCAAACCATAATTTTATGATAATTTAAGTGTTAATCAGAATATCCATTTTGGATGGAAGGGGAAGCATAGATTAATTATAACCAAGCACTCACAGTGTCCTTCCTCTTGGATATAATAGAAGTAAGGATGGAAAAAGCATATACCTGTAAATAGTCATGGCTCACTGTTATAGAATGAAATCAGAGTTCATCGCGGAATTCAAAGATTTGGTAATTTCCAAAAACAATATTTCATATTAGAAAGTAGATGGATTTTTAACTCTTGTTATCCAAATAGTAAAATCTATCTTCCCAATCTTGAAAGTTTTCTTATCAAAACAGAAAACTATTTATATAAGAATGAAATATAAAATAAAATATACTGGCCATGAACTCCCCTAGGAAGCAAATCCTCCAGGAAAGTATATTTTCTTTCAAATAAGTTAAATGACTGTAATGATAGATTAATGTATAAACGGATGCTGTTGATAAAGTGGCAATGCATAACAATCTTTCAATCCGTTATAAAGGTGCAATTGCCTGCAGTTCTTCCGTGTGGATACAGCAGTGAAGTTCTGCTTTACAAATTCCAGGCACGAGGGATTTGGTGGCAGCAAGCAAAGGCGGTTCATCTTCTCCTAGGAAGAAAGATGTTGGAAAGGTATTGTTAGTTAATTGGTTTTTCTCCAAATCAATAATTTATTTATTCACATTCTAACATTTCTATGCCATTCTACTCTCAATAGTGGCATTACAGCATGTATAATATACTCAACATATACTACCATTTATTTTGTTACATATAAATCAAACCTCAAAACTATACAATACAAATAGCAGCTTTTATTAGCACTGAGCCATGGTGGTGCAGTGGTTAGAATGCAGCATTGCAGGCTAACTCTGCCCACAGCCAGGAGTTTGATCCTGACAGGCTCAAGGTTGACTCAGCCTTCCATCCTTCTGAGGCTGGTAAAATGAGGACCCAGATTGTGGTGGGCAATATGCTGATTCTGTAAACCGCTTAGAGAGGGCTGCAAAGCACTACCGGGTGATATATAAGTCTAAGTGCTATTCATGCAAAACTTAAAAGTTCTATTTGTGCAACAGAATTTCCCCCTCCAGCCACCATATTATTTCAAATCCAATACTATGTGATATTTCCGAACCCTGCAGCCTAGATTTTGGGAACACCTGATGAGCTGTGGACAGGAGGCTAAAACCTGATTAGAACACAGGAACTATTGGAACAAAACAAGCTTAAGAGAAAGTATTCTTGATGGCATGGAGTTTGAAAAGCACAAGCTTCCTCTTATTGAAAAGCTTTGCCCACAGGTCATGGAACCATGTTGGGTGATGCTGGAGGAAAGTCCTGAAGCTATTGATACAAGGTAGAACTATCAAAGCAGAGGAAAATACTTTTCAGATCCAGGCTGTTCGTCATATCTATTCATTTCTACTGTTTTAAGGGAATATTTTCAGTTTTCCTATATAACAACAATTTTGAAATATTTACAGTTATAAGGGAAATCTCAGAAGTTTCAAGATTTTACATGCTATATGCCATTCAGTTTTCTCTCTTACAACAAGTTAACCTAACTATAGATCTAATTGAAGCTGACCCAGTGCAGTGTTTTATGAGAAGATGGTTTCCAGTTCCATGTGATCAAGTTAAAGCTATGCTGGAAGTGATCACCATCATCAGAATCAAAAGCAATGGTGGTTTGTCGAACTCTACTGACTTTGATATTATTTATATCATCTTGTAAAATTTAAAATCTTAACATGCAATTCTAGAGTGCAACTCTGTCTACTACATCTTACCTAGTCCTGATGAGGAAGAGACACTCTCTGTAATGGAAGATGTTTCAGTTTGATCTGTTAAGAGTCCATCCATTAAAGATAGTGACAGTTCAGATGAAGGAACAGAGGAATCATAAATTCCCGAATCTCGGGGCATGTCTGGTAGATTGGCAGCTTTTACAACATGCAGCAATGGCTGAAGAATGGAAGTAGTCTGAATGTCCTGAGATTCTCTATCCACCCCAAGATTCAAATGCTGTGTCACACAAAGAGAGTCTGAATGTAAAGGAGGAACAACATTTGCATCTACTTTTAGATAAAAATCTCCATCAGTCACTTGTTTATTGACTAAGTCATTTAATACCAAGCCAGAGTCAAATGTTTCTATTACTGGATCCGGACAACGTAAAGGTGTTGGGAAGAAAGAAGCAAACTGCTTCTCAAACCAGTCAGGCTCCTGGTCAATATACTGATGCATGTTGCAAATGGCTACGTAGAGCGATCGTCCAGACTTGCTTCTGAAATAATTTCTTTTGCTAATATGTACAGGATACAATTCTGAATCATGAAAGCTAAGATCTCTGGATTTTAAATGAGCATAAAGCTGAGGCAGGTTATCCATAAGCTTGTACTTTGTGGTTAAATTTAATACTCCAGGAATGTCACCTTCACATGAATAATCAAAGTAAACAGCAATGAACTTGCAGAGGTCACGTGAATTTTGCTTTGCATGACGTAGCTGCTCTGCTATGGTAGCTATGGCAACCAGAAAGAGTTCTCCTTTCCCAGTATCCTTTTCTCTGGATCTTTTGTGCTTCCAGCTCCTTTTCTCCACAAAATATTTCATTCCTTTTGAACATACAATGATGATATATTGGGATTCACTGATTTTCCGATGAAGCCACTCTTTCTGACCTTCTTTACAGTTTTTCAGATCTTCCCATAAATCTAAAGAAACCTAGGAAAAAAGATTATAGCCTTTGTATAATGGTTTGACTTTCAACACTCAACTTATGTTTATGAATATGCATTTATGGGCTGGCATTTATTACAGGAGTGCTTAAGTGAGCACCTACTTGGGAAATTGTTTTTTTTAAAAAGCAGAATGTATATGTATTTGGATGTTTCATACGTGTGTGTGTGTGTGAGTGAGTGTATGTATATAAAGCATATGAGACACTGCACATTTCATACATGCAGAGGGAGAGGGAGAGAAAGAGACAGAGAAGAGTTGGAATTACAAATTAAGGGTAACAACCACATAATAGCTGATGGGGAATTCTCTTAATGCTGTAAGTCGATGCTGTGAACTCTACTCTGGGACAGCCAGAGTAATATAGCAGTCAAGAACTGGAAAGACCCTGGGTCACGTCTTCATTCAACTGTGGACTTCTTTGGGAGCTTTAAGCCAATCATGCTGTCTCACTCAGAACTTACAATGCTGTTGTTCTGAGGTTAAAATAAGGGGACACCTTCATATACCCTGTGCTCCCAAAGAAAACGTATATGATTATGCCAAATATTTATTGAAGCTACTATATATGTTACAGGATCTGAGAGGTCCTTGGTGCTCTTTGAGCTTGGATGTTTTCTTGCAAATGTTCCATTACTCAAACTATGTAACATCATCAGTGTTGGTAGGGAGTGGGGTATGCTCTCAATGGATATTCTAGTGGCTTGCCTTGTCAGGGGATCTATATGAGTTCTTATAGTATGAAGGAACTCATAATAGATAAAGAAACTCTTTTTGTTAAAATCACAGAACCATAAGATTATCTATATATAAATAATAATGTTACCTATATATAGTTAGATTACCTATACATAAAAAGAGTGGTAAATTAGAAGCGTAGCAAATTAAAATAGATTGTAAAGAAGACAAAACCAGTTCTTAAAGCATAATTTAAACGAAATACTTGACAAGATTACTGCCTGTTAGTCACCCCAAAATAATGTAATTACAGGCTTTGTATTTTTTTTAATCAATTATACATAGAATTTCCCACTAATTTTTGAATCTTCAGAATTGCTTTTGGATTTTATGTATGTGAGTGTGTGTGTGTGTATTTGTGTGTATAAATATGTATATTACAGGATATATAATACATATACACACAAAGTTAAATCTATAATTGATTCTGACACTAGAACACTTTTCTCCACTCTTGAACGTTCTAGCTGTACTAGTCTTTATTGTTATTATAATTTCCAGCTAGCACAGCAAACTAATTTGTGGAGTTAAAAGTCTAACATATCTGGACAGCATCCCATAAGAAAAGATTGGATTAGGATTATTTGTAATAGTTTTATTGTTAATGACATGAGCAACAGGGTAAATATAATCATGCAAGTAATTTTGATTATATGTTCAGTAGTTCTAAGGTAGATTTCCATATTTTCTAAATGCAAAATCTTTAACAATGAGGCAGTCTTTCAAATTTATACCCATTTCTAGTATGGTACTAATTTATGAGGTGCTTTATCAGCAAAAATATGTTTCACATTTGTATAAAGCTTCTGATACATAAATGGGTCAAGTGCTTCCCATTTTCTTCTGTATCAAGGATGGCTGGGTGGAGCTGTCCCCCATACTGAACTGAACATTTAGAAGAAGCTCCATATTTAGCAACAAATGAACTGGTGAAAAGAAGGATGTGTTAACCTACACTTCCAGAATCAGGACATTTGAAAAACTCAGCTGAGTTTTTCTTCTAGGCCACATTAGAATATTCTCATTTTTTTCTAGAACATTAGGCTTCTGAAAGAGCAAGTATTACACATCCTTGTTGCAAACATCTATCTGAAAAGTAACTACCAGGTAGTCCAAACAAAATAAGCAACGATTACTTTTACTCAAAGCTACCACTAGAGGTCAGACATGCTATAAACATCTTCAGACAAAAATAAAAAAGTAAATCGAATGTTAAGATTGTAGTCATTTCAATTCAATTAATGCCTCAAAGAAATGTATTTAATATTGCACAAAGAAGACTTCAAATAAAACTTGCCCAAGAAAATGCAAGCAGGACCAATTTACCTCACAACCACAAAAGTCCTGAAGGAAAAAGGCAAAACACTGGATGACATTAATGTGCTTCTGGCAATCTTTACTGGAATAGCAGAGGAAGACTTTGGGCCGAGGCTGCTGCCTTTCCACATGGAGAGATGCAGAGTAGGTAGAAGATTCAGAACTCTCCTCATCTAAATGGGAATAGATATTTTCTAAATTGAAACAAAAAAGTTAACAGTGAAGCATTTTACTATCTACACATGGAGAAGAACTGCATTATTTTCCCCTTTCAGCTTGCAAGATTCAAAATCTTGCTTTTTTCTCTCTCCTAATTCCAAAAACAGTCTGGGTTCCTCATTCTGCGTACCTTGACCAAAGGGTTTTTTTTTTCATCTAGGTGAGGCTACACACTAGATCTTGTACTAATCTTGTCAGATATGGACTATGAAGTCTTCTACAACTGCATACACTCAGAAATAGAACAGCCCTGCTCAATGTAAGCACAGAGGCTCCTTCAAAACATTAAAATAAGGCAGGCACAAATCTGTAATGCCAAAGGAATTCTTGCTTCTTTCAGGACTCAGCAGAATGTGTGCCTGCAAACAGACCCCCCCAAAAGCAGATCACCCAGATGCTGCACTGCAAACAACTGATTCTCTAGGATATATTAGATTAATTCTATCAGCCAAAAGACAAGGTAAACTACAGGCCCCTAGCTGATCACAGCAATGCCACTACTTGCTTGATGCATAACAATATTCTGATCTCAAGAATTGTGGCTGCATTTTGCTAAACAGAAGCATATTAACTCCAGTACCAAGTTGGAAATTCCAGAACAAACAAGGTTAGAGAAGGTGATTTCTGGCAACGGCATCCAACTTTTTAACAAATTAATTTCCCCATGACTAGTTTTGTAAGGGACTTCCACCCCTCAGGTCATTTAGAAGCAAAATGCCTACCTTGTTGCTTTTTGCGACACATCACTGTAAAAAGTGTTGCAAATGCAGAGATGACAACCAAGGGTACTGTAATGGCTACTGCTCTTATTGGACCTGCCCATGGGGAGTGCACTTGAAGAAAGCAGGGAAAAATACCTAAATTAGCTTTTCTTAAACTGAGGTATTAGAATCATTGCATCTTCCCAGTATTGAAACACGCAAGGCAAACTTATTTTAATTAAATTACATTTTGTGATACTACTCCACTAAATAGTATGAACCAAGGCCTTCTGAGATGAATTTCCAATAGCCACAGGCTTTGGATGAAGCCTTAACTATAGTCTAGCACAGATCTGTGTAAATTGCTCCCTCTTGAGGAGACGAACAACTTTGTTAGCTGTAAAAAGGCCACTATCCATTACTTTGGGGGAAAACTTTTCATTTTTATTGTCTTAATTTTTACTTATGAATTATGATTTTAAACCTGGTGTTATACTTTCATTTAAAAATAAAGCATTGAGAGCCTCTGATACATGGTAGTGCAGGAAAGTTAATAAATATACAATTACATAAAACAACAGAGATTCTCCCATTTCTGTATAATTTGAATGTCAGAGAGCCTGTGGCAAAGGGTCTCCATTCCGGAGCACTAACTCTATCCAACTTCCCTTCATATATTTTAAATAAAATAAAATAAAATGATCAAATTCAGTCTAAGAAAATTCAGACGCATCACTCATCCACCTTCAGAATTGATTAGCGCTGTTTTGCCAATGCAGAACATTCATTATATGGGGAAGAATCAATAATAAGAGCTGAAAGAATGACCAGATTGAATCTGAACAAGCTCTCATCTCTACTGTTATGGAATCTAAAATTTCAATGTATAGGCTTAGGGTAGAGGTATCCTCTAAAGCTCTTTTTATATGCATATATTCTACTTACAGCTGTCTTATGAAATATTAAAAAAATGTTTCATTAAAAAAAACTTTTTCAAGATTTTTATACCTGGCTTTAACACATAGTGCATTGATTTTCTTGTTGTGTTGGTATCATCAATAAGCTTAAGGACAAAACAAAACAAAAGTAAATTACATGGCAGTATTTATTTTAGAAACATGACAATCACTGTTTAATATTTAACTTTCAAGAAAAAAGTGAAATTTTCACTGATAGGTTAACTTACACATGAATTGTCCTGTAATAACTAACCTCTGCTTTTTGATCAAACTGATTTAACACTGTGGTATTGATTACACAGAAAACAGTCAAAACTATGTGTGTGTGAACTTGTCCAAGTTTGATTCAGAAAGAATAGTTTCAAAATATCCATGTACTGTACTTGGCATTCTCAATAAAGTAAGAAGAAGAAAATAGTTTGGAGACAAGACAATAATTGTCCAAAATTATTAGATTTAGGGTGGCCTCTTAAGAAAGGGACATGCCATTACATCTTTCACGGCTAAGGGCTCTGCACTCTTTCTTCAAGAAGCCATACCATTGCATGAATTCAACTGCAGGTCATCTTCCAAGCAACCTTGTTGGCCCTAAATCCAATAAATAGGCAGCCTAAGACACAGTTTAGAAAAAGCTATCCACTTCATTGGAAGTCACTCAGCCCAATAATCCACAAGGCTGAACCTCAGGCACAAGGCAGCCAGACTTGCCCAATTGGAGTCTAGCTCATGGGTCTGAAACCGTCTATCCATTGAACAACCAATCCAGTTTCTAATTTTCCAGCAACGTCATGTGCTTTATAAAACAGCCATGCAAACAAGAATTCAATTAAAATTTTACTTCAGTTGTGAAGAAGGATCAAGTATAGCTGATTTGCCATTTTGTTTTTATGATATTGATGCTTTTTTATTAACAAGTTATTCTGTATCCCAAAAATTGGCAAGGGTGTCCCTTGCCTCCAGAAAGAAGTGTGTAAAATTTACCAAAGCTGAATTAAAATAAAACTATAAATCCTAAATGTGTATAAATGGCCATGATTGGGTGAGATTGTCAGTCTTGAACAAGAATGCTACAAGATCCCCTAACAGAATAGGAGAATTGTAACCTCATGAAATTTAGCACTCTTGCAAGATTTCAGGTGATTTTTTTAATGATGCTTGGGCAAACATATGAGATCAGATTGTTAGTGCCAAAGACTTGAAATAATTGTACAGACAAATAATTGTACATTATTCTATGATGTCATGCAAAACAAAGATAAAGTACTAATCACGCTCCTAGTTTCAAAGGAAATAACTGAATGTTGGCTACAATTTTTTTTACTCTTATCTTCTACTACAAATAATTCATTACCTCAATGATATAATCTCCAGGTGAGACATTCTGAAGAATACAAGTTGTTACATCTGTTTTCTTTTCCTATGAAAAAACCAAACCAATTTTTCCTGCATTCATAAGATCTTTTCAATATTAGAAGAAACTACACTTTCATTACAAGGTTATCACTTTTGAAAGTCATGTCAATTCCCAAGCAATTAAAGATACAGATTTGCCAATGAAGTACATAAATCATTAAGCCAAAAACCTTTGGAGTCCTTGTTTTATTGAAAATCTCTCTCTAGTCATAAACCAGTCAATCAAAAATCTTTCCCTTGTTTTAAAGAATTCAGAACCTATACTCAGCACAGAGGACAAGGTTTTTGTTTCTCATAGCCTTTCCTGGCTTACAGCCAATTGTATCAAATTGCAAAAGGAAGTGTTTCCCCAGATGAATGCATATCACTGAATGCAATCAGCATTTAATCAAAGAAGAGAGAGAAAATTGCAGTATCCCTTGAATTATATTTCACTGAAAAGGGGCGTTGTCTTACCTGAACGCCTTTTCTCAGCATGATGATGGAGAATCCCCGAATGGGTTAACTCTGTCTTCCTGCCCAATTAGACTAAGTTAGTCAAACTTGCCACACCCCTCCTTGACCAGGCCACTCCCCAGTCTTGACGTAGGCGAAGCTATTGACGACAGTCCGACGTGTTGGCTCCCAGACCCCTGACACTGGACCTGACTGATCCTAAGGGGTGGGTGTGGATTCTCCATCATCATGCTGAGAAAAGGCGTTCAGGTAAGATAACGCCCCTTCTCCAGCATGGTAGATGGAGAATCCACGAATGGGACATACCAAAGCTGCACTGTCCCTATGGGAGGGAAGCAGTCTGGGCCTGTGTCCCGGCCTGTGGCACTACGTGCTATAGCACTCTCTGGCCAAAAGAGGCGTCTGCAGAGGCAAACTTGTCCAGTTTGTAATGCCTCACAAAAGGGGAAGGCGAAGACCATGTCACCGCCCTGCAAATGTCTGCGATGGACGCCTGAGTTGCCCATGCCGCTGAGGTTGCAGCACTGCGAGTGGAATGAACAGTAACATGATGTGGAACTGAAAGGGAATGCGACTGATACACCCCTGCAATGCAAGCCCTGATCCACCTGCCTATGGTAGAGGCAGACACCTTCTTCCCCATAGAAGAGGGTTGAAAGTAAACAAAAAGGGCTTCTGATTTGCGAAAGGCCGCCATCCGCTTGATGTAATAGCATAATGCCCTGCAGACGTCCAGTGCGTGCCATTGTCATTCCAGGTCATGAGATGGATTAGGGCAAAAATCTGGCAGAACAATTTCCTGCGTCCTGTGAAACAAGGTATTAACCTTGGGGATAAAGGATGGATCCAAGCAAAGGACCACTCTGTCTTGATGAAAGACACACAGGTCATCTCTGATAGAGAGAGCTGCCAGTTCAGAAATACGTCTAGCCGATGTAATGGCAATCAGGAAGGCGACCTTGATAGACAAGGACCGCAGAGCACAGGTTCTAATTGGTTCGAATGGCGGCTTGGTGAGGGTCTGTAAGACCCGCGGCAACTCCCAAGAGGGATACCGATGAACCACAGGCGGCTTGGTGTTGGTGGCCCCCTTGATAAAGGAGCGTACCATGGGATGTTGAGCCAATGGCTCTGAGTTGTCACAAGTAAGCACTGTGGAGAGAGCCGCTACCTATCTGCGGATAGTATTAGGCGCCAAGCCCTTGTTGAGGCATTCCAATAAATAATCCAAGATTCTTGGAATAGTCACATCTGAGAGAGCCAGTTGGTTCTTTTCACACCAATGGCTGAAGTTTTTCCAAGTTGAGTCGTACATGCGATTTGTCGCCGGCTGTCGGGAGGCCTGAATCATTGAAATCACACCCGACGAGTAGGACTCTTGAGTCAGTATCCGGCGTTCAAGTGCCAGGCTGTTAACTGGAGCCACTGGGGCTCTGGATGTTGCAGAGCTCCCTGGCTGAGTGAAATACGATCCGGAGGGATCCTCCACGGAGGAGACGTGGAAAGGCTCACGAGGTCTGCAAACCACGGCCGTCTTGGCCAATGTGGAGCAATGAACATCACCTCTGCCCGCTCCTGCAGGAACTTTCGGATGACTGTCGGGATCAGAGGGAGAGGAGGAAACGCATATAACAGACCCCGTGGCCAGGGACTGCGGAGAGCGTCCGCACTCTCCGCCCCCGGAGAGGGGAACCGGGAGAAAAATCTTGGGAGCTGGGAGTTCGCCGGAGACGCGAACAAGTCCAGAACCGGATGACCGAACCTCTCTGATATCTCTGTGAAGAGATCCGGGTGCAGGCGCCATTTGGAATGATCCACTGTCGACCTGCTCAAAAAGTCCACCTGTTGATTCACCTCTCCCGAGATATGCTCGGCTCTGAGGGAGGAGAGGTTGGTCTCTGCCCAGGATCCCAGCGACTGGGCCTCAGCCATAAGGGACCTTGAACGGGTACCCCCTTGCCGGTTCACATGGGATTTCGCCGCCACGTTGTCCGTGAGGACCAGCACGTGTTGCCTCGCAATCTTGTTGCGGAAGTGGCCGAGAGCCAGATGTATGGCCCTGAGCTCCAACCAGTTGATGTTGTGCTTCAGGTCTAACTGGGACCACCGGCCCTGAGCCAACTGTGATTGAAGGTGCGCTCCCCAGCCGAACAGACTGGCATCTGTGGTCAGGGTGAGCTGAACGGGTTCCTTGAACAACGATCCTCTGGCTACCGCTGGGGAGGTCCACCACTGAAGGGATTGTAGGGTCTGATGTGGAACCCTTATCCTTTGGTTGGAGGAGCTGGTGCCCAGTCTTTGAAATGGGAGCAGGAACCATTGAAGGTTTCTGGAGTGTAGTCTGGCCCAAGGCACTATCGCTATGCACGATATCATCTTTCCCAACAGTTGGGAGAGCACAGCCAGTGTCACTACATGCTCCCTGCGGACCTTGAGGACCAGGGCTTGGATGCTGTCTTGACGGTCCCGAGACAGATAGACCTGGCAACGGTCTGTGTCTATCACCGTGCCCAGGTGCAGGAGGCGGGTAGAGGGAACCGTCTGGCTCTTTTGAAAGTTCACCGAAAACCCGTGGTCTTGAAGAGTCTTGATGGACAAGGCCAGGTCCGACTGGGCGGCCAGAATGGAGGGCGACTGGATGAGAATGTCGTCCAGATAGCACTGAATGCATACCGGCACCAGTCTCAAATGTGCGGCGAGCACCGCCAGTACTTTGGTAAACACCCTTGGAGCCGACGAGAGGCCAAACGGCAGGGCTCTGTATTGGTAATGGTGATTCATGTAACAGAACCTGAGAAACTGCCAATGATCGGGAAGGATGTGGATATGAAGGTATGCTTCTGTGAGGTCTATGGACATCAGGAAGTCTCCCTTTCTGATGCTGGCCAGTATGGACTGGAGCGTTTGCATCTTGAATTTCCTGTATGCATTGTGGAGTTCAGACCCTTCAGGTCGAGTATAGCCCTCCATCCTCCCGAGGCCTTCGGAACCACAAAGAGGATGGAATAAAATCCTCTGCCCAGTTGACCAGCCGATACTGGTTCTATGGCTCTTATGTCCAAAAGGTGTCGAATGGCTTGGTGCATGAGATTTTTCTTGACCGGATTTTTTAACAGAGGGCAAGAAATGAAACACCCTGGTGGATGAGACACAAATTCCAGGGACAGGCCACACCTGATGGTGTTGAGAACCCAGGAGTCTGTGGTGGTGGCTTCCCATTGGTGGGCAAAAAGAGCTAGTCTGCCCCCTATGGGAGGAGCCGCCCTGTAGTCACTTGGACCTTCTGAAGGGATGACCTCCCATGCCCCGAAAAGGTCTTTTGCCCTGATACTGCTGCCTGGGTCTGTCCCTGGTGCCAGATCTCTCAGACTGGCGATCCTGCCTGGCAGTAAAGGAATGGGAGGGCTGTGCAGGATCTGATCCTGTCCCTGACCGAAAGGACTGCCGGCGAGCATACGGATAAGAGCGTCTTTCAGCCCGTCTGGTGAGATGAGCCATCACCTTCCTCTTATCCTTATTTTCCACCAAATAAGTTGCTAGGGCCTCTCCAAATAGCTGGCCACCCTGATATGGAGCCGCGGCCAAACACCACTTAGATTTGGCGTCAGCACGCCAGTGTTTGAGCCACAAAAGCTGTCGTGCCGTGACATTAGAAGCTATGGCTCTAGAAGAAAATCTGGCGGCCATGTACTCCGAGGCTGCCACCAATTTGCTCAGGTCTTGGTCCATGCGTAGCTCTTCCAGAGGAACTTTGGCCTGGAGCTGGCGTAGCCAAAGGAGAGAAGTTCTTGCGAAGAAGGATGTGCAAGTAGCCGCTCTCACTGCCCAAGCCGCTGCCTGGTGGGTCCTGCGAAAAGACAATTCCGACTTCCTGTCCTCAGCCTTCAAGGTTTTGGCCATATCCCCAGACACCGTGGATGAGGAAACCAGAGAGGTCAAAGGTTCATCTACTACTGGCACCTCGAGAGCGTCAGCCAAGTCTGGTGCTGTGCTGAATAATTTCCTGTCCGTCCCTCCCAGGGAAGGAAAAGTGCCAGGTGAAGACCACTGTCTCTGAACGGTGTTCAAGAACAAAGGGGGACAGGGAACATGTTGGTGAGGCACCACAGGCTCAGAAAAGACCGGGTTTGGAACCGAGTCAGTTGACGGACTAGGTTGCGGAATTTGGTCAGGACCTACATTGGCAGTGATGCTGGCCTTGTGCAGCAGAGATTTGAAAAGGGCCGGATTAAAGAGGCTCACGAATGGCGGAGGGTCCGGTGAAGACTCCTCATCCTCTGACAATGGCATCTCCATTTGGTCATACTCTGCAGAGAATGACGCTCTGCTGTGGGAGGACCGGGAGGGCGAGGCTGAGCCATGGAACTCTGGTGCTCCCAACTGGGAAACATAAGATGGAGCCATAGAGACCACCGATTCGGGCCCGGACCTGTGGTAAGATCTGGCTGCGAATTCCTGGGAGACAGCTTGAGCAATGAGCGGCTGAATTTGTTCAGGTAAAAACGCTCCTTGGGGTTCAACCGCCCTGAGCCCAGCTGCTGTGGGCGTGAAGATGGCCTCTGGACCTGATTGATGGGCCCTGGGTACCGGAGGTGTCTGCTGTGAGATTGGTTCCTCGCTGAGAGGAAATATTTGTTGGTGCTCGGCCATGGATGGAAGTGGCTGGGGATCCCCTCTGGGGACCAAACCCCTTGGGTAGAGGTGGAGGGGCCCAGTGGAAGGTCAAAGACCGAAGCCTCAGCATCCTCCGTTTCCATCGAGGCCTGTTTCTGTGCCTTGGAGAATTGTTTCTCCAATGCCTGGTGCCTCCTACTGGCCTGCTTTTCCGCCATCTTGGAAGGTTTCTTCCCAGAGATGGTTTTGGCCTTGGCTTTGATTTTTTCTGCAGCCTCCTGTTTGGAGGACTTATGCTTCTCTTGGCCAGTAGATGTAGATGCGGTACCTTGTGAAGGTTGAGGAACCGTGTTGTCTGCCATCATAAACGAGATATCTCAGTGGTGTGCTGAGAGGGATCTCAATCAACGGGGAGCAGAACACTACCTGTGGCTGAATGCCACTTGCTGGGATCAGGTAGGTACTTTTGGTAATGGTGGCTGCAGGACCAACTTAATGGACTCAGGCACACCAACAATGCTCCAGATGGCTATTAGACCGGTTAATTGCGCTGTTAGCGCACAGTCAGATCTACGGCAGCGGCAATATCACCTGGGTGATAACAGCTCGCTCGTGCGTAGAGCGTTGAGTGGCAACAAAGCCAGCAGTTGGCGACAGTCAGCACACTAGCGTGATACGTCAGGCTTATGGGGGCGGCAAAATCACTTCAGTGATGACAGCCTGCACACACTTAGATCACTTGGCAGTGACAAGGCCAGGTGTATAAAAACCTTTGTTGTAATGACCAGCACGCTAAATATCCTGTGGCGGCAAGGTCTGAGGTGGCAAAGCCAGCACACCAGTAGATGCGCAAGCAAGGAAGGCACCAGGGTTGAGGCCTGATTTAATTGATATAGATGGTTGTCCGCCTGTAAGGCTTCGCGCCACTGAGCGCAGATTGAAGCGAAAAGGGCCGTACAATAGGCCTCAATGTAGGTGCTGGTAAAAGCACAGCTGCACAGCGCCAGTTAATGCCTGGGCACCCCCTTTATTTTGGGCCTATAAAGCCCACAATCAGGGGATGTTTGCTGACCCTAAGCAGCCAAACCAGCAAGTGAAGAAATAAATGCCCGTTTGAAACTTGCCGCTTGAAACAGGGGGCGGCCGAAAAATGGGAACAGATAAGCTAGAAAATGGTAAAGGCAGTTGACAAGTGTTCCCCCCTTTCTCCCTCCATCCGGAGTGATTGGCTCAAAACCGAAAGCTGAGGCAAAATGGCGGCTGCCGCAGCCTCTGAAATGCTGAATTTCAAGGCAAAGAGAGACGGAGCAGCCCGTTTTTGATAAAGCGACCCTGCTCCGAATGCCAGCTGATGCTGATTGACAAAGGAAGGCCAGCAAGCAAATAAACAATCAGGCGGCTGCTAAGAAGCCGCGCACCACGCGGCGTCCAAAATGGCGGCCGCGACAATCCTGACTGAGCAGAGACTCAGGCTGATCTCCCCTGATCCTCTAGCAATGCAATCCAGGACAGCGCTGAGCCCAGCGCTGTTCAGATGGCAGCAGCAAATGAAAAATCCACGAATGGAATAAAAGTCTGATACAACCTGCAGCTATTAGACTGGGAGCCAAATTTGCACGTGCGTAGGGCTTGAGACTAAGTCAAGACTGGGAAGTGGCCTGGTCAAGGAGGGGCATGGCAAGTTTGACTGACTTAGTCTAATTGGGCAGGAAGACAAGAGTTAACCCATTCGTGGATTCTCCATCTATCATGCTGGAGAAGCATATTAACTCTAAACTACCCTTACCCAAAGTACATTGTTTGTTATTCCCAGGTTGAAATAAATAAAAATGTAATAAAGTAATAGCACAAAAACTATAATTACAACTTTTAACTACACGTCATAAATATTGATTAAAAGAGTGCTGTATGTGCTTTCAAGTGCTCTAACCTAATGCTTAAATATTGCGTTATCTTCCCCCCCTACAATCGGCCAATGTAGAATTATCATCTCTAAAGCATGTATAATGTATAATATAATCCACCATTTTAAATAAAAGTGCAATTCAAAAATGCAAAGAACAGAAAAGAGTGGAGGAAAAAAAGATCAGAGATCTAGGGAACATAACCAGCCCGACTAAATATAATAGGACTGAACTTTTTTTTTGTGCTAAATCTGGAGCTAATGTAAGGTTCTTCAAAACTGAAGAAGCATCTAAAGTATGATGGGAATCAACATTCAGCAGGAGGTTACACATGCTCTATGCCATTCTGAACTTGCCCATATGGTTTACCCCATTTCAGCTACTCTATCACAGTGTTTCTCAACTTTGGAAACTTGAAGACATATGGACTTCATCTCCCAAATTCCTCAGCCAGCATGGTTGGCAAGGAAATTTTGAGAGTTGTAGTCCACATGTTTTCAAGTTGTCAAGATTGGAGAAACACTGCTCTGTCAGAATTCTTCCCAACTTCTTTATGATGTTAATGTATCTGAACCCTGCCCCATAGTTGAATCTTTCATCAAATCCTGTTATTGTCAGCTGACCTAACCTAGTATAAAAGTGGTCTCTAAATGTCTTAGAAATTAGGTTAGATCCAGCATTGTAAAACATGAGCAGACCTGTTTACACATCTTCTGTTTGAACTGTCCGTCAGTTTTCAGCTTGTAGTGCAGGTAGTAATATCTGAATCCAAAGTTATGTGGTGCGTGATCAAAAGATACATGCATAGTAAAACCTTGCTGCGTAATATTCAAGCTTCTTGGCTTCCAAACTATCAAGGAAGAAAGATTTAGACAATGATTGGAACATAGTTTTTTGTAACTTGATGTAATCTTAGTAGAGACAATGTTAAAATTGCAGTTCCACTTACATGGTTTGCAGACCAGGTTGTCTGGTTGCAGCAGCAATTCACAAGCTATTTAAAGAAAAGAAATAGACAAAAGCAAAATTGTTGAGATTTCAGCTCTTCCGAAAAGCTAACTTCACAAAGTAAGGTTTTCATTTAGACAGGAAAAGATTTTTGCCTTTCTTTGAGTAAAAACTTTCAGACAGTAAAAGCTGTCTGTATCAGAAAGAGAAGGTGGGGCTCGTGTAATAGCTTGGAATTTAGTTATAGTTCTGGAAGGCCTGCCTTGCCAGAAACCTGGTGCTTATTTTACACGAACAACTTGTTTAGGCTAATACCTAAACCTGTCCATATTTACTTGTAAAAGAGAGGTTAAGTCCTCCAGCAAATATATAGGATAATTCTATGATTTTATGTTGCATGATACAAGAAGCATATGCATTTGTACATTGATCAGAAAACTAGGAATGAAGGGTTTGTCTGTTTCCTTCTACTAACTTTACATGTAAAAAGTAGCTAATAGTCACTTTGAATTAGGACTGTGCAAATACTTCAAAATCTATATTTAAAAATGCATGAGAATGTGTACAAAGCATCTCTTTTCCAAACGTGAGAGTAGCAGCAGCAGCAGCACTTTTTAAACTGCTTGAGCAAAGTCTTGCTTGAAAAGGTTACATAGGTCTCCAAATGATATGAAAGACAATAGAAGATCTTAATCTCATATGCCTGATACATGTATAGGCTGATTAATTTGTAGACTAGTCATTTAATTTCCCAAAGAAAATAACAGTTGCTGAGAGAAAGGCATGCATACAATTCTTTTACAGGAATGTCTTAGTAAAATCAATTCAGTGTATCAAAACCTTCCTAAATATATTTCCATAATTCTGATGCTCGTCCAGTGGTGGGATTCAGCCAGTTTGCACCAGTTTGGCAGAACCGGTAGCTAATTTTTTGTTGCCCAGGCCCAGAATGGACTTCCGGAAGCAGCATCCACACAGAGAACCGGTTGTTCACGTATTTGAATCCCACCACTGTGCTCATCCATATTTTCTCTTCAAGGCCTACAAAGCCATTTCACTTAAAGTATGCTTTGATGTGAATTTTAACTAGAAAGCATGCAATTTCAGCTGCTATCAGTTTTCATTAAGATCTGTAAGGCAGAAAGGAATAATTGTACTGTTGTACTTACGCCGAGTTCTGAAGAAAAAAGGATGGTAGTTACTTTCATTCTTAATGGATGGAAAAGGAATAATCTTTACAAAATAGTCAGTTTCAAATTTCAGATTTAGGAAGGGCTGAGATTCCACTCTCTGAAAGGGAAGAAATATAAGCCAATTATTAGTATATTTTAACATGTCCTGGATAATCATGCAATTGGGGAACATGTATTTTCCTAACATAATTCCATATTTCCTATTTATAGGAATCAATGTTGGCACCAGAAGACCAACTTCCTTATTTTATGACAATCCAATTCTTAAGATTTTAAGAAGAATTTAGAGAGTCAAATGAGTGTGATTAATTCTTATTAATGCTTACTGGATTCTCTAAATTCTTCTTTAAACTTTAACTAATTGGATTGTCATAAAAAATAAAGAAGTTGGTAGAATAAAGGTAGAGCAGTCCACAATCTCTGTTTCCTCATAATTCCACATTTTTCATACAAATGTAAACTTGAAATTAAATATATTCAGATGCTGCTAAATTACAACTTCCTACTGGCCTCTTAAATATGAACCTGAAAAAATGCCACATCTTTAAGGAACCTATAGATTAAAATTATGGCAATTCTTAGAGCAGCAGAATACTTCTCAGGGTGAAGTGTGCACAGCCCAAGTGAGGGGTCCCCAGAGCCTGATATTCCAGGCAAACATTTAAAATAAAATATTCTTTAGTAGGGTTAGGATCCCATCAATTTCAATAAGGTTTCTGCTCTGAGATTTCTATGACTTTCAAACCAAGACTTACAGTCCACTTATAACTTGAGTTGAGCTGCTTTGGGTCTTTTAAAAGCAACTGCTGACATTGTCTTCTCTCTGATTTTAATTCTTCAAGTATAACTCGAAATCCTTTCAGAAATTCAATACCTGCATATATTTAAACAGATCAATAAATAAGTTTACTGATGAATATGTTTTCCTTAGATTTATATGGCTATTCAATTTGCAAAAAGTGACTCTGACACACAGTGTATAATAACATCAAAATAGGGAACGAGAAAATAAAATACATCCCAGACAGAAAAGAGAACAGAAAATAAAACACAAACAATAGGATGGCTATCGTGAGACTTTCACCTTTTGTTTAAGCTCCAATCTCCAATCATATACCCAGATTAAGTATGTAGATCAGGTCTCAACATGGCTATTGTTGAGAATTCAGGGAATTAAGGTCTATACATATGGAAGACACAGATATGATAGTGCTAAGCTTGGCACTAACACATCAAGTAAACACATAATTTAGGAAAACCTGGCAATTACATTTGCACTGTATGGCATTCTTAAACAAGCAGATTCTAAGTAAAATATTCTAAGACCAGTTTAACTGCAATTGTATCTTCCCATGCTCCTACAATACTTAGCACTAAACATTTTTATTTATTTTCTTTGTTAAATTTGGTATTTAATTCATGTACATTTGTACAAATATTTTTCAGCTCTAAATAATCTTGCAACAAGGAAGGCAAATCAACTACCTCCTGTGTCCTTTATATTTAAAGAAAGAACACTACTATTTGTGCTGATATACAGACGGTGAATAAGAAAAACTAACCAGATCCCTGTTACCTGAGAGCCTTCAACTTCAGTTCCTTCTTGATATTTTGAGAAGGATTAACTTCTGATCATTACAAGAGAAAATGCTAAGCTTTGTAGGCCTTGGAGATTTAATGCATCCAAGTCTGCAGCTGCAAATTACCAATTCAGTAACACTGTGCACTTAGAAGCATTGGATATCACTTCCCCATTCTTTTTAATAGCTACCCATTAACAGCACTGAGTACATCTCTATTCAGATTAACAGTACACTCAATATAATGAACTACATTGTGCTTTACCAAGATTTAACTATTCCTTTTACTGTTTCCCCAACATATATGTAAAAAATGCTTTTGCAAATATGTTGCTATCATCAGCTCACTATTATGGCCCCTTTCAAAAAGCTGATGAGGTTTCAATGCAGCCTGTATAAATTTGAACACAATAAAAAATTGTAGGTGGGAACTCATTATTTTGGAATTCAGTACATCTCTACATTACTTCATGTTGATGAATCTTTCTTTTCTTTTAGGAATTACAATCCCAAGATCTGATATAAAAGATAAGTGTACAAATTACAGACACAGTTGACTTGATGTGAGTATTACTAATTTCTCTAATATTTATATCCAAGAAAGTCTGGGAGAAACTTGTAGGAAAAGGTTAAGTAACATGGAGGGAATAAGTTAAGAATGGCAAACACGTAAGGGCTCTATCTATTCAAAGATGAAGATGATTTAAGAATGACAAGAGAAAATGCAATTTTGAATAAAGTCAAAGTGTCTTTAAACAGAAGGGGGAAATTCTCCTTTATATTTGGCAATTTAGCTTGGCTTAAATGGATTGTCTTCAAATCTTTTAGAACAAACTTCAATGTTAATAACGTTGGGCAAAGCTTAATTTCAAGAGATCTGAAACATGGATTCAATGGACTGTCCTTGAAGCTGACACAGTTTAGCTGGAATGGAAAAAAGCAGAAATTTCCAAAGGGTTGGCATCTGTTTGAAATTCAAATTTTTCTCTACTTACCAATGGCGTTGGCTGTCCACAATACAGTCACTGCAACTTGGTCAGAGCATGCATACTGACTAATAGTGATGTTCTGTACATCTCCAATCACGTGTTTTCCTATTGAATTCAAATAAGGAGTACAATCTGGGGAAGAAACAACTTAATTAAATACATTTAATTACATTTAATTTAATTTAAAACAAAAAATGTTTTCTGTATTATTAGAGAACATTCAGAGAATGTTCCTAACATTCCTAACATTCTCAATCATCCACGTTGTGTATGTCCCGAAGGTGCTTTTCAAAAGGCAACTGGACTTTGTTTTTTCTTTGAAATAAAGAAGCTTCTTGGATGAGAAGAAAAACTTTTTTCAAAGAAAAAACTAAGAAAGTCCAGTTGCCTTTTGAAAAGCACCTTTGGGAGTCCAGTGATATCATTTTATTTTTAATCAGTTACTAGATGACCTGTGACCAGTTGGGTCCTCATTTCCTCATTCTGTGGCTTTCATTGTCATTCTGGAGACTTGGAGCCTTCCATCTCTTTCCTTATTTGCTCTTTGTCTCTGATCCTGGAGACATACATTACTCTCCTCCTTTGCCTTGTCCTCTGTTCTCTTTCTGTGTCTTTTGTTGTCATTCTGAAGGCATGCATGCCTCCTCTCTCTCTCTCCTTCTCTCATGTTATTTGTTCTGACTGCTTGATGCTGGAACTGTGTGGCCCTGGCCTCATTCAAGTCTTGTTTTCTGCCCCTCTTTGGTGCATTCTGAAGACATACCGTATCATCTGTTGACTAGGACAACTCCCCCCTCTTTCCACACAGCATAATTAGGTAGACAATATTTTTTATTATGGTTGATCGCACAGTCAGATGTTTAGATTGGATTTTGCGTTTTTATCCATCTATTGAGTCCTTCCCAAGGACCTGGGATAGGCAGGTGTTTGTTTGATGGTGTTAAAGGTGTTGTCACAGGATGTACGCTGTCCCAAATAAAGCTGCCTTTTGCAACAATTATTATTTTTGTACTTATCTTTTACTGCAATGCTATATGGTGCTTTCATCAACTCAGAAGAGTTCTCACTTCCTATCGGATCCCACATTGTTTTATGGGAAGCTGGCAGGGAGTGCTGCAAATGATGATCATGTGACTATGGCTGAATATGGCGAGGCAGTAGTGCAGCTGACTCTGGCAGTGTGGTGGTGCTGAAGTGGTCACAACTTGCCAAATTTCAGTCTCACGTGACTAATGGGTCCCAGATTTTGGACACATTCTTTAAGTTAGCCTCTTTGTGGTACATTGATTCGAAAAGTGTTAGCCTAATGGATTCTGTGTCCATTAACATGGCATTGTTATAAATTAGTGAAGATTCTCATTATCCATTTATTGCTGGAAGAGTGGCTATCCTCTCTTAGCTTGCTCAGTTCTTTGTTATATAACAATGCTGTTCCTGGAATCTATCACTTCTTATTTGGCTGCATTATACTTTTTCCTAAGAAGAAGTAGCTAAAAGTAGATTTCTTAGAAATAGTAGAATTCAAGTGAATGACAGCAAAAGTTTCATACAGAAAAACAACCATCTGTGTAGGAAATTTGAAACAAGAGCTTCCTCCAACATCTGGATCTAATTAAAGGATAGCTTTGCATTTTGTTGGCAAAATGTTTGTGCTCCAAAATGACAATTTGCCAAAAATCTAGGAAAATACTGTAAACTCTCATAACCAAAAAACCCCTTACTTTCCATTTCTCCATTTCACTGCTAGGCTGTGTAATCTCCAACAAAGGCATATACTGTAAGTAAAAATGCATTTCAGTCACTTTACATTACGCTAAAACTTTAAAATTAAATAGTAAGTGTATCCTTGTTTACTGTGATAATATTCTGTTAGCAAAGCAACTTTACAAATTGTGTACTTCAGAAATCTCAACTTTTCTTGTGAGGAAACAACCTATCTGTGTAAGATTGTGTTCTTGGCAGGGTTGCCCATTTGTCAAATAACAGAGATCCTGGAGATTATGGATGAACACAAACAAGTTTTCTAGAGCAAAGTTGGGTTAATGAACTCTACATTTGAAATGATAAATTAGCACAACCAAATTTCTCTTTAAAGAATATGCCTGGCTAGGCTAAATTAACAGACAAAATTGTGTCAGATAAATCATATCATTAGGTTTGGGAGCTATACATTTCAAGTTCTAAGCTCCTCTTGGTATACAGCCTTGACTTTCCCTTCGAAGAAGAAAGTGAAGAGAGACACAAAAATAACAATTGCAGTATTATAAACTCAATGCAATCTTGTCTATATTCCTATAGTACTATATTCTGCATTCTCTCTAGTTTTGCTTTTAGTTACTGTTGCTTGTTGCTTGCTGATTTTTTCTCTGTATCTTTTTATATGCCAGAGTATAATGCTTATTTAGAGATTCAAATTTGCTTTAAAAAACACCCCTTTTTCTCTTAAAGGTTTATGGTGTTTCCTGTGTTCGGCACCCTACAAAACATTGCTAAATACAACATAATTGCTAGCTACTTGTTTTCTGATGGAGATTGCCACGCGATAGTAATTCAATATTTCTAAAACTTTAGAGTGAATGAGTCACGTGGAACAATGAAAGAATTAAATCCTATTTGTTTGCAGCTACAAATGTTAAGAAAGCACAGAAATGGCCCAAATTGTCCTGCCTTTCTTTCATATATTCATCAAAGGTATACATTGTTTTACCTGATCTTATTTAGATAAAATTTGGATAAAGATGCCATGGCTGAACAAAATAGTTTTAATTTACCCCTTAAGTTTTTAATGGACAAAACGTTTTGCTCTATTTCAAATTCATCTTAATTAAAAGTCTAAGTGATTAAATAAATAAGAACAAATTCAATGTTGTCTTTGAGAGAAGTCATGATGCAAAAGGATAACTTACTGTCATATTTAAAGGTAATATTAGGCAGCCCAATATTCTTTCCATTTGGAGAGAGGCCCTATAAAAATACGAGAGAACACAGCATAAGCCAGTGGCTGAGACAGTAAGTCGGACCTAGTTGATGAATTCATTTGACTACATCAGGGGTAGGCAGCCTTGGCTCTTTTATGACTTGTGGACTTCAACTCCCAGAATTCCTGAGCCAGCCACGCTCAGGTTGCCTACCCCTGGACTACATCATCCCAATATGAATATTAGAATTCCATCTAGTGAAGTACACTATGCTCAGCATTCCAGTTTTGATGAAACTCAGGAAGTATTCTTAACTCTATCAAGTATGAACATTGTATGGTTGTCTTAAATGTTTCATGCTTCCTGTTACTGATGAATACAGTTCTGTAAATATACTCTTAAGATATTATTGAAAAAATACAAAGAAAATCTACAATGCTTTACACTAGCTCCACCATTTTTAAGCTCCCATTGCACAACTCAAAGAAGATACAAATCATCTCTAATTCACATTCCCAACCTAATACTGTAAATTTTATCTGTGAAGAATTACAACTATAATTTTTACTAGCCATGACCTTACTAGAAGTCAAAAGTTGGGTAAAATGTATGCAAGAAGTGTCAATCTCTCTTGAAAAAAAATCCAATAACTGCTATGTTGTGTCCAAAATACTTTTGGGCTGATTTGGGATTTGGGAAGAGATACAAAACAGGAAAATGTTGAATATAAATAAATGTTGTACAATATAAATACTGTATAGCTGAGAACATATCTTCCTAGATACAAAACAGGAAAATGCTGAACATATATAAAGTAGCACTCTGAATATATAACAACTAAAATTCATCTAAATCATTATTAAATGTCATTGAAAGGATACACTATCAATGAAAAACTTTCAGGAAAGCTGTTATCCAAATATGACAAGGAACATATAACTGCAGCCTCATGAAAAATTCCCCAGAGAATTTTAAAATTTGTCAAATTTTAATGGACAGTGATCAATACACAGTGCCCAATAGGATCACAGGTGATAAAAAAAAATATTTAATACATGACATCCAGAATAATTCAGTTTTGTCATGTGCTGTCTTCCTTGCCAAACTATTTAGTTTTTTTTTTTAAGGAATGAAACAGTACTTTAAAATGCAATCAAGTAACAATCACAATCAAACAAGATTTGTATTATATGAAGCAGTCTATTAAAATAATACATCTACTTTCTAAAATAAACTCTTCAGTTTGCTTCTATAGCTTTGCTGATACAAAGGCTCCCTTAGTTAGTGGTGTTACTTAAATAAGATACAACAGGCTAAATATAAAATATTTGGAAGCTTTATTGATCTAGCAAAAGTCACTGAAGTTGTATGGATTGAGGCAGTGGTCCCCAATCTTTCTGGCTTTGCAGACCGGCGGTGGTGGTAATGGTGGGGGAAAGCACGCTCGACCTACAGATGTGCGGCCTGGTTCCGAACAGGCCACGGCCCAGGGGTTGGAGACCCCTGCATTAAGGACTACATGTTTTATAATTGCTTGATACATTTTTAGTTCAAAATGCCTTTTAGTGAAGGCCAGACAATATATGGTATAAACAAAAGAAACACACATAAGAAGTAACAAAATTCAGTTCTTTAAAGAAACCCAACTCTCATTTACACAACCAAAACATCTTAAAGTACTTCTAATTCAGTGCTGATATGCTCCAAATCTTCTGAATATTTTTTGTTTTCCTAAGTGGAACAGAACAGAACACTTTCATCATCCACAAGTGAAAAGGGTCCTCCCCTCACCCTTCAGCAGGATATTTACTGTGAAGATGGAATAGCACAGCTTTTCCCTGGACTCCTGGACACTAAGCATGAGATGGGACATCATCACTTGAAAAGGTTTCCCCTCCCCATTGTAGGAAGCCATTTCCCAGCGTAAGGATCCTAGGAGCCCTTCTCCCTACTCCTGCCCAGGAAACAGTTATTGTCTAATGTAGGCAAAATCCCTATTCTGATTGTTTATAGCTTATTTTAAATACATAGGTAGTACCTGCTAAAATCTGAAAAACTGAGTAAATACTACAATGACTGAGAACACGTCTTCCTAGAACTTTCTAAGTTTCTTCGTTACTAGCAAATCCAGGAAAAGTTAAACAAGAGACTATGCTTTTTTTTTTTCAAGTTGCAGAATTCACACTTAAGATTCCATCATTTGACAGCCTAGGAATAATTTTATAACATTCATTTCAGGGCAAAAAGTATTGGATATGGTGATTGTTAATGCTTTCCTAGCAAGATAAATGAGTGAGTTCTATCAATCATAGCTAACTGATAAATAAAATGTCAGGTAATGGAATGTAATTACTTTGTGTTTTTTTATTTGAACAGTAATAATAAACAGTAAACAACCACCAAAGCTATTGTGTATGTCCAACTTTTGAAACCTTTAATTGGCCACACAACAAAAGATTTGTAGACTTTTTACTGTACCTGCCTCTAAGCTAGCCATCCAGACTCTCAAAATATTGCTGCAGAAGATTGCTGCTTCATCAGTTGGTTTAATTGGGTGCAGGTAGTCTTTGAAATATGACCTTTTGTTCAATATCTGTTCAAAATTATGACAGTGCTGAACAAAGGGGCTTATGACCCGTGCTTGAAAATGCAGCCATTGCAGCACCCCCCACAGCCTCATGATCAAAATTCAGGCACTTGGCAATGCAAATATAACAGAATAGAATTGAAAGGGACCTTGGAGGTCTTCTAGTCCAACCCCTTGCTCAAGCAGGAAAGCCTGTACCATTTCAGACAATTGGTTGTCCAATTTCTTCTTGAAAACCTCCCGTGTTGGAGCACCCACAAAGTGCGAAGTTGTAATTTGAGAGACAATGAAAAGTACAGTATATTAACAAGTGCTTGAAAATCCAGTTGGAAAAAGAAAAAAATGTTTCAAGTCATTTATGTATAGTCTACACAAAATATTCCAATGCTATCCTTCCACCTCTTTTAAGATCACAAAAAATGATATTCAAGAATGAACAAAGAAAGAGTAATTATATTACGCAGCAACAATTGATTTTTTTTTCTCCCACAAAGATTTAGTAGACCTGCCTGTGCAGTTTCTTTAAACCACCCCTTAGCATTTTCTTGGATTCCATTATATTGACAGGGGAAAAAAAACAACCATTGTTTTCTCTTCCCTCAGAACAATCAATGGATTAAATCAATTCCTTGCCTCCTACAGAGTTGCAACACAAATGAATTTAGGTTAGGACTCTGGGGCAAAAGTTTGTTTTTCACTTACAGTGAGTTTTTTTTTCTTTTTAATCCTGTGGGAATATACTGGTGAACTGCTTTGCTACAAAAAGGAATGATTTTATATTTCAGCTTCCGACAGTTCAGCTAAGAATTTTTCTAATTCCAATCACACTTTTACTATTTATGAAGCAGCGTATATATTCTGAATTAGTCAATAGAATTTAATGGAGAGAGATCCTGGCTATTTATGATGCAGTTTTAATATTCCTGATGCAACTGTATTCCTCTTTTATCAGGATTCTAAATTAAAAGGATTCCAGAGAGGACATATGCTGGAATCAATTCAAGATTCTGGCAGTTAAAATCTACTACTAAATTCTAATTGTACTTATAAACATGCAGAAGAATCAATTATATAGCTCAAATACATTGTTCTTACTTGGAAACAAGAGACAATCAGAAACCTAGTCATGTGGGCTTATATTATAGGGTAAATATGAACGGGGAGGCTTTCTATTTATATTGTGTATTTCCCCATAATTCATTACAGTGCAACAAAGAGATTAAAAGAATAAATAATATACAGGATATACTGTATGTATGCCCTTCTTCAAAACACATGCAAAAACTATGGAAGTAAACATTTTTTAAAGAATCTGAACATTGATAAGACCAGCTTAAAAACAGAGTTTAGATAAAATTCCACAAACAATGCATATAAAGCAACTATACACTTATAACAAACTACTATCTTGTTGGTATAAGAAGTAAGCAAGTAAGCAAACTCACAGGTGCTTTTTATTTAGCTTTTAGATCTTCACTTCCCCCATCTACCCCCAGCCTTTTTAGTGGCAGTCTCCTCTATATCTTCCTTTCCTATCCTCTATCTCAGGGGTCTTCAAACTTGGCCCTTTTATGACTTGTGGACTTCAACACCCAGAATTCCTCAGCCAGGCACGCTGGCTGAGGAATTCTGGGAGTTGAAGTCCACAAGTCATAAAAGGGCCAGGTTTGAAGATCCTGCTCTATCTAGTGGGCCATTGTGTCAAGGTGCACATGTTCAGAGTCAAAGAAAACAATAGTGCCTTGTTAGGGGAGGGCCAATCATGTATCCAGAATAAGCAAGAGATTGGAGATGGTAGAGCCAACTGATAACACAGTCTATTACAGCTGGTAGGGTACCGTGAGATTCTGTTTTATGTCCAGTATTCTTCAGCAGTTTCAACTTCATAAACTGCTTAGACAACAGGATAGAAGGGGAACTCATTAAATTTGCAGATGACACTAAGTTGGGAGGAATAGCCATCACTTTAGAACAGGGGTGTCAAACTCGCAACGTCACATGACATGTCGCGACGTATCGTGACTTTTTTTCCATTGCCGGCAATGGGGTGGGCGCAGTTTTGCTATGATGCATCCGGCCCTTGGGCCAGCAGTTTGACACCCCTGCTTTAGATGGTAGGCTCAAGATCCAGAAGGATCTTGATAGGCTTGAATACTGGAGACCATCACCTGGTGATGTTGTCTATTCCACATTTTTCTATCTTACCAAGAAGTAGGCTGTGGGCTATGCTGTCAAATACTTTACTGAAGTCCAAGTATACTATATCCATAGCATTTTGCTAGTTCACTAATTTAGTCACTTTGTCAAAGAATACAATATCATTTGTCTGGCATGATCTGTTTTTGACAAACCCATGTTGGTTTCTAGTAATAGCTTTACTATTTTCTATATCTTCTCTGTATTTTTCTGGGTTTTTTTATTCAGATGAATGCCATTGTCATCTGTGGTCCAATCTGGCCACTAAGAAATATCTTCCTCATACAGCTGCTGAGCTAAAAACTAGCAGTGAGATCTTTTAAGTTAAAATGTTTGATGGCTTCTGATTTGCCAGAGTTTCAGACTAGCAATTGAATCTCCTTCCAATAACATTCCTGCTAATCTAAAACTTTTTAAGTAGAAAACTTGTGAATTAAATGTAAGATGAAAAGTATGTAGTCTACCACCCAGTTCCAGTTCTGGCCCTTCCCATTGTTGGATTTCAGGAACTGAGTAAAATCTTACCTTACCAAATTCAAGTTTAGGCATATTTGCAGGATGTCAAAATTGGTAACAAAAAACAAAAGGATCTTGTATAACTAAGAACATGTAAAAACTTGCAACTGTATAAACTGGTTAACCTTAGAAGTCAAAGGCAGGTGTAAGGAAGGAAAAACAAGGCATCTGAAGGTAATTAGTATCTGAGTTAAACCTCTTTTCAAAAGATGTAAACTGCTGCTTAAGGGATCAAAACAGATACTATTTAGTGATTTCAGAATGCACCTTGTAATCGGGGAGCCTGTCTAGCTTCCTTTTCATTTGCTTATCTTATCTTTAGTTTTAAGCATATCAAGTTTAAAAAGGTTTCCTGAAACAGGAAGGAGACAAAATTACCTCCCATTAGTCTCATCTGTTGTTACTCATTCATGCCTTGTTAGAAGCAGATGAAAAGCCTTTCAGTCATTTACTAGAAAACAAAAACTCAGGCCAGCCAGAAAAAGTGGAAACTTGGTTGTCCTATAATTGTGGTCTTTTTGTTCCTTTTTTTTTTGAGGTTTACAAAACCATACATTTCATGTTGCAGATGCTCCCACTATGGCCTACCTAAATTAAAAAAACAGGCAGTTTGTTCAAATTATAAGCACCATATAATTGATGCAATCAGCATCAGTTGCTTTGATGATAAATCCAAACTTATTAGGCAGGCATACTGCTGGGAAGGGAGAAAGACAAAAACCATCTGGTCTGAAGTCAGACTACCCAGACTTCAGGGCAGCTTTTAGGAAAAAAAGGTTGGCATATTGTGACTTTTCCAAAAAGCTGTATTTACAGAGGCATGGTAAGATTTGGTTCCTTTTCAATGCAAGAGGGATGGAATATTCTTACTATTCTGATGGTCACACATTAACAAGTCATAGCTTCTTATTGTTGGCCTGGCTCATCCATACTACTAAGGTAAAAGCTGTAGTTTCCTAATCACAGACAATCATATCTTATCACATGAAGCCCTGATCAGTTCACAGGCAACTGTAAACCTGGATAATGTGTGGTTGATAGATGCTACCAGGTCCTATGAAATGTCAAACCCATGCAAATCTGAACTCTTCCCACATCAGCTAGGCCGAGCAAAAATTCGCTTGTACCTTAGTTTCTACAACATAATGGCTAAAAGAACTGTTGACAGTTGAAAAAGAAAAAAAACCACTCTAGAAGCCAACTCAAGATTTAAGTTGCTTATTTTTTATCCGTTTTTTAAAAAACAAATATCAAAGTGCTTCCCCAATTTGTGTAGTGTTAGAAATTGAACCCTGGGATCATAAAGCAACCTCTCTCATAACACTAGGTCTCATCTCTCCTTCCAAGAATTCCTAAGGCTGGGTTGGATCTAAAATTTTGTTCATCTCTTCACAGTCTCAGCAAACCTGGTCTAGGAGAATTCAACTGTGTGGCAATGTTAGCTTATGAATGTGTTTCTTTTTGTCATTTTAATGTCACAATTTTAAAAGTCTTCCATCTGAAAAGAGTTTCACACTGAATCATCCAAAGAGATTCACAGCTGTCTTACAGACTGAGGCACATGAAATTCATTGTAGCATTTAGGCGTGCATATGTACACATCTGAAGTGGGTAAGTGTCCTTTAGCTCCAATAGGAGCATCCTCTATCTGTCAGATGCAAATTAAAGGAGACATGCCCATTCCTGGATTCCCAGAGCAACCATGCAGCTCAAGAAGTCATCCAGCTGTGTGCCTACATTGAATCCAAAGCATCTGTGCTCACTTTGGATCCAAATACTGCATATCTTTAATCATGTTCTTTGCAGATTGCTTATCTCACTTTCTGGTTATGTTCACACAACACAATAAGCCTGACTCCTGGGTGAACCCCTACCTGCATCTTATTCAATCATAAACTAGCCTGGAAGCCTAGATTTGTGCATCATCCTAATGTAATTTATAGGTTGTACAATCCGGAAAGAATCAAATTAAATCTTAATTTGTTTCATCAAGCAATTCCATAGAGTCTCCACCAATAAATATACAGTATATCCTAATTTTTGAGTGAGTATAGGGTATGTACTCACCCAACTCAGCTTTAACTGAAATAGCTGGAGTACTTTCATCCATATCCAGTATATTCCTCAAATGATATGATTATATTTGGTCTAAGAGTAATACATGTTTTAAACCCCATGTTTCAGCCCCATGTAAGAGCACAAATCTAACTTTAGTTCTGTATATTTTAATAATTGGGGCTAAATACCCCGTGTTTCACTAATTTTTAACAGAAAATTCATACATGCTGTCTGTCTAGGCGAGATTCAACAATAAAGAGGAAGCCATGACCCTGTCTCAGAAAAAAAACTACTCCTATATAAGGAAAGGTATTCACTTGTTCTATTAATTCACCATTCAAAAAAACATATGACAAGATAGAATAACAGAGTTGGAAGGGACCTTGGAGGTCTTCTAGTCCCCTTGCTTAGGTAGGAAACCCTATACCATTTCAGACAAATGGTTGTCCAATCTCTTCTTAAAAATGTCTAGTGGAAGTTGGAGCATTCACAACTTCTGGAGGCAAGTTGTTCCACTGATTAGTTGTTCTAACCATCAGGAAATTTCTTCTTAGTTCTTGGTTGCTGTCTGTTATATATCTGTTGTGTCAAAAACGACATAGATTTCTGCAAGAAGAGTGGCAAATGATGAAACATGCCCTTTGATGTTGTAGCTTATGTATTAGTAGTGTCTGATGCTTTGACAAAAATCTGAATGCCTAGGATTTGCATTTTGATACGTTTAATAATTCATCTTGTGTCAGTTTGTACCCGACGGACCTGTATACTTCCAAAAGGATACTTCCTTTTTGCATTTGCAGATGCTATCCATTTGTGTCATTTCAAATTCTTTGAGATTTCAAAATTTGAGTCATTAGAATTCAATATACTTATTTAACATAGATGAGGAAACGAGATTTTAATGTAACAAACTTATTTGAATAAGGAAGACCAGAGCTTTTTTTAAACATCTAATTTCTCCTGCTATAACCATAGCATACTGTAACCTTCTACACCTAACACTGTGATTTTAGAGAATACAGTAAAGCGGAAACCAGTGAAAAGGTATCCAGTTTTTCTTGTCTTGAAAAGAAGTACTGAATTTCCTATCAAGTAGTTATGTCAGGGAAGGAAAATTTGTAACTTTTCAGATGTTGCTAAGCACCAGTTTTGAATAGCTCCAACAAGTCTTCCCACAGTCTTCTCTTCCCCAGGCAAAACAAAAACAAAAGCAGTCCTTCTGAGAAGTTTTTCCTTCCCAGTCCCAATCCTTGCTCACCTCTGGACAAGCTCTGGTTTGCCAATACCTTTCCTAACCTCTGGTGCCCTGAACTAGATACAATAATCTAGGTTTGGTCTGACCAATACAGAATACAGTATAATAGTGGACAATGGGGAAGAATGCTGATAGTCTTAGCAGGAAATCTAGACTGCCCTCCGATTTCCTTTATCAAGACAATTTATTTTAGATTGTAACCTCAAGCACATTTACTAGCAATTAAGCTAATTAAACGCAACAACACTTAATGTCAAGCAAACGTATAGCATTATGCTGTTATTAATCTAAATAGTTGTTCTAAGCCCAATGCAAAAAGAAAATGAATTTTTGTAGTATCCTTTTCTGGGATTAAACTGGATTTTTTTTTTTGCCCCAATATGGATAAATAGCAGTTAATGTTATACATCATTTACTGAAATGACTCAAATTCAAATTATGGTTATTTATCCTGATGTTTCCCTGATTCATAGAAAATATTAGCCAAATTTTTGTATTTAAATATTAAATCCCACTAGTAGTGAAAGGCAAGTGGTTGTTTTCAATAATCTGGGAAATGTATCAGAGTTGGAGAGGGAAAAAGAAAGGCTGGTACATATCAGTAAAACCACTGTTTAGCATTACAGGTATTTGCAAACTGTTATAAGTTAGGCACTATGAATACTTTCAAACATCTTAACATAAAATATTGTCTCTTTTGTAAAATTGGGAATGACAAGATTAGTTTATAGCTAAAAGCTAATTAATCCCTTTCCCTACATATATTACAGACTTTATCTATTAATCTGGTTCATAGGATTTTCATTTAATTTTCTGGGTCAGTTAAGCATAGTGCTTAAATTATTGGACTAGAACTGAGAATTATTTCCATCTTAGGCAGAGAAATTTACTTGGTTACTGTAGCTCATCTGGAAGATGGATGCTCTGGAGAATAATTGGGAAAAAATGCTATGTATGCTACCATAAAGAGAGGCAGTTTGGTGTAGTGGTTAAGACATCAGCCTAGAAATCAGGAGGTCATGAGTTCTAGTTCCACCTTAGGCAACAAGCCAGCTGCCTGACCTTGGACCAGTCACTTTCTCTCAGCCTAGAAAGGAGGCAATGGCAAACCACTTCTGAAAAACCTTGCCAGAAAACTGCAGGGACTTGTCGAGGCAATATGATTGCCACCTTCAGGTCCTCTAGAAAAGGCAGAATATCAATCTTAGTAACCATAACAATACTTGATTGGAACATCTAGCACATTCTAGCACAGAGCTTTCAACCTTTTTCATCTTACAGTGCACATGTCATAGGCTGGATTTCTGTGTCGCAAGCCCCAAAAATCTGTGACCTCACAGGTTATGGGCTTTAGGAGGAGAAATGGAGGTAATCTGCTCCTAGCATGTCATGGAAGTGAGGTTTGGCTGATGCAGGACATCCGCACACATTTCATGGCACAATAGTTGAAAACCACTGATGGAAATGTGTGATTCTTTCCTGCCTGTGATGGAGAGTCTGCCTGTTAAGACTGATATTTTAATCTTAAAGCACATGCTATACCTAGCCTAGCATTCCAAACTTTTTATTTTATAAATATTTTAAAGAAGAGTATTTTGAAGACATTGGGTTGAAGATTCTTCTTGATTAGGTTGAACATTTTGAAATGCTGGCAGCAGCAGTGATAGCAGGGTGTTTTCAGAAAATACGAACAAATTATCTCATTCTGTTTGATCAAAGAGATCGGATCATTCATTCATTTTTTTTCTGAAAATGCCCTTCCATCATTACTGGTGACTAATGTGAATGTTCTTAATTTTGTGGAAATGGCCCCTCAGTTTTAAAAATCTGATGGTCCAAATTCTAAAACTATCTTCCTTCTGTGCTAAAATGTGTTATGTAATTTAAAAAAACCTATGTGCTAACCTTTATTACCTCACATCTAAAATGTCAATGCAGCTTTTATAATGAAGAAGCAGAAAAAGTAGCAAAAAATATAAACCAATTCAATATGTGTGTAAATATTTCTAATCTCAGGGGATGCCTTTCAGTATCTATTCATCAGGAAACTCTAGCCATAAAATAACTACTATAATAAAAGAGCTTTATATATCAGATTATGTTGGTCAAGAATATTGGCTATTAGGCTGGGTGTAAGAGTGCAAAGGTTCAAAGATCCTTTGCTCTACTAGCACAGAAGCTTATGGCAAATCAAGAGCAAAACAAGAGAGGTCAGTCATATCTTTTTGATATAAGAACCAATATTCAAGAATGATAACAACAGCAATCTTGGGGAAAGGAACACAAAATTATTGCATCTATCTCTTTGCAAGAAAATAGATTGTATCTTCTAGAAGCCATGAGGAAGTGTCATACATATAGCTAATATATAGCCAAAGTGTGTTCCACTTATAATTGTATGAAATTGATTAAGTATATATAAAATCTAGCTGTAACACATAGTACAGTTTCCCAGTAAGTACTATTTCATCTTTCATTAAATCATTGGGCCAATGCTTATACTTTGCATGAGTTTCCATACTTTTTGAAAGTTGAAATGTACATCTACATTTAATATTCTGTCAGAAATGTTTGGAAAGGGCCTCATGGAAGATTGAAAAAAAAAATATGAAACTAAATCCAGCTAGTGTTGAAATGACATATTGATGTGAAAGTCTCATATTAGTAACCAATTTTGTACACCAGCATCCACTTCCATTAACTCCACATGTTCCCACAGAAAATGGAAAACATGCATTTATTTGTGCAAGTTTTAAGAAATCGCCTTGAGTTTAACAGTATTACTCCCAATTAAAATGGGAAAATTCACTCATTAGCCAAAATCGCAATAACTGTGGCTTCTTGAATAAGTCATAGTGGCTTGGTTCATATAGATCATCCTTAGATAGTATTGCCCATAACAGCAGGCTTGTCATAAATAACACATGCTCTACAACCTTCTGTCAAGCTCTGGAATTTAGGACAGTTGTACATGCCAAAGAAAAGATTCCCAATCTCATTTTTCCCAAGGCTTTTGCAAATACAAGCCCCCAACTTGCCACATTTAAGTGCTATACAGATTAGTTTAGTGGAGACATCCAAGCTGGCATGTCATTTTAAAGTA
This sequence comes from Azemiops feae, assembly GCA_023970755.1. NCBI lineage: Eukaryota > Metazoa > Chordata > Lepidosauria > Squamata > Viperidae > Azemiops > Azemiops feae. Next base: position 964,723 of record JALGBA010000739.1, on the reverse strand, counting down.
AACAGGTATATTAAAAAAAAAACCAGCTGGGTGAGGGAACACTCAGCATTTACATTCCAACAAGCATATATATGCATTAGGAATGGGGAAAGTTAATATAAAGTTGTTGTTTTAAATCAGTGGTACACCATATATAGTAAAGTACAGCCTCTGTCACTAGAATGTTAGCAAGCACCTAGAAATATTCTCCAATGAATGGGAGAAAAGAAAAGTATGCATATTTTAAAGGGATAGAGGAAAAAAATATATAAATTTCATGGGTTGTTTCCTTAACCCTTACATCAAAGTTCACACAGATTTCAAAGTAATGAAGGACCACAAAGAACGGCATATGCCAACTCTGTTCTTGTAATTTAAAATCCATCTTCAAGAATGTAATGAATCATCTTTAATTCCAGACCACTGACAGAGAAATAGCTTTATTGCTATATATTAAGTCTTCTTTTTGAACTTTAAAAAAAAAAAAAAACCCGAAATAAAAGGCAGCCTCACTCTGCAGCCTAGCTCCCTTCTGTTAAAATTACAACAAAAATTAGATTTCAAATTTCTGTGGTGTGGTGAACAATTTAGACCAGCAGTCCCCAACCTTTACAGCTTGGCAGCCCGGCTGGTGGGGGAGGGAAACTGGGCCATGCGAGTGGCAGGCTGGTGTACATGTGTGCACAGAGCTCAACTCATGTGAGCAGCAGGGCTGCTCGCACGCGAGTTGTGTTTGTGCACGCATGTTGAGCTGCGCATGCATGCCAGCCCACCTCTCACAAGGCCTGGTTCCAAATAGGCCACAGCCCGGTAGTGGGCCGCAGCCTGGGTGTTGGGGACCCCTGAGTTAGATTATCCCCCTCAAAATAGAAAGGAAGTTTCGTTATGTTGTAACAATCTAGTTTAGTCTTCTTGATCTATTTTCAGATATGCTGACCTACAAACTTCATTATCCCAGATGGGCATGTTAACTGGGGAAGATTACACATTGCAATCGCAAAGATCTGAAACACCTTCTAGGCTGGGGAAGATTTAAGTAATGCTATGGTTCTTAGTAGCATCTGATTGGGCAAGAAATGCATTAATCAATTTATTGCTTGCTTAAAATAGCAAATTAAATTATGCAGAGTATGTATTTATTAAATTTATACCCTACGTTTCAATATCTTTCTAGTTCCTCCACTCAAAAAATAAATGATTAAAAACTACCACTCAAAACTGTGAAGTGCTTTGGTTATGTTTTACAAAGTATCTTATTTTTAATCCCCAACTTTAGTTCAGAGGTCCCCAACCCCTGGGCCATGGCCCACTACCGGGCCATGGCCTATTCGGAAACCGGACTATGCGAGAGGCAGGCTGGCGTGTGTGCAGCTCAAGTTGCAGTCAAGCTCCGTGTGCATATGTGTGTGCATTGGCCTGCCACTCACCTGAGTTGAGCTGCAACGTGCATGCGTGCCAGTCTGCCACTCGTGTGGCCCAGTTCCCCTCTCTCCCCTCAGCCAGGCCACCAAGCCACAAAGGTTGGGTACTGCTGAAAGTTGAAAGTCAGTACTATTCCTTCAACCAGTGAAAAACAGTGGATTTCCATGAGTTTCCAGTGGAAAGAACACATGTGTGACATGTGCTGCACACACACACATAGAAGGCCACTGAATGCCTTCAGAAATTTTGAATTACAATCCTGATCATCTGTTTCATTTGCTTTATTGGTTGGGACCAAAGCAAATAGAAATCCAACACAGCTAGAGGGCATCCAATTAATTATCACTGGCATTGAACAAAACTTTAAAAAAAACCTTAGTAATTAAATCAACTAAATTACCTTCATTACACAGTAATTAGTTATTTTGTTGGAATGAGACACTTCTTTGCTCTAGACTATAAAAGATTGCAGTGATCTGATGGAAATATTTTCTGTCCACTCATTGCCAATTTTGTTCCCAGAGTGATATAACAGACGACATTCAGTACAATAAATTCTTTTATTAAGCATACATTTGAGACTGCTTTAGGGATTTAGAGTGTTCAGTTTCATGCTGAAAAATACGTAACATTATCCTTAGACTGTCAATGTGTGTAACCAAAACAGAGCCACAAGTTACACTACTTTCATTAACAGGAGGAAGAAAGGAATGCAAAAGATGCTTTTTGAATGCAAAAACTAGCTGACAAGTTTAATTCAAAAATTAATTGTAAAAGTTCTGTACTGAACTATTTGTCAGTGAAACAAATATTTTAGACAATGTTTTAAGAACATTCAGTGGAAATTGAACTTCAGTTCAACAATTATTATTGAAAATGTACAATTATTAATGATTTCCCTTTTTAAATAAATTAAAGCTGTTTGGCTTATCAATATTTGACATGATTTAAGGAGTGGGTTCTAGCCATTAAATGTACAGCTTTAGCAGATAAATAATTGAATTATTATAGGAAACTATAAGCCTCTAATCACTAAAACAATTCTCTCTATATATATATAGAATCATTGATCCTTTTTTTGTAAAAAGATTCCCCACTCTTAATCTGAAAGCATATATGTTTCTGGTAATAAAGTTCTTGCGTGAACTCCTACTATAGCAGTAAATGGTACCGGTTATCCCCCACATGATAGCTGAAACAAAGCTATTTTTGCAACCTTATCTGAAAAACCACACATAATCTATTTTCAAGAGAAAGCAACACCCTACTTAAAACAACACAGATCTTATTATTTGCTATGAAAAAGTAGACAATTGTCTTCAGTTCATGTGATGGCTTCCCCGGATACCAGCCTGGATGATGAGGAAGAACTGGCTCTGGGGACTTCGGGGAGGGGGAGGACTTCAGATGGGGGTACAGAGTGCCAGGAAGTTGCTGAGGGCTCTGAGCTGGAAGTGGAGAGGCCAGGTACATCAGAAAGGTCACTAAAGGAGTGACTGGATGAACACCCAGCTGGAACAGAAAAAGGTGAGACACAACTGCAGCTGGAGAGCTCAGAGGCCCCTGTTGGAAGCGCAAGGTGGAGAAGGCATGCAGCTGGTCAGCAGGGATGAGGGGGAAATGCATCCTCCACCAGATCCACCAGGCATGCAGGGCTAAGCAGAGGTAGACATAATGATGGTCGGTGAGACTACTCACAAGGAGGCAGCCTCACCCCTCCTGATGAGCTGCATCGACGAACACCTATTTAATTGGATGAGTGGAGTTGGGGGTTGTTGGGAACAACCGACCATTCTCTTCCATGTATATTCTTTGTCTCCATGATCTTGGCTTCCTTGACTCTGGGTTCTGCATTTGATCATGTGTTTGGACTTTTACTTGTTTGTGGATTTTGAACTAAGACCTTGGACTTTGGACTAGACCTGGATTGCGGACTCTTGCCTTGCTTTTGAATTTGGTATCCTTGTGCTCAGATTGAGAATTGCTGGACTCAATAGGATGGTGAGAATGGTGGCCTGGGAATCAACATTAAGGACTTGGACTGTCAATAAAGTTCTAAAAACTTCCTTGCATCTGCTTGTGTGGACTAAAACAGGACAGTTCAGATGGATGGCAGTATTTACAAAATAAACCAAAATATGGATACACATTGGTTTTCATAGAACAAATGCAGAAAACATATATGATCAAGTAAGAAAAAGCACACAGAATAAGCAAATCACTTATTTATATTCAATGAAATTCTCACAAGATATGTTGTATACAGCAATGCGTGGGTAGCAAATGATAAAGCACAATAGCCACCCCAATCTAAACTAGAAGGAACAGAAATATTCACGCCTATTAAAACTTTTGGATAACATGAGGATTTCAGACCCCCATTCATACCGTGGGCATGATTTGTTCATTTGCTGATTAACCAGAGAGAAAGTTCTGTCTAGGCAGCTCATTCTTTTGCAAACTGAATGTTCTATTTAAAATCTCTCCATGTGATTTCACAGCTAGCGGTCCTTTTTGAAAAAGCTGCATGATTAGAGTATTAATCTTAGAAATGCAACTATTTGGGGATATCTAAGCCGTGCTCTCTGTCATTGTCCTAAATTTATGAATAAAAGATGGGAGAATTTTTTTTTGTTTCTAATCGCTTTCCGGAACAATGCATAATAAAAAGCTCTTCTCAAATCTTACCAATATTTTCATCTCTACTCTGTAATTTACAACAGTCATTTGAATCAAGCAATTAAGTTTAGGCAGGTATTTGCAGAATTTAAAGTCTTTTTAGATTTAGATTTTGGGAACAAGGAAGGGAACTATTGATATATATAAGCAAATCAAAGATGTCTGTAATCTTAAAAACTTCTAAAGGTTCTTACTTCGGACAATTCTTCAATTTTTCCTTGTGCTTTTTGCATCTTTAGTAGACTTGTTGAAATTTCAACTGCCAAATTCATTTGTTATCTAGTCAAATTTCCCTTTGGTTTGGTCCCTGTGTGTGTTAAGTCAGATCAGTAACACATTTATTACCAAATGCATGTTGAGCATCACATTTGCAACTACTGTAGGTACTAAGAGATAAATAAGACTCCTGAATGAAAAACAAACAAACCTTGGTTTACAATTTGAACCACATTGTCAGGGGAGGTGACCCAACATATTACAGTGTAAAAAAAATCAGATTTAATATGACTGTTGCGATATAGACGTATACATCAATCCAAGACTAACTGAAACACAATACTCATGTGAAATAGTATTGTCATGGATTTCATTATCTAAACCAGCAGAATGTGATGTCTTCCATTGGGCTGTTTGTGATTGTGTACTTTTAGTCATATGGATCTAAAAGGAATGGAGTGATACTTCTGCTTCAAAGCAGCCACAGGTCTGTCCCTGTACTCCTCTCTTCATGTTCCAAAGCCAAAACATGTTAAAGCTTGAGTGGGGCAGGAGTAAGCAGGAGAATGCTTCCCATAACACCAATATGACCCAAGTGAGCAGCAAGAAAAACATTTATTCCTACCAGCAATAATCAGGGAAACAGGAAGGATAGCAGCAGCAAATCTGAGTATTTTCTATGCATATCTATTACCTAAAGAGTCTCCCAATCCTGTTCAGTGACATCCCAAAAAGTTCATTTAATGTTTCAAACAGTGCACTGATAATGTTACCTAGTTTGGGTAATAAAACGCCTGCAAGAAAACCAAGTTAAGAGAGCATCAAGAACTCCTCATGGATGGACTTGTTGGCTGTGAATTCTGGGGACTGAAGTCCACATTTCTTGAAATTGCCACAGTAAAGAAAACATTGGGCTAGATTCTTTAAGAAGAGAACAAGAGGGAAGCCTATTTGTCCAACCTCCCACTTTCCAATGGCATTTTTTAAAGCCATCAGCACACAAGCTCAACCTGCTGGGTCACAGAATGGCTGTTTTCAAGTTCAACGACTTCAATTGAAACTCAGTGCCCAGGATTACAGCATGACTCTGCTATCTAGGATTTCCTGACCTACTCCTTTCTTCCATCACCTGACAGCAAAGAAGAAAGTCGGGTACCAATTTATATTCCTTTTTTCTTCCTGAGATACATGCTAAAATTTAACTGGTGCTTAGTATCCTGGCCAATCCAGCTTGGTATTGTTTAAACTGACTAGCAGTGGCTCCCAACAGATTTGGGAAATTTTATTTGATTTATTACAATTGCATTTATGATACTTGTAACATCTAAATATTAATCAGGTCAAGTATATTATGCAATCACATAATTAAATAGTCATAATACTATAATCAAAGAGGGTGCAATGGCTCAGCGGTTTGTTAGCTGGAAAGCTGACAGCCCAGGTTCAAGACCCAAGCACAGTGTGATGGGGTAAGCTCCCGTTACTTGTCCCAACTCCTGCCCACCTAGCAGTTTGAAAGCATGCAAACACAAGTAGATAAATAGGTGCCACTTTGGGGGAAAGTTAACAGGGTTCTGTGTGCCTCAGCGTATAGTCATGCTGGCCACATGACCACAGAAATGTCTTCAGACAATGCTGCTTGGCTAAGAAAGCGAAATAAGCACTGCCCCCTAGAGTTGGACACAACTGGCAGGGGAAACCCTTACCTTTACCTTTAATACTATAATTATAAAAATATTGCATCATGTATTATAAGAACCAATAACTCTTCACATAGCAAGCGACCTCCACCTCTTCACGCCCCAATGTTCTTTGAAAGAACCAGGACTTTTAACAGATCTTATGTCTGTTGGGAGATGTTGCACAGAAGGGGAGTTTCTCACGAGTCCCCTCCTATCACATCTTATGAAGAAGAGGGACTCTCAGCAAACAAGTTACACTTGAGTAGGCAGCTTCTATTTGGAGCAGGCAGTTTTGAAGACAGCCAGATATCAAGCCATGTAGGACTGTAAAGGTCATCCCCAGCACCTTGCATTTTTCCTGGAAATAAGCCAGTTACCAATGCAGCTCCTACAATATTCATGTTACATCTCAAGCTCAGATTGTCCTGGAATGTTACTTTGCACTATTTTCTCTGCAGCTAGAGCATGGTGAGTGGGTCAGTAAGAAAAAAAAAGTCCCATCTTCTTTTAGCTCTCCCTCTATTTACTTGGTTTGGCTCCACCTAAAAAGTATAGTGTTGTTGGCTTTACATCAACAACACTATACACATCCTTCATTGTGTATAAGAGTAAACTCCATTCCCTACTAGCATTGATGATGTTACATAGTTTGGTAATGAAATGTCTGCAAGAAAACAATCAAGCGTACACCCTTCGTTATTGGATGGCTTTCATTAAACATCTTTTTCTTCCCCAAATACCATTTTTTTCTGGGCTGGTAGCCAAATTTGTTTCTTGTGTGCCATGCCAGTGGCCATACTTCCAAAAGGAACAGGTGGAGGCAAACCAAGAAAAATAATTTAAGATAGTATTTAATTTAAATTAAACATAGTCAAGGCAGTTACTTTCCAATACTTTACATCCACTACACAGATATCATCATTCTTATTCTAGAATTGCTTTAAAAAGCTTGATTGCAACTTGGCATTTGATAAGTGGAATCCACGTTGGTGCTATGGTATTAAGGTTATCGCAACCCTCTAAGAAATAAACCTTTTTTTTTACAGCTCCTCAACTATCTGTAGCTAGGTAATCCTTTAGGATTAAAGTATTAAAAATCAAGGAATTAACAGTAAGATCCAACAACCCCAGAAAGGAGAGTACAATTAATTACAACTCACAGCTTGAGAGGAGAGCTTTTTATCAGGGTCACCTTAACCACTTTTGATGCTGAGGAAACACCGTAACTTTTTTTCCCCCTTCACACAAAAGCAGCCAACAGCAGAGCACAACCAGATGTTACCTTCTCTTAAGTTTCTGTAAACCTCCATGACCTTCTTCAAATTAGAAAAGGCAATAGAATTTTTTTAAAACCGCGGGAGCTATCATTAGTGAAGCATTGTAAGGATTTCCATTAATTCATAGCCAGCCAACCAGGAATTTTCCCACAGCTATATACAAAAAAAAAAGGCAGGGAAGTCACTAAGTGCTTGGCTAGATCTGAATATGTTCAGAAGTAAGATCAGAAATATCTAGTTAGAAATGAAAACCCAAAGCAGCCTGCTAAGATAATATGCTCTACCAAGTTTTGATTCATCACAGAAGCCATTCATGGCAGATGATAGAAAATACTTTCACAATAGCTGGAAAAGACATTAAAGCACGTCTTTCACAAGAGAATGTTCCAGCAATGGTGGACTATACTTTTAATAACAAAAACAATGCATTGATTACTAAATACCATTTTTGAGTCTTCCTTGCTGCATTACAGAGCTTGTTCCACCATTTAATAACAATAACTATTTTATATAAACCAAACCTGCAATTCACGATTAATTTTTTTTTTAAATTAATCAAAGTGTGAGAACTCAAGACAGAACTGAAATGCAGAATACAATTAATAGGGGGGGCGAATATGGAACATTAAAAAAACATAGCTTTTGCCAGTTACACAAATGTATACTAGTATAAAATTCCTGTAATAACAAGCAGTGTAGCTACAAAAGATATCTCAAGACTACAATGTTGAAAAAGGAAACTATATATTTCCTGAGGCATAAAGTCCGGCAAGAACTAATAAAAAGCTGGAATATAGTTAAATGCCAACACTATACAAAACTCCCAGGCTGGTTCTCACCATTAGAAGCAGTTATATACCCCAACCTTTATAGGCAAGATAAGGTTATCATATACAAAGATATCCTGTCAGAGGAAGGATATCTAAAGCAAAGGCAAGAGTTGAGACAACAGGGGATTGCTTTGGAATGGTGGTCTTACCTTCAGATACAAGCAAGATACGTGAAAGACAAGAAAGAATGGGGAATTAATAGACAAGATACGGGGCTTGATAAAATATTATTAGGCCCGGAGAAAAAACAAATCAAAAAAATATATAAATATATGTTAGAATATAAATTATTTGAAGAACAAGTTAAAGAAACAATGGTTACCTGGGCAATAGATTTGGGGCACGCTATAAACATGGACCAATGGCAGCAAATCTGGGAACGTAATTGCAAAATTACATTGGCATCAAATTACAAGGAAAATCTTTATAAGATGCTTTTTAGATGGCACCTGCCACCGGCCAGGCTCGCAAAAATGTATAGTGGCTACTCACCACTTTGTTGGAAGTGTAAAAGGGAAAAGGGTACCTTTTTCCATGTTTGGTGGGCTTGCAAAGAGGTACAGGTTTATTGGCAGAGGGTTTGGAATTGGATAACAGAAATGACGGGTCAAAAAACTCAATATAAACCAGAGATGCTACTACTTGGCATATTAGAAAAAAATATAAACAAAGATGATATATACTTAATTATTCATGTAATAACGGCGGCAAGAATTTTGTTTGCCCAAAATTGGAAAACAAATGAAGTGCCTAGTGGAGATGCGTTAATAAGGAAAATTTTGTATTGCGCAGAATTGGATAAGTTGACGAAAGAATTAAAAAATCAGGAGGAAACAGAATACTATTTAAGCTGGAATAAATTTTACAAATGGAAGGAAAAAAAAGAAGGAAGGTCATTAGAAGGGATGTAAATAGAGGAAGAATATCTGAAATGTATAAAGTATGTGTATAATAAGGAATGTTTAGACAAAGATGTATGTCAAAGATGATACACTATGTTCAATGTTTTTTAATCTTTTTTTTTTGTATTCAATAAAAATTATTTTGTTAAAAAAAAAAAAAAAAAAAAAAAAAGAAAAAGAAAAAGGAAACTATACAGGAAATGTCTATTTCCCATATCACTGGAAGAAAATCCAGATAAATCATTTAGGATTTTGAACATTCCACTGTATCTCCCTTCCACTGTTTCTACTCTTAAGTAGTAAAATAAAACAAAAAAGGGTCAAGACTAATAACAAGAGCCCGTGTGATCTAGTAGTCTAGTGGCTAAGGCACCAAGCTAGAAACCAGTGGACTGTGAGTTCTAATCCTGTCTCAGGCATGAAAACCAGCTGGGTAACCATGGGCCAGTCACTGTCTGTCAGCCCAACCCACCTCATAAGATTGTTGTTGTGAGGAGGAAAGAGTATTAGATATGTTTGCCACCTTGAGTTATTTATAAAAATAATAAAGGCAGGATAAAAATAAGTAAAACAGGGTTACTTGAATTCAGGCAGGCAATCATTTTATGCAATATGTTTCACTGAACTATGGTAATGGATTGCTGAATGCATGCTTGCTGTGCAAACTGCTCCATGTTTGAACTGTATCCTGGGTAAAACTTCTCACATATCTGTTCCACAGTTGATCTCACAGAGAAAGGACAGGAAGCCAGAAGATGTTTTGCCAGCCACAATAATTCATTTGTTATCAGTAATGTATATCTCATACAAAACCGTCTCTAACTTGGTTTACATTTCTTGTTAAGCCATAATAGTGATAACCTTTTGTATGTGATCACTCGTTGCAATTTACAAAGTATGGTTTCTGGCTTGGTCCACTATGTGAACCTAGTCAGTGTTGATATACAGTACTCAATGGTTAAGCAAAAAATTGCTTCTTGATATAGAAATACAGGTAGTCCTCAACTTATGATCACAATTGAGCCCAAAATTTATGTTGCTAAGTGAGACATTTGTTAAATGAGTTTTGTCCCATTTTACAATTTTTCTTGCCACATTTGTTAAGTGAATCACTGCAGTTCTTAAATTAGTAACACGGTTGTTAAGTGAATCTGGTTTCCCCATTGACTTTGCTTGTTATAAAGTCGCAAAAGGGGATCACATGGCCCTGGGACACTGGAACTGTCATAAATGTGAGTCAGTTGTCAAGCAACTAAATGTAAATCACGTGACCATGGGGATGCTCCAATGATCATAAGTGTGAAAAATGGTCATGTTACTTTTTTTCAGTACCGTTGTAACTTTGAAAGGTCACTAAATGAACTGTTGTAAGTTGAGGATTATCTATAATCAGAGCAAAAGGAAAGGAAAGAAATTTAATGGAAAAGGTGAAATATTCAGGAGAAAAAAATCCTTTTTCTTCAGTCTACACCAGTGTTTCTCAAACTTGACTATTTTAACACATGTGGATTTCAACTCATGCTGGCTAGGTTATTCTGGGAATTGAAGTCCAGGCATCTTAAAGGAGTCAAGTTTGAAAAAAACCTGGGCAACACATTTAGCTAAGCAAGAGCATTAAAAAAAAAAAAAAAAAGCTCAGAGCTATGGACAGGAAGGCAATCACCCACTGATACCAGCTTGTGAATAGTCTGTTTGGATTCTGGAGGGAATAAATAGCCACCAAGGATAATAACCATAAATAGTCTGTCCATTAATTTGCCAACATTTTTAAAACTGTTTTAAAAGACGCATCACCATTTTCATCCTGTAGTGTAAAAAAGTGCTTCCTTTTGATGGTTGCTATTCTCCCTATTTACTTGTAATGGATAATATTTGGTTCAAACATTGCTCAAGAAGGTGAAAAAAAGTCTGTCCTTATTTTGTCTCTGTGTGTGTGTGTCTGTTTGTGTCTGTGTGTGTGTATGTATTGAACATATAAACACACACACACACATAGCAGGATGGGTGACTCCCAACTCATGTGCTGCTCTATCTGGAGGTTTCTAGATGCAAGATGATACATTTGGATGGCAATAAGTTGAAGAAAACTACTTGCAATGTACGTTGAAGATGTTAGTTGTATGTGAGAAATAGATCAATTGCTGAAATTCTTGCAACCTTATATTTTCTTTAAAAAAAACTTTCTTAGATTTTTGTTTTATACAGATGCAAAATATCTTCCAATTAGGGACAAGAAGGTTGAATGAAGGTTAATCATTTCATTTAGTTATTAGGATACTGAAGTCCTAGAGCAGCACTGGAAAACAGATCTAGGCTTAGGCTATTATATACACACTGTACACTAACTATATAGTCTATGCCAGGGGTGTCAAACTCGCAACGTCACGTGATGTGTCGTATCACGTCTTTTTTTCCATTGCCGGAAATGGGGTGGGTGCTGTTTCACCATGACGCATCCGGCCCGCGGGCCAGCAGTTTGACACCCCTGATCTATGCTGTTCTTGATCAGACCACTATAAAAATGCTTAATGATTTGGAAAAAAAACAACCATCATCTAAGGAAGTAGCACCTTCCTTTCAGTTTTGGAGGACAGCAAAAGGGACCACTCTTTGACCAAAAAATAAATTCTACATTGTCAACTCAGAGGATAAATCTTTACCTCACAATATCAGCTGAAATGACTGCTGAGTTCATAAATGTATATTCATTCCCAGATATTCATTGCACATATATTCTGGAGCAACAGTGTCTATAACATGCTGAAGTAACATCAAACAATGATTCATGCACATGGTCATAATACAAATGCTGCATCTGTCAGAACGTCATTACACAGATATCATCACTGCATCTTCCCGACACCCACATTATCCTTATTAAAATAAATTTTACTCAAAAACTGTGATTTTTTTCCCTAACCTGGATTTTTCTAACCCTGACTTTGAAGCTCTGAAGTTACAGAGATTCTACTAAATTCTTTTAAAATGAGCATATGACTTCACAGGTTCTAGTCCAACTTTTTTTACCCGAAGGTCTATTGATACTACAACTTCCACATTACTCAACCAACTTGCTATTGGCCTTATAGAACCAATACAAAGAAATGGTGCTAGGCTGGAGAAGGGTATTATTGAGAGCATTCTCCCATCCAACTATTTTGCAGAACAAAAACAAGAAACATGGGGCTTGATGCTAGGCAAATACTTTCATACTTCCCCTCCTATCACATGGCAATCTGGCACACTGTACATCTGATATAACAAGTCTTTGATTAACTTATTTGCATGACTACAAATGTCTAGCTTTGTCCCAGAGGATTAACCAATTAAAAAAAGATGGCTCTAACATGTGTTAACAAGAAAAAGGAACCACAGGAGTGTTCTTCAGGCATTTATGCCCCTTCATAGATCAGAAGGATTATATAGTTGAGTCTTCTAGTACCACCCACTCTGTCACATCATTGTCTCCACCACCCTCTTTTCACTCACAATTTTTGGCAACACACTACAAGACAGAGGGTATATAGGACCATTCAAAAGGCAAAAAAAGGATAACCTGTGAGAAGGGGGATCAAAGACATTCAAGTAGGTTTAATGAGCATAGGGAAAAATCATCTCCACATCTCCATGTGAATACTGTTTCTCCTATTTCACAAAATTAGAGGCAAAGCAGAAGATATATTAACAATTAAAAAGATCATTTTGCTGCTATTTTGATAGGCAGTTGAGAGATTTCATTTAACTTACCGGTTCATATGTTTCTTGTTTAATCTTGATTTAAAGCATAGTATTTGTCATTATGGACCATAAGAAAGGCTGAACGCAAAAGAATTGAGGCCTTTGAACTATGGTGCTGGAGAAGACTCCTGCGAGTCCCTTGGATTGCAAGGCGATCAAACCGGTCAGTCCTAGAGGAGATCAACCCTGACTGCTCCTTAGAAGGCCAGATACTGAAGTTGAAACTCAAGTACTTTGGCCACCTAATGAGAAGGAAGGACTCCCTGGAGAAGAGCCTAATGCTGGGAAAGATTGAGGGTAATAGAAGAAGGGGACGACAGAGAATGAGGTGGCTGGATGGAGTCACTGAAGCAGTAGGCGTGAGCTTAAATGGACTCCAGAAGATGGTAGAGGACAGGAAGGCCTGGAGGAACGTTGTCCATGGGGTCGCGATGGGTCGGACACGACTTCGCAACTAACAACAACAACAATTTGTCATTATAAACTATATTTTATTGTTCACCAAATTCAGCAAACCTAGAAAATTGTGGTTAATTTAATGATTTAACAGGAACTGTGAATCCAGTCAGACTTCTTTCCCAGTACAGAGCTGGTACTATTCCAGATAATCACAAGGTGTTTTCTAATTTAAAAGTATACCTTGATCATAGGTATTTTCTAATTTACAGATATATTTCATAGGTGATGTATTCCAAATTACATCATTTTTTCTATATGACAGCAAAAAATCTGCTTCCAAGCATGCAATGTTGCATTCATTGCAACATTAACCAATAATACAATTATCAACATGAAATAAATTCTCATTATTTCACACAAAATTTCATTTTATAAATTAAACAAGTAGCTCTGGCCCATGTTTTGGAAGAGGTCTGATTGTCACCTAACATTGTTTTTAAATGGGATATATCAGATTTATCAGGTTTTGTACAGAATAATATATTTTATTACCCTAGCTAAAATATTATGTTTTTGGTAAAATGCCAGTTTAGGGGTTAGGGTTAGTTTGTATGTCAAAGGAAAAAATAAAATAATTTTCAGTTTCAAGTGTGGAATAACTATTTTAGCCTTACTGTTCACCAGTAGAGTTTGCTCTTTTGTCATTTATTTATATCTTTAATATAATACTGAAAGGATGTGGCCACTGGGAAATCCCATCTTTTAAAAATAATTAAATGGGCAAATTCAATAAAAAACATGCACAATTATTTTAGAGTGAATTGATGGAGAACACACGTCCTTTATTAAACAAACTTTTAAAACAAGACTCCCAACGTTTACTTGATCAATCTCCATTACACAATCTATAGCATTACCTTGAGCAAGTTTACTCATAAGTAGTATGCAGAGGTCTAGGCTATAGTCTCTCTCTAAGGATAGTATATGCACACTTAGTAGAGCATGAAGTCATCTGGACCTACTTTAATTCAACACACATTTCTTGCTCTCTATCTCTCTCTAGATTTCCAGTTAAGATGTATCAGTAAGTTACCCAAATACTTTGATCCAAAGTCAATAGGATGCTTTCATGTTTCCACCTTGTTTTTAACAGAAAAGAGGAGAACCCACTCTTATCACATACTATAAATAAGGAACTTGAGGGTTATAAATAAGCTATACTAAGCATTGCTGTCTGAATGGGATGCAATTACTTCAGTCCTTGTGCTTTTTCAATCAGCCAGTGTCCCTGCAGTGTTTAGAGTGGTAAAAGGGAAGTGGCCTGTGGTTAAACAGAGGAAATACCGAGGAATTTTAATACAGCAAATAGTCTTTTTACTTCCTACAGGATAGCACTTCAAAGGCAGCCTAGCCCCAGAGCAGACAATGTGTTACAGGGGCCATCAGTCATTTAATAGTATGGCAAGTCTATTCAAAATGTACAAACAGACCAAGACAATTGCTATGCAAACAAGGCAATTGGTTTTATTCTGAAATCAGTGCTTATGAATGTGGCCCAGACTGTAATGATGGTTTTCTCTCCCAACACAAAACATAGTTTTTTTCTTAAAACAACTAAAATGAATGAATTTCTAAAGTAAAGAGCAGAGAAAATTTGATGATAACTAAAAGTAATCTTTAGGCCAGTGCAAATTAGTTTTGTTATGATGGAATGAGTTCTATTTTTTTCAGCTAAATTTAAATTTCTGTGGCTTTTTTGTCAATAGAGCAATTAATTTCATTTTTATTAAAAAATGCACCAAATCTTTGAGAAGAATTAGAGCTTCTAAGGTTCTCATGTACATATGCCAAGATTTTAAAATGTGCAAATCAATTATTAACTTTGGCAAGTTGTCCCTGTACAAGTTTAGTTGCTTTCATATAGCTATATATTTATTTTTACAGAGAATTTCCCTTCCAGGTATGAACACAACTATTCCATGCCAGTGGGTCACTTCCTTTGTTTTTTTACAACTTATCTTACAATTTATCTCTCCAATTTAGACTCTGGGTGGCGTATAACAGAGCTTAACAGTCAATAAATACCTAAAAACCATTATTATAATTATTAAAAACATTAAAACCATAAAAGACTATAAAAACAAAGCAAGAACAAAGCAACAGCATTAGAATGGATGTTAATAATACCCGAGCCACTTCATAGTTCACCAGTCTCCTAGACCCCCCCACCCCTCTTCATGACCTGATCCCCAGGAAATCTTTGTGGCAGTTTAACAAACAAAAAAAGTAATGAAAGTCACTGGTGCCAGTCATCTGGAGTTTTTAATAAGGCTGAAAACTGAGAGGAGCAGGTTCAGAGGAAAGGGGTCTTTGTTTTTTGTTTCAATCACACACACGCTCACACCAAGGAAAATCACACTTAGGGAACCCAAGAGGGAAACTGCAACTTCTGGGAGAGACAAAAGGTGAAGCTCTAAAACTTTTTTTTTAATCACCTTACCAACACTCCCAGTTACCGTCTTTCCCGGTAACGATCAGGCCTGTAACCAAACCGGCCTGCAGTGATTAAAATGACAAAAGGCCAAGCGATCGCCTTTTATCCTCTTCTCCCGGGGCAGGTCTAGTTAAGGCGGGAGAAGAATTAGGCAGACAGGCGGATAAAAGACCTGTGGAGCTACTTCACGCTTGTTGCTCCGTCCCTCTCCGCTGCCCCGTCCCTCCTTCCTCCCCAGCCTCCTTTGATGCAAAAATGCAGTCAAGCTCCGTCGCCAACCTTCCCCAAAGCTTACAAATGCCAGCTGGTCCTCTTGTTTGCTAGACAGGGAAGGAAGGAAGGAAGGAAGGAAGGAAGGAAGGAAGGAAGGAAGGGAAGGAAGGAAGGGAGGGAGGGAGGAAGGAAGGAAGGATCAGCCTTCCTTGCATAGCAAAGCGGGCACATTCCTGCCATCACCCGGCTGTCGGTGCCCCGAAGCGCTTGAACTCGAAAGGTATCTGGCACCTGGCAAACTTGGTGCCTTTTCCTGCCTTCGATCAGAATAAACCGAACCTGGACCCAAACACACCGGGATCAAATCCAACCCAGGGCAAACCCAAACCGTCGGTCTATCTTACCATCCAGCCGCAAGCATCGCCCGCGGATCCTTTCCTGCCACCGCCGCCGCTACTGGTCCCTCCTGCGGACACGGCCAGACGCGGGCCATCGAGGCAGGCCGTGAGAGAGAAGAAGAAAGAGCAGAACTTGAGCCAAAGGGCCATCGCCTGCCTGGTAGCGTCCGAAGAGCAAGTCGGAACGCCAGAAGTTAACTTCAGATTGGGGAAAACCAGGAGGGGAGGGAGAAAGCAGCGGCACGCATGCGCGACGGAGAATCCACCAAGACGTTCGCCCAGGGAACTCCTGCTTTCCTCTAGTCTAGCCCACCCACCCACACCTTGCCGACGGGGGAAGTAGGGACAGGCTGGACCACCATTGCCATTTGTCTAGGTGCGGGAGAGGTCGGTTGGCACTCCCCTTCGAGGACGTTATTTTTTAATTCAAAACAGCTGAAATGCTGTAAATCTGCGCAGAACGTCTTCAAAGGAAGACCTGGGGGGGGGAATGCTCAACCACCATCTGTCTCTCAAAAAGGAAGTTAAAGGAAGGGGAGGTGGGGGATGTGTTCTATTCAAATGTGCAAACGTTTATACCAGTCTGGGGCAAGAAGTAACAAAGTAACAGAAGTTAACTTCTCTTGGGTGGAGAGGAAAGAGACTGCATTTGAAAAATCCGGAGGTTTTCTCCTAAAACTGATTTCATGCCAGCATAGGATTTGCTTCTAAGTTTTAGTGTTTTCTGGTGCTAATATATAAACATGTAAACCAGACTGCAGCACAGTCTTTTTAAACCTCAGCATGACTTTACAAAGCCTGTTTCACTCTTCCTCAATTTGATGCTTTCCTGATATGTTCCCATTGCTGGCCTCCCAGTGATGGGAGTCATAGACAAACAAGTTGTAGGAGGGACCCTTGTACATACAAGTCAAAGGAGACCAGATTCAACAGTTGTAAATAGTCCATTGTAAATATAAAGCTATCTTGTTCAGTTTTGGAAACCTTAAAAGTGTGCTTTATAATTCCTATTATCCAAAATTATCTTGCCTAGCCAGAATAGTATCAAATTTATCTGGGGTGTGATGGAGGGTGGGGAGGGAATTATAATCCATGATCCAGTTTTGTTATTATCCATTTACATTAGTCTGTTTTTGGCAGAGACTTCATTTACATCTTTCCAGCCCACTCCTCCCAAAATATGTGCATTAATAGAAAATCTATTTGGTGTTATTTCACCATAAAGCATCCTCACAAATAAGGCATTTTTAAATATTAAAAATGAGATTATCTTCCTTATCAGCTGATGCTTTGTGCAAGGCATTTGTGGCATGTGAATATGGCTTGCAAGGAAATAATCAAATCCCTTGTCTCTGGTTTTTTCACAGACAACTGAGTTATATTCATATAAACACTTTTAAAAAGTCAACAGTCTTGTGTACCATCTCTTGCAGAGATCTTAAGATATATCATGGACTATGTATCAAAAGAATTAAAATATCCCCATGACAGAGATTTATGCCTAAATCTGCCTAAAGCAAATATGGGATGATAGTCTTGGGCTGTGTATCCCATTCAGGTTAAATTTTTGTATTTAAAAAGGAGGACAAGGAGAAAAAAGTAAGTCCAAATATATTCAGCCATTCCTAATTGGTCCAGCATGGACCAATCAAATATTTTCTGTAAGATCAGCTAAAATGTTGCAGGTTTCATTTTGTACAGTTACACAGTACTTGTTAACTTCCATTGCACAACCACACCCCCCATTCCAATGTTGAACCAGAGGAGTTGTGCATAGGATTGCTGCCTCAGACATACGCTCTTAGCTGTTAGAATTTGGTAAAAATGCTCCAGCCTTGCTGGCCCTGGCCAGATGGACAGGAAGGCACAAATTGAAAAACAATTAGTAGGTGAGAACTTTTGGTATACATTCCAATAAAACCTAGTGAAAGTCTGGTAGCACCTTTCCTGACTAACATTTGGTGAAATTTACTGCAGCTTACAAAAGCGTTTCCTTTTTAAAACATTGGTTGCAATTTAAAATTTAAATTTAAAAACCAATTTAAAATTGGCTAATCAGAAAAGTGCTACCAAGTTCCCTCTGATTTTTTTCCATCATAGACCAACATAGCTCTCCTACAATAGCACCTAAAATACAGTGGACTCAAATCTTGGCTCTAGAGAAGCTTTTCATCCAAGCATGATAAGATTGTTTTTTTTTTAAAAAAAAAAATCAGTGCAGAAAATAGTCTAATATTTTATTGAAGTTCCATATCTCATCCTTTGGCAATGTGTTCATAGCTGTGCCTTATGAACACATCCAACAATACTGATATATTTATATGTCTGTGTTTTATTTCTCAGTGGAGAATCAAACAGCAAAGTAAATCATGGCGTAAAATGCTGCAATTTTGTGACAACTGGAGTTTCTGATCAGTTCTATCTTTCTTCACAATAGTCTCTTGCTGCTGAATAAAAATGAGTACCCTTGACTTGGAGCCCATTCAAAAGTCATGGCTATCAGTCTAATGAGCTCTACAGATGGTTTTAGTTGCTTTTACCTCCTTGCTTCCAGCTAAAAACTTCCTTTGCTTCTGCAACAGCTGTTTCCAGATGGAAGAAGACATGCAGAGCACAATGACTCCCCTAAGGAAAAGTGCAGTCTTGAAAATAACAGCAGTAGAACAGATAATTTTGCAACGCGAGCTGCTGTTTTCCATCAGTTTTTCTATTATTTAGCAAAGTAAAAGCCATTTAAAAAATAATAATGCAGCAATACATTACTCTATATGTGTGTGTTTTATCTATGTGGTATATATATATATATATACTGTATATATATGTATATATGTATATATATATATGTGTGTATATATGTATATATATATATGTGTGTGTGTATATATATATATATATATATATATATACTGTATATATATGTATATATGTATATATATATATGTGTGTGTGTATATATATATGTGTGTGTGTGTGTGTGTGTGTGTGTGTATATATATATATATAAAGAGAGAGAGGGGGGAGGGAGAGGGAGAGGGAGAGGGAGAGGGAGAGAGATATGTCTACATATCCAAAACTTCTGTGTCTGGTGCTGGGGAAGAATGTCATGAATTCCACCATGCTGGGACCAGTGCCTTGGAGGATCTGGACTGTAAAAGCGATTTTGAAGTAAGTTACAGCCTTAAATCTCACTTACAGAAGATAAACTTTCACGATTCCAGAGGGATTTTTTATGAAAATGTTTTTGGAATTTAGACTGACTATTATCATAAGCTACTTATTTCATTGTAATTCTTGTTGAAATCAATTGAGCTTGCTTTTGAGTAAGAAAGTGGGGGGGGCTGAGAGTTGGATCAGAAAATAACCACATTTCACCAAATGTGCATGCTGCTCATTCCTACATGCATGCCTGCTCCCAGAATTTAAAAATAATCCTTTTTTAAAATATTTAGTACCATTTCCCTTCAAATTACACCTTCTTTAATAAGAGAAAAGGGAAATTTCTCTCTGGTTAAATGACAAAAAATATTTTATTTTTACATTGGCATCAAATAAACCACCCTGGGTCACTAAGAATGAGTTGGGCAGCCATATAAATTCTATAAATAAATAAATGAATAAATGAATGAATAAACAAATAAATACCCATCTTGAAATTATTATTATTCCTCTTCCATCACATCTTTTATAGTCTCTGTATAGAGGTAAACACTCTTAAAAATAACTGGAACCATTGTTCAAAAATATCCTTTAATGTGTCCAATGTTAAAATATTTTGCTCCATTCTGTATTAGTAAGTCAAATTTAATTGTTATTCTCCTTTAATTGTAATATTTAGTTCCTTCTAGTTCCCTCTAGTGTCCAATCTTCAAAAATCCATCCGATAATATTTTTTTAAAAAAAGAATTCAAAACAAATGCATTTTCCTATATAAAATATTCTTATAATTAATTCCCAAAGCTTATTTCAAATCCATCTGGACCCTTAGTACTTTTGTAACTTTCCAAAGTGCCCTCTCCCCCCCCCCCTGTGTTTGTGTGTGTGTATTCTTTAACTTGTATGTAAAGCTGCTTCTGCTAAGGACTGAAGGAAAATCACTATTGTTTTCAGATTTGTAGATCCAAAGATTTCTAATAGCTGAAGAATAATTAACAAGCAGTTTCTGAAAAATAATTAGAAAAGGAACCATGCAAATCCAGTGTTCTTTTAAAGGCCGTGACCTTGGTTTGAGCAAAATAGCTACTTTCTCATCAGACCTCTAAACCTGCCAGAGACTGCTGTCTTGTAGTTTCCTCATGAAGAGCATCTGCCTCAAGCATTTGTGGGCAATCTCAAGTTCTCCCCTTGTCCAGAGAGGAATTATGAAAAGCCAGTCTATTTGCTGGCTCTTCTTTCTACTGTGGTCACGTTCTCTGTTTTTAGCAGAGCTGCCTTCTATTTGTCATTTCCCCCCCCAGAAAGTAGGCAAAATAGTTATGTTTTCTGGATTTTGGGAAATGTGAGTGTTGTTGAGCTCATTAAATGTGAGCTACCCAGTACTGATACTATCTGATGGAATGGGCTGGTTGGAGCTTTCAAAAGGTGACAGATTTTAGAATTTCAGGATGCACGGTTTTCTTAAAACCCCAACTGCAACTTTGTGCAAAATATATACACTCAAATAGTTTTAAAGCCAAGCATTTGTTTTGACTACCAAGGTGAATGGAGCTTGCAGTCTTCACATACAAGTCCAGTTTAGGTTACCCTGAGCTTTCTTTTTCACAACATAGTTACATGGGAGAGGCATAATGTTGATGCTATTGATGCTAAACAACCAGGGAAAGAGGTCATCTGACTTTGCTAATTCACCACAAACTACTCAGAGGTCTTCACAACACACTAAATGAGAGATTTGTCAGAAAATCCAGATTGTCCTTATACCTACTCCAGCTTTACACTGTTTATTGATAGAGATAAGACTGTTCAGATTTTACTAGGGAAGGATGGCATAAAAGTCTCCTTATATGGTGTAACAGCAAAGTCTGAGCCATTTCTTTAAAGGTATGGGAGGGTTTCAGTCCTCTTTGTTTTCTTCTTATCTTTTTTCCCATTCTGGCTAACTTTTCTGCTTTGATGCAGTTTGTTCATTATTTACTATTGTCACTATCTATTGTAGGGAGAGGAAAATGTTTTCTTACCTCTAAACCCAGACTTGTGAGAGAGGTTGGGTGATTGACATTCTAAGTACTTACTTACCAGATGATGATGATGATGAAGATGAAGATGATGATGATGAAACCTAGGTGGTCGCAATGAAGTTGGTGAAATGAAAACATTGGGGCAAACTAGTGGGGGTTTGCTATGAGAAACAATTTGCCATAAGAAACAAGAACATAACTTAGGTGCTAGAGATCTGGTGGCCCAAAGTTTTTAATCAGCTGGAGCCACCGAGGAAGAAAATGTAACCATAAAAAAGGCAGAAATAACGTGATTGGGTCAGAGGATGAGATGCAAGGTTCTTAATAAACCAAATGGAGCCTATAAGGAACTCAGAATTGGGATCATTTGACTGGAAGAGGAGGTCATCCTGAAGAAGTGAGTTGAAAAACAGAGTCTGGAAAAAAAATATAAGAGTGCAGTTCTGGGGTGCAGGTGGAATCACACTTTCATAGAGTTATGGACTTTGACAGATCCAAAGGCGGGGGTGGGGAGAGAGAGAGAGACAGAAAATGAGCATGAAAAAGAAAAGGAAATGGTTAACTAAGTGAAGCAACTTGTAGAATTGAAAAAGAATCAGACATTTATGGTGAGACCAAAAGGTTCCTTGAGAATAAAGGAGAAAGGAGAAATGACACAATACTTTCTTCCTGCTGTGTTCCCTGCTGGTATGCCTGTCTACAACTTGGACTTCAGACAGGAAGATGGGGAGGGTGGGTCACGTTCTATTTGTGAAGGGATTCAACCCAAGGAGAGAAGATTTAGGCCAAATGCATGAAGCATGCACACAGTGTAGGACAGCTACAGTAAGAGGGTGGATTATGACTGGAAGAATTGATGAGCAGCCCATCCTGATTGGGATTAAGGACAGAAGGATGGAAGTGCAAGAGGAATCAAGAAGAACTGAGAAAAAGAATAGGAAACTACTCCAGGGGACCCCTGTAAGACAACTAAAGCTGCTAAATTGTATAAATAAGTTGGAGTTTAACTGGTTCTGGATTTCAAAGAATAGCCTATCTTGCTGTTAGAAAGGACAAAGAGATTGCATTCCCCAAGCATGTCTGTCAGAACTGCAGGGTGATAGAGTTGTTCCCACTGAGTAAAACAGTTCCTATGGCAGAAAGTTATTTGTGTAGCTCTGTAAAACTGATTGTAGAGCTGTATGATTGCTATTTAATGCAAAGATAGGACTGTTTTCAATCTTTGTCTATGAAGCAAGCAAGAATGTGAAGGTATCTGGTTGATTTGTAACTGAAAATGTATTGGATTTAAGGAGGGGAACTCACCTAAGTTCTCCTTTGAGTGGAATGATTGACAGCAAGCTTGATGAGAATAAATTCTATGAGAACTGGAAGAGATTTTGCTTAGGAAATCTCTGGGAATTTCAGTTCTCAATCCAGGATTGATTTCAATAGAAGCTGCCAATTTACAAGAATAATAATGAAGGAAAACTGGATTCTGAAGGGTAATCTCTGGGTCCTTATACCTTTGAGGCATGCAATTAGATAAAAATAATCCCCTTTTGTGCAGGAATAAAGGCACACGATATAATTTAAAACTCAATTTTATTAAAAATAAGAAAAAGGTCAAGCAGCCTCTTGAATTTAGCAATCAAAGATCCCAAACAAATAAGATAACAAGCACTGATAAAATCACACACAGCATCTTACGAATCAGTCTCCCATAAAATACAATGGGGACATGGAGCATAGATCCATGCTGGGTAGAATCAAGGCTTAAAGAATTTAAGAGGAAGCAAAAATGAAACAACTGTGTTTGGAAAAATACAATAAACTTTAGGTATTATAGTTATAAGAACAATCACAAGAAATGTATTCATTTATTTCCATTTATATGGCCACCTATCTCAAATTAATGACCCTGGATAGTCAACAACGTTAAAGTATAACAACAAAAAAACAACACACATAGAAACAGAGCTGGGGTAAAAACAAATTTATCAATCACAAATCAACACAGGTACAAGCTACAGGTACAGGCTCAGCCTTACTTCCGGATATCCACTCACCCACCCAGAAAAATAAAGTATAAAATCCTGGTTGTATAGTCTAACTTATTGATTCCTGTGAAACAACACTTACCTAATTAACCCTGTCAATAAATTAGAGACTTACATACAATTTAACCACATTTCTTTGTTTTCCCGAAGACTTCTGAGTCCTGATCTGGAACTTCTCCTTTCATTCTATCCTCCAGGAATAAAAGTTTAGTTCTTTGTAGCACTGATCTAGACCTGAGGAACTTCATTTTTCCCTGGAGATTTTCGGGTCCCAGTCCAAAGACTTCTCACTCACATCCATCTTCTGCTCTCTTTTTCCCCAGCTATATATTCCAGTCATTTCTCTGTTCTTTCTCCTCAATTTCTTTACCCCCCCCCAAAAAAAAACGGGGGGCAGGAGATATATTTTCTAGCACTCTCCCTCTTACATTCCAAGGCAGCTTTTTAAACAAAAAGAAACTGGGGGGAAATTTTGGTTTTAATCAGGCAAAGCTCCACCTGTCCTCCCTCTTTATCCTGGGATTCTATAGGGATTAAAGGTTTGTTCTCTCTGGCCAGAAGAAAGGAGCGGATTGTCATTTCCCCAGCCAACATGTTATTTAGGTTGACTTCCTGTCTGAGGAGAATTTGTGATTTGGGTGTCTGGAAAGTGGGAGGGATGGAAGTCTCCTTTGTCTTGCTATCTATGGCCCATTTTGGAATCAATTGGGCTTGCCCATTCAGTATTGGGATGTCTTTTAGTGCTCACTAATTGTATCAATTTATAATTGTATAAAATTACATTTGGACCAGATTTACATATTGTGATTATGTTACCTCTTCTGTGCTATTCAATAACCACATAAGCCATAATTTGGCAGTTTTTCATCAAACCATACTAATATTTTTACTTTCTCATCCTAAACTTATTAAATTCTAAATATATTGTTTTCATCTTGTCATTAGAGTAAGGGGGGGTGGAGGAGATGAGGCTTCAAATGGGTTAGAGAGAGAGAATCAAAACCTCTCCAGTTCTGCAGATGTTTGTGGAAACACCGATGTATGGACACTTTTCAAAGACATTCTAACCATGGGCACGAAGATAACAGAAGGTGCTCAAAACAACGAGAAGGTGTTTACATGAACTACGTGGACATCTGGGAGGGTTGGCTGGGAATGTCATTGTTATATGCTTTGTTTAGATGTCTTGGGATTTTAGAGTTAGTTTTCCTTCACCTATATCAGGGGTCTTCAAACTTGGCCCTTTTATGACTTGTGGACTTCAAGTCCCAGCCAGCGTGCCTGGATGAGGAATTCTGGGAGTTGAAGTCCACAAGTCATAAAAGGGCCAAGTTTGAAGACCCCTGGCCCATATCATGTCATGTATTCAATAAACCAGTAAGCTTTTAAGAAATGAAAGAAATCATGGACTTTATTTGGATACTCAAGCTGGAGGTTGACATTTCATTTCAATATGCTCTTCAAAATGTGATCTTGCACCATTGATGGAGAATTAAGATGCTTCCCACATTGTACCTCAAAATCCATCTCCTTTGTCAACCTGCTAAAATACAAGGTTTTAAGTTATTTGAAAGTATATAAACTGCAACACAACCCAGTGAGGCTCCTAAAATAAAACAAGTGTGTGAAAAAGCTTCTAAAACGGTGCACGATCAAAGTGCTGAATAAACAATTCAAATGCATAGAAATGGCAAAGCAACTCATAAAGAGGAAAGGTGGAAAAATTGCTTCAGGTACAGCCTTGATTTCATTGTTATCAGGACAATTAAAACAATGCTAGCATGTATTCATATTTAGGAGTAAGCACCACTGAAGTTACTTGAATCTATTTTTAGTAGATATTTATAAAATATAATGTTAACTGCTGAGGGAAAACAAATCCTCAGTGAAATAAAATAAACTGAAAAGAAAGAAGATATACAGCTCAAAATAATCAACTTGTCGAAAGGGCCTGATTCTTCCCAGATTGTAAACAATGACATCCTTTTGGAAATCCAGTAATTTTATAGAAAAATACGCCTAAAGCAAATGCTTAAAATATATGAATATCTTCTTGCAGAACAAGTCCATCATTATGAAGTTAAAAATAAAGCAGGAAATATGTTAAAATTAGCAAACTGAGCAAATTTCTTTTCTTAAAGGAAAGCAATTATGATGAATTTGTGGTGTTGTAAATACATATACATACATCTACCAGGCATATAAGCCTAGCAGAATAAACAAACAAATGCACTTAATGACTTCTGGTACCATAAGCCATAACTCATAAAAACGGGATTAGCTTTGAACGAACAGCCGAAATCAGGGAATTTTCACCTCAAGTTTACGAATCAGAGTTTTGAATTAAATAAGTTTCTGGTTTACAGTATGTAAATCTTAAATCAAGGCAAATACTTTGCTGTCTGGTTTTTAAAATGCTTCTGATTGGCTGATGAAACTACATTTCTGATTTGCAAAATATTAAAGCCCTGCTAAATGTTGAACTTATAAATGTCCTTGATCCAATAATTTCTTATTCTAGTATTAACTTTCCCATTCCAAAGTGCAAAATTATGGGTAACGTATCTAAAAATGAACCTTTTGATAATGGAGACTCCAAATGTTTATAGCAGCTTTCCCAATTATGACACCTAGTGTCTACAGCCTTGTGCAATTCTTGGAGTTGCAATGTGGCCAGATCCAGAGGACACCAGGTTGGAGATGTTGAGTATATATTTAATATGGAAACAAACACATGAAAACAATAGGTCTCCACTTTAAGGTATGTGACTTCAGATACTAGCTATCAGATTTGCACTGTAATTGGGCAGAAAAATTTCCAGAATTGTTTAAAGAGGGGAACCACAGGAGAGCAAAATGCTCTGAGGGCATTCTTTCAGTTATTTATTATTATTAATATCCCACTTTTACTGCACTTTGTACAATTGAATGTGGTGCACATAATGTTTCCTCCTACCATTTTCCCCACATTAACCACCCTGTGAGATGGATTGGGCTGAAGGAGAGTAACTGGCCCAAAATCACTTGGCTAGTTTTCATGCCTAGAACTCAGAGATTCATGGTTTCTAGTCCAATACCTTAACCATTATAACAAAGTGGCAATTCTTGGAAAGTCAAGGGACAACGTGAAAAAATTATTTAACTATGATTAAATATAAAGAAGACCAAACCAGTGATATAGCAACTAGTCTTAGAACTGACAATGAAGATGTTCAAATGATGGGTAACTTTTGGCTTTTAGGATCAACTATCAAAGAACCAGCAATCAAAAAATAAACCACAGATTAGCATTAGGTAGGATAGTAATGAAAGGGTTGCAAAAGATATTCAGATGCTCTGAAGTATTTAACAAAACTATACAGACAATGGTTTTCCCTGTGCTCACTCTGTGGAAGTGAAAATTGGACTTTGAAGGAGGAGGATAGAAAGAGTATTGACATTTTTGAACTTTGGTGTTGGAAAAGAGTCTTGAAAATACCAGGGGTAGCCAAAACAAACAAATGGATCATTGAACAAATTAAACCTGTGTTCTCATTCAAGGCGCAAATATTTTTAATACACTATGTGAAAACCTACCTCTCTGGAGAAGCCTATAATGCTAGGAAAGATGGGAGGCAGAAAACAAGAAAACAACCAGCAACAAGATAAATGGACTTGATTACAGCAACAATATGCAGCCTTGGAGGATCTGAAGAACTAGGTTGGGGGTAATTGATAATTGATAATACTGATGAAGGTCTGCCTTCTGTCATCACTAAGAGTTGACACTGACTTGATGGCACATAGTCAAATTTCTGAGCAAACTGGGTTTATTCCTTGCAATAAACCATTTTAATTGTGGCTTATTAAATTAACTGTTCTAGCACATGCTACCAAAAAAGAAACAAACCACAATATGGTTTGCCCAAACTATCTATGAAAGTAGAAACCAGCTTTTCAATAATATATAGCAAAATTATAAATCTACAGTAAATCAATTAACAATTAACAATTTTTTTTGTAGTATTTTACTCTGCGACTTGTTCACCTGTATCAGTTGTGTACATAATTTTTTTTACCAACTTCCAAAATGTATATGCCAGGTGGGCTATTTTATATATACAGACACATATATTTGTGTGTGTGTGTGTGTGTGTGTATAAAATATAATGCAATTAACTATTCCTCAGTTATAGAAAGCATTCTGCAGGAAACGATCCTTAATTCCAGGTCAAACTTTGTAGAAGCTGAATGGCTGCTGCTGAGGAATTATTCTGCCTTGGCAGGATTCCCTGCAGGTACTGAAATTTGGATAATGAGTTTTCCATATGAATTTTTTGGATTGCATTCCAGATTCCTATACATTGCATTTTATAGGTCACTGGCACGGATATGGAGAAAATCAGTATATAGAACCTCCTATGATGCTGTGTTGAGGTTTGTGAAATTTTCATAATTTTTCAATGATACATCACCAAGACAATGAACTACAAAAACAGCAGAGTTTTGTCTTCTTTCCTTCTGAAAATACCTATTAAACTAGTTAGAGAAATCTGCTTTTATCACGTGAGTCATGAAACAATAACATTTATTGTTTACTTTTACAATAAAATCATTACACTCATGTAAAAAATAACATTGAAACCTATTTTAACATGATAAATCTTTGATAACACATTGTGATTTATGAGGAATTCATGTACTACAATAAAATAATGCATTCTATATATTTCTTTTCATTTTATAATTGTTTGAGAAAAAGTATTTTTCACCATTAGAAACTGTGATTCTCTATGGGATCTTTTCAGCTTTGCCCTGCGATTCTGGAACCAGATCTAAAATTGAGAGCAAAAAATACATGTTTAATAATACAGTACCCTAAAAAGAAGCTTTTGGTAAATGAGGTTAAAACTATAATGTTAATAACATTCCAACAGGTAAAAATACAAGAAGCTGCTTATAAAGAATAAAGTTGTCTGCTTGAGTGAGACTTGATCCTATTAACTCATATAGAAGAGTCTTCCCAGCCTTACTCTAAGACACGAGTCCCCAACCCCCGGTCTGTGGACCAGTACCGGGCCGCAGCATGCCAGCAACTGGGCCGCATAAACAAGCAAAGCCCCATACACAGGATGCAGGCAGCACACAAAACCACACCCCCTCCGGTCCGCAGAAAAACCTCTCTCCACGTAACCGGTCCCTGGTGCCCAAAAGGTTGGGGACCTCTGCTCTAAGACATCAGAAGGGAACCATCCCTAAATTATAACTCTCTCATCTCAAATTAAAGTGAATATTTGCAGTAAAACATGAGAAGCAACACTTCTTCAGGAAAACTCTGTGAAGGAGATGGGTGGATTCAAAAGATTAGATAGATAGATAGATAGATAGATAGATAGATAGATAGATAGATAGATAGATAGATAGATAGATAGATAGATAGATAGATAGATAGATAGATAGATGATAGATAGATAGATAGATAGATAGATAGATAGATAGATAGATAGATAGATAGATAGATAGATAGATAGATAGATAGATAGATAGATAGATAGATAGATAGATAGATAGATAGATAGAGCTAGGCGGACGGGCAGACGGACGGATGAACAGACAGATAGAAATGGTTATTGCTATCTAGGACTGGCTTCAAAAGATCAAACAGTGTTTTCAGTGAAGTGCAAAGCCTACAGATGGAATTCTATCCAGTCATCTGAGAACCACCATCAAGAAGCACCGTCTCTCTATTGCCAACAATGTTGTGTTGACGTATAAAAATAATACCCTATGTGCACTAAGTTGAATAAAACATAAAGTCAGTGAAGTTGAATGCAGACAAAACAAAATGGTAATCTGTAATTGGTTTAAGATTATATAATCTGTTTTAAATTAAAATGTTGGCTAGCATTCTTAGACAGTTAAGTGTCTGTTCTAATTATTTTTGTTGCTGTTATTTTTACCACCTTCCAGTCAAGATGTATTCCCAGGGTCTACATGGACATCCATGCAGTTTAAAAGATTGCTCTTAGAAAAGCAATCTTTGTATATTTCTTCAGATATAAGTCCCATTCTCTTCAGATACTTTTTTTTGTCTTCCGTTCAGTTATGTCCAATTCTTGGATGCTGCCTGGACAAGTCCCTGTAATTTTCTTGGCAAGATTTTTCAGAAGTGATTTTTCAAAATCGTAAGTCACTAAGCCTTAGTTATCAGTAAATCTAACTGTGTTAGAAAAGAGAAATTTTGTGAATCTAAAAACCAGATGACGTGATGTCCTTTAGGTTAGGGGTATCCAACTTTGGCAACTTTAAGACTCGTAGACTTCAACTCCCAAAATTCCCCAGGCAATCATACTGGCTGGGGAATTTTGGGAGTTGACGTCTACAAGTCTTAAAAGTTGCCAAGGTTGGACACCCCTGCTTTATTAGGCTTTAGTCCTAAACACATTTAAAGGCAAAGATACCTTTGAGTCAAACTTGACTGCTAGTGACTTAATGAGCACATCCCTGTAGTTTTCTTGCTATCTATGTGGTCACTAGGAGTAAAAAAACCACTTGATGGCATACCATCAATCAACAAACAAGCAATAATGACCTGGCCTTTTTCTAAGATCTTCCTTTAAACCACCCCTCATCCACCCTTAGCCTAGAGCCCTAGGGTTTTCTATTCACATACCAACCAACAGACATTACTTAGTCTCTCGGGTCTGGTAGATGCTGCCATCTGCTGTAGTGGCAAATATAGTTATTTAAGTATAAATCCCACTCAGTGTTCTAGGCTTCATACACTGCATGAAGCCAAAGTTTAGTTACCGGTAGCTTATTTGTGGCTTAATGTGTTACTTAGAAGAAACCATTGTGGTTCGTTTAGAACATCTGTTAATGTGATATGTGAACCAAATACTTTAGAAAAAAATACGTAACTTATTCCATATGGATCCTACTTATTAGGTCTTAGCATCAGAGTTTTTTTCTGATAGTATAAGAAATGTGTTTCCTTATTATCTAGGTATTGCTGCAAACATAAGTAGAATTAGAAGGTTAAAAATAAAAAAATACAACATTTCAAAATGAACTAGTATTGTTACCTTCTTCAGTCAGGGTCAGAATATTGGCCATTATTATTATTCCCATCTATTATGACTCTTGCTAAGCAGACGTAACAACTGAGATTCCAGTAATACAAGAATAAATACACAAATGCACACTTGTAAAGTTACCTGGATCCGGTCTTCATCTAAATCTAATTTTTGAGCCAGCTCTTCTCTAACATCAATGCCAGGATAAGAATTCACTTTGAAAACATTTTCCAGTATTTCTATCTAAAGAGAATAGACAAAAACTCTATTATTTACTTGTTTTCATTGCCAAAATACTTACATATTTTAAGCATTCATGATAAAGCCAAACCTTTTACTAAAAATCTGGGTAAGATTCTAAAATATTTCAAGTCAATAGAAATCAATTAAGCTATTTTGAGCTCAGGATGCTGATTAGATATAACATTTGTGGATCTTTTTATTCAGTAAATGTATGATTGTACAGATTCTAGTGAAACAGGCATTTCTGGATTCTTTCTAATCAATGCCCCCTTATTAAAGAATGCAGGAAGCAAAACAGCCATTCTTAGCTGCATGAATAGGTTAAATGGGCTAAATCCCTACCTGGATTTGAGTGAATGCGGTCCTTGGCCTCCTACCTCTGTACCAACTCAATTCCCTTTTGTAAGAAAATCTTTCATTGACTGCGAAATAGTTTTCACATTTCAAAACTCTTTCTTCAGCTTTTCGGCAGTTGCTTGTATTATACAAAGGGAGTGCACAGGAAATTGAAGAGAGATGCAGGTAGGGTAAACAATCTTCTCCTGAAAAGTCACAAACATTTTTAACACGATAACTAGCAACATGTTAGTTATACAGTAGTTTAAACTCAGAGACAGAGCTGAAACACAACAATCTGATTTTCTTTACAGTTTGACTTTTAAATGTGGTTTATATAATTTAAAGCTAAGGAACATAGTTAAAAGGTGAAGAAAATATTGAAATGAATCTTAACTTCTGTCTTACCTAAATCACTGCCTTTATCCACCCATGGCCTGTGGGGTTTTGCAGCTGGAGTGCCATCTTTTTCCCGTTCTAATCCCAAAATATTTTCAATGGAAAACGAAAAAGTGTTTTTGCCTTCCCCAAGACTGAATTTATTCTGATGATTATAAGAAGCAGCATTATGAGCATAAAACGATCGGCCTGCCATTCTTTTGCCAACCTCCACACGCCATAATTCAGCTTTTACTTACAGGTCTTTTCTTATAGCTTTGGCAACAAGGGGGTTGGATTTGCCACGTCATTAATTAAAATCTTTTATTAGAAAGTTTTAGCATGTCAATGAAGATTCTCCCACCAAGAGGCTAGAGGAGTTAATTGTTTATTTGTTTCCAAGTAATTAGCAACTAATGGAGGAGGGAGGACACCAGGAAGAACAAAAAGTGTTATCTCCTGTAACCAGAGTATCAGACTTAACTTTTTCAAAAGCACCAATGCACAAGTATAACACTTCTCTTTTGTTTGAAATCATTAATGTATAAAATCAGGGCTTGGGTGGTGACAGTTTTGTTTTTAAAATAATATTACCTAAACAAAACAGCAGAATAGGAAACCAGTCAAGTAATAAGTAATCTCATTTAAGTGCATTTTCTTCCAATGAAAATTTAAAAATAATCTCTTAATGCTATTAGGGTAATCCTGAGGAAAAAGTATTTGCTTTTTCATATGCATATGTAATGATGAACATCCTCACTAAGATGACAATAGTCTTTGGCATAAGACTGCAATGGGCTGTCAGTGTTGTCAGAATTCAGTACTTCCAAGTGGTTAGATTATACAGTAGAACACTTGAATGAAATACTGTAAAAAGGTCTCCTCTATTTTCTTAGCTCAGAATTTAATTTGATGCCATTTTGTTTGTGTTTGTTTATCAAACTTGGATGTCACCCAACTTGCCAAAGGTAGTGTTATGTTGGCATTCTTGGAGGAATCCATCAAATGCTGTATGAAATATCCCATAAAAATCAAAGCCAGAAACCATGCAGTTTTAGAAAAAGCCAGTCCATAACCTGTTTTACTGATGCTCAGTGAGGCTAAATATGGTTATTTTCATCCTAATTTGCAATATATTGTTATGGCAAATGAAATTTATAAAAGGCCAGTGGAGATAATGAATTTTACCAATAACTTTATTTATTTATGAAAATTTATATGGCCACCAAAATCACTCTCAGTAACTCTGGGCGGCTTACAAAGATAAGAGCAAAGATATTTGCTCTGTTTATCTCAGGGTTATTTTATTTTTCCATTCTTTTCAATGCTTGCTGGAAAAAGTCTGGTCTGAATTTAGAATGATCGCTGGATCCAACCATTGTGCTTTACAAATCATAGTCTATGATGCAGCATCCAGACTGCCCCATGACAATTTGCTGAATTCCAAGCTGATATGTTAACAATTTTGTGATAGTGATAAGGCAGCAAGCTAACTTGGGAAAATAAGGTCAGGTTTTGTCCTTCAGCAGAGAACAACCAAAATTCATGATAAGGCTGCAACTTCATGGGCTTCAGCTACAACAAATTCATAGGGAGCCTGCAAGTGCTATATGAGGGGAAGATGTTCCACAAGGTAGGAGCAGCCCTGGAAAAGCCACACCTCCTAGGTTCTGCTAGAAGGCAGCATTTCAGGGAAGGGATCTAAAATATGCCTATCCTACGTGATCTGGTGGGATGGGGGTAGATATTCTCAGGGAGAGGCAGTCTTGCAAATAACCTGATCCCGTTCCATTTAGGGCAGGGGTGTCAAACTGCCGGCCCCCGGGCCAGACACGTCACGCGGAACCAGCGCCCACCCCACTGCCGGCAATGGCAAAACAGTCCCAATATGTCGCGCGACATCACGTAACGTCGCGAGTTTGACATGTCTGATTTAGGGCTTTAAATGTGATAACTAGCACCCAGAATTGGTTCTAGAAGGAAACTGAGAGCTAGTGCAGCTTGTGCAACAGGTGAAACTGGGAGCTCCCAATACTGCATTTGCCGGTGTATTCTGGACCAGTTGTAGCTTGTGGACAGTCTTCAAGGGCAGCCCCATGTAGAGCACCTTCCAGTAGTTCAAATGGGAACTGACCAAGGTATGAGTGACTGAATATTTTAAGGTAGACATCAAGTATTGCAAGAACTTTGGAGTAAAAACTTTTTTTTCCAAACCAAAGTTTTAAAAAAATACAGCATTAAGTATGTTTTTTTGTTCTTAAGAAGAGATTAATTCAACAACAAAATGAAGGGACAGTTGCATCACTCCAGATTTACAATCTTTGATATTTTTAATTTTTTAATTTTGAAACATAGACAAAATGAAAAAACTGATCAAAATTATGCTCTGCAGTCAAATGTAATGTACAGTATTTTAAAATAGCTGTTTATTATTATTATTTTTGCATGCTATTATTTTTGCATGTTTGGATTTTTTTCCCATTTTTCTTTTTGTTTCTGTATGTTAAAGCTGTACATTAAAAATTGAGAAGACCATTAATGTTGATTTGTTTTATAAGCATATTGTAGAATTGTCAATTTTCTATCCTTCTATCAAGAAACAACTGAGAAATAAACTCAGAAATAAGCTTTAAAACAGTAGTCTACCTAGTTTCCTGCTAGCAACATAGGCCACTGGATCTTAGCAAGTTATGGCCAGAAATATACCATAATTCTACAAACCCTGGTCACTGTTGTGTCTATGAGGGATAGTGCACATATATTTATCAGATTATTTCCTGTAAATGCTTATCCTATATTTGGGCAAATACACTCTTTTCTTCTTTATTAATTTTTGTTCCTGGGTTTGCCTAGTTTTTACTTACTCCACATTCAAGCATCTCCTCGGTCTTATGAGTGCTTCAGAGTTGAAAGACCTTAACATTTTTTTATCAATGGAAAGTAGTTCAAATTTAAGTGTGTTTCTAGTAGTGGGCAATATTTGACACAAATTTAAGTGTGTGTGTCTGTGTGTGTGTGTTGTGTGTGAGACAGAGAGAGGCAGAGAGAGGGAGAAACAAAGAAAGCACATGTGTGAGAGACAGACAGACACAGAGAGAGAGAGAACATGTGTGTATTGATGAATCCGAAACCTACAATGTTACCTGGGAGCAGTTAATATTCTTGGTAAAACCACTGTTTCAAAGGGCAATCTTCAAATGTATTGTTAGAAATGTTGTAAGAAGCAAAACAAATATTGCAAAAATAAAGTGGTTGTGTTCCTTTTTCGTTAGGTCTTCCTTCATAAACAAATAATTACTATATTTTGTTGAAATAATACATTCAAGTGCAGTACAGCTCTGTAATGTTGCCACCTAGTGTTCATGAACTCCTATTTTAGAGCAAATAATGAAGTCTTCCTTAATTAACTGGAAAGGACTTAATTGTTACAAGTCTAAAAGATGAAAGTTAAGAAAATAAATAAAACGATCAATGTTGTATTAGTTAACACGGGTCTTCAAACTTGGCAACTTTAAGACTTGTGGACTTCAACTCCCAGAACTCCTCAGCTAATCCTGGCTGGCTGAGGAATTCTGGGAGTTGAAGTCCACAAGTCTTAAAGTTGCCAAGTTTGAAGACCCCTGAGTTAACAGTTTAGTTGATAATTTGTATGCCTTGCAAATGGATTATATAGAAGGGAAAAAAGGGAAATATTTTTTCAATAAAACAAGAGTGGAAACTCCTTTTGTCAACATTTTCCAGATATTGGCCAAGGATCAGGTTATTTTTCTATTCCCCATCAGTTTTTCTTGGTCTGCCAAGCCAGACGCAGAGAAGTGATACTTTTGCTGGAAGTAGAACCACATTTATAAAGGGGTTTTGAACTAATGTTGAAGACCACATGACATTCTCCCTTTGAGTCTGCCAATTTTCCATTCTCATACTTCATCTCCAGAACATCTGAGAAAAGTTGTGGACTTGGAAAAGGAATGCTTGTTGGTCATGAGGGAGCTCTGTTGTGAAGGCTCTGCCTGAGAGGAAATGAATAGTTACAGAAACTGAATGGGGCATACACATTCTTAACTTTCTCTGAGTTGTTGCTGCACAAACATTTTCTTACCATTACAATAAATGTGGGCCATGAACATGCAGCAAAGCAGGATAGAAATCAAACTAAGCTTCTTGATTGCAATTCTTTTTATTTTTCAAGCCAAGATGCTATACTAATACATATAGGTTTATCGTGACACTATACTAGCAATAATGCATATTTGCTTTATCCTGAGACTGGGATAGTCAAATCAGTGAGGTCTAAAACAACTAATGGGTGGCTGAATAGAGCCTAACACCTTCCTGCTCATATTTGCATGGTTCCACCAGTAGTTTTTATAAAAATAAAAACAAAGTAAAATACAATGAATTGCAGAAAACAATTAGAAGAAAAATTCGACTGGCAAAAGAAAAGTGGTTTGCAAAGAGATGCAAGGAAATAGAAGAGACAGAACGTATGCATGATAATTTCAATTTACACAAAAAGGTGAAAGAAGCAGCAGGCCTCTACAAAAAGAAAACCAACAACTTAGTTGACAAAGAGGGGGAAATTATCTTAGATGAGGATGAAAAACTAAAGAGATGGAAGGAATATATTGAAGAACTTTTTGAGGACACTAGGGATGATATAGATATGGGAAGTATAACAACTGGACCAAACATCACTATGGAGGAGGTTGAACATGCAATAAAAATAGCAAAAACAAGAAAAGCCACAGGACCTGATGATATCCCAGTAGAAATTTTAAAATTGCTGGAAGACAATGGGAAGAATTTTTTACTGCAGCTCTTCAGTCAGATATATGAAACAGGAAAGATACCAAATGATTGGCTAAAATCAACCTTTGTGACAATCCCCAAAAAAATAAATGCAAAGAAATGTACCGAATACAGAACAATAAGCTTAATGAGTCATGCCCTGAAAATATTCCTGAGAATAATCCACACAAGAATATACAACAAAATTGAAGAGCGTCTAGGTAACACACAATTTGGTTTCAGAAACAATCTTGGTACACGAGATGCGCTGTTCAGCATTCAGGTTCTTGTACAGCGTTGTAGAGATGTCAACCACAGTGTTTACATGTGCTTCATTGATTTTGAAAAAGCTTTTGATAAAATAAGACACAGCAAACTATTAGAAATCCTGAAACAAGGGGGACTAGATGACAAAGACATCCAAATAATAAAGAATCTGTATTGGCATCAGGTAGCAAATGTGAGACTAGGCCAAAAATACTCAGCTGATGCAGAAATAAGAAGAGGGGTCAGACAGGGATGTATTCTGTCTCCACTGTTGTTCAATATCTACTCTGAGTCAATCTTCAACGAGGCACTGGAGAACATCGATGCTGGCATCAAAGTAAACGGTGTTTGGGTCAACAACTTAAGATATGCTGACGATACAGTTCTGCTTGCCAGTAAGCATGAAGACCTTCAGCTCCTCATCAACAGAGTCACAGAAATATCTGAAAAATACGGCTTGAAGCTTAACACCTCAAAAACCAAGATCATGGTCGTCAGCAAACCACCCGTTAATTTACCACCAATAAATTCGGAAGGAACACCACTAGAAAAAGTTGAAAGGATCACGCACCTCGGTTCTAATTTACATGAAAGCTGGGACATGACCGCTGAAGTAAAGACAAGGATAGAGAAAGCTCGAACAGCATTCTTCAAAATGAGAAAGGTCTTCTGCAGTCACGACATAAGCCTAAGACTGAAAATCAGGCTTGTCAGATGCTATATTTTTTCTATCCCGCTCTATGGAATAGAGAGTTGGTCTCCGACAGAAGGCCACCTGAAGAGACTAGAAGCATTTGAAATGTGGATTTACAGGCGGCTGTTACGTATAAGCTGGGTTGACAAGATCAGAAATGAGGAGGTGATAAGCCGCCTGGGAAAGCCAAGGGAAATCATCAAAACAATTAAAAAACGAAAGTTAGAATATTTCGGACATGTGATGCGACACCCAGAAAAATACGGCATACTCCATTTAATCCTCCAGGGAAAGATTGAAGGCAAACGAGGTCCAGGCAGAAGAAGAACATCATGGCTTCAAAATCTAAGGGACTGGTTTGGACAAAACTCAGCAGCACTTTTTCGTGCGGCTGCTGATAAAAACAGGATCGCCAACATGATCGTCAACGTCCGATAACGGATATGGCAGAAGAAGAAGACCAGTAGTTTAAGAATTTTACTCTGGTCTGTAAAAATGCCAGATAGATATGCATTAAGAATAATTGCAAATAGTAGATTTTGTGCTGGGAATGTAATCTACTTACTTTATTGCTTCACTTTTCCTCATATTATATATTTTAAAAGTAAGGTTAGACCGTTGCCAGTGTAGTAAAATATCTGGCAGCCTAGCTATCGTGGTATATTTAAACAGAGAAAAAGTAGAATACAAAAAAAATATAAAGACTTAGTAAATACATCTTAGTTAATAATTTATTTTTTAAAGGACTTATCTTTGCAAGTTACTTCATATGATACATAATAAATATTTGATACCGAAGTCATTCTTAGTCTTATGACTTTGGTTCACCTATAAAACAATATGTTCTTGAAATATTCTTTCCATTTAATTTTCAAAAGGATAATAATTACCATTCAGCTGTTATTAATTTAGATAAATCACCATCTATGTGGATAAATACAATTTCTTCATCCCTGGTTTCATTTCTAATTCTGAAGTTTAACATTTTTGTGAAATCAATATTTCAATAGAATTATATAAAAGTAAATCAAGAAGTATTTTTATAAATACTTCAGGTATTTATAAAAAGATAGACCATATAGTATGTTAAGCTCTGTACAGCATGTGAAGCTGAACAGCTCAATTAATGAGCACACATACATACTACCATCCCCCTCCCACCGTTTGCTGTTCGCCAAACAAAGTTTATGGCTTATCTTATTGCCTGATCCTTATTGTCCGTTTGAGATTTCCAGAAATTTAGGATATTGTCAGGTGCAAGCAACATGAAAGATCCACATATGAAAGGTTCAACTTAACGACTTTATTGTATTCTGCCTATAATACAAGAATCTCGCCAGACTGCTTGCCCTTCCTTGAGAACAAAGAGATAAAGGGGGGCAGTCCTAGGTCTTTTGCAGCTGCGCACAGGCTCCAGTGTAACTCCCTGCTTGAACCCACTCTCTTGCCTGGCTGATAGTTTCCAAAAGAGATATACTAAAAAATTATCGTCGGTTACAAGTCCATTTGTATAAACCCAAAATGTCAACCATTTCAGGTTTGAAAAATGCAATAAGCAATAAACTTGGATTAAACACTGTGCACAATTGATAATAAACTGGAAGGAGATGTAATTATTTTTATTATTTTCCCCCCTGCCTTTATTTTTATTCTAGGCAGCGAACATACCTAATACTCCTTCCTCCTCCTATTTTCCCCTTAACAATAACCCTATGAGGTGGGTTGGGCAGAGAAAGAACGACCGGCGCAAAGTCACACAGCTGGCTTTCATGACTTAATAAAGGCCTAGATCTCAGAGTCTCCCAGTTTCAAGTCTGGTGTCTTAATCACGGGCCAAACAAGCTCTCATTAATGTGCTAATTAACCAACCATTTTAGAGTATTATAAGAATTCCCTGATTGATAGGGAAGCAATAAAGCAGAAAAAAGGCTGGCATAAACTACAGATCTGTTTCTTGGAGAGTTAATCTTGGCTGCTATGCATTTTAATTTTTGTATTGTAATTGCTTCTATTTTTTAAATTTTGTTCCTCATCCAGAGTTGCTTGGTGAAATGGGCAGCCATACAAATAAAGATAAACTAAACTAAAA
Source organism: Azemiops feae (assembly GCA_023970755.1). Taxonomy (NCBI): domain Eukaryota; kingdom Metazoa; phylum Chordata; class Lepidosauria; order Squamata; family Viperidae; genus Azemiops; species Azemiops feae. Next base: position 925,431 of record JALGBA010000739.1, on the reverse strand, counting down.
TTGTCCTAAAGTCATTGCTAATATAAAAGAGAGGAAAATAAAATATGACAAAGGAAGTAGACACCATAGTTTTAATAGCAATAACAGTAGAAAAAAGTTTAATTATGCAACTGTTGCCTCCATTTGTACTTCAAATCATGCAATCTATTCACAACCAAGATCACTGAAAAGCTGCCAGCTATTGCTATGTTCTGTCCCTTTCGCACAACCCAATACCAAAAAAATATAATAAACATAGTCATCTGGGACATTTTAAGGGCAAGAGTTATATCTAAGGCAAATAAAGTGGACATTTTCCATAGTTCCTTCCTGTTGCCTTTAAAAAGAGCCCGTCTATAGTTGAAACACAGTTGCAAGGCCCCAAATGTCACTGCAGAGATTCAGTAAGCATTTTGAGAATGACGTATGGCTTTTTTCAGAATCAATTCACGCCTTCCATAAACGGGAAAAAATAACCAGCGTGGAAAACCCAAGCGGACATTCGTCTTTCTGAAGAAGTAAATTAATATCCAGTTAAACATTCTCACCCAGCAGTCATTTGCTCTAAGTGGGTTACTAAGCTCTTGTCAATCAGTCCTAAATGAGCTCATTGCTATCTTAATATTTGTGAGATCCAATTCCCACTCTATAATTTTAGATGAATCATGGCAACATGACAACCACAATAGGGAGGACCCGCACAGAAACGGAGGCCAGGGTGCAGTGCCACATGGAGCATATATAGGCGCGACTCTACGCCCCACAGAAAATGCCCTCCGACGGGACCAAAGCCCCACAAGTGTCCATCTCGCCCCCTCCTACCAAAACCCCGCGAGGCTGACAGGCAGCCGCCCCTTTTTCGCCAGCCAGACTGGCCGCCCTTCCAGCCAATAGGAAAATGCACAGCCTCACTGACGGCTGCTGGGTGTCCGGACGGGCGGTCGCGGGGAAGCGCCGAGGCGGGATTTCCTGAGCCGAGCGGGCCTGTCGGGGTGCGCTGAGGAAGGCGGTGGAAGGCGGGAGCAAGTCCTTCGGCTGGGCGCGGTGAGGGTTTGGCCTGGCCTGGGAAGACTCAGCCGCCGACATGCCTGGGATAGACAAGCTGCCTATCGAAGAGGCGCTGGAAGACAGTCCTCAGGTGAGGGGCCCGCGCAGCAGCAGGTGGCGGAGGGAGGGTGGCCGAGCCCGGCCCCTTCCAGCCCTGGGGGAGGAGGCTTCCTTCGCCCCGCCGCGGCTGGGAGGCCGTAAACAGCCTGCTGCCGGGAAAGGCAAGAAGGGCTCAAGCCATCCGGGCGGGCGAGGGGAGAAGATGCGTAGGAACCCCCGTCTTTCCTACGGGTCCCTCCGCGGGGAGGTCAGGGCTCCGCCTTAAAAACCGGTGCAGGTCCGCGCTACGTGATCTCGCCTGTAAAAGGTGCGGGATCCTTTGAAAAAGGTTGCGGCGCAGCAGGAGGGAGCCGCAGCTGTTTTCTGCGGGGCCGGTGTGGGAGAGACTGCGGAGTGGTGCTGCAGCGCTTCACTAGCACTTTTGTTACTTCTGCCGAAGTTGATTGCACACAATTACATGGTGTAATTATTTCAGATTCCCCGGCACACCCTCCTTTCCCCGAATTCAGTCAGATGATTTTTGTCAGTAGCTTTGAAGTATCAAGAATTAATAAACTTGTCTACCACTGAAACCTGTTTACATTTGCCAGTACTGTATGCATAATTATTTGTAATTAGCATATTTAAGTATCTCTGAATATTTAGGATGGAATTTAAGGTACGATTATGAATAATTATGAAATTATTTCTGTTGTACTTATTCTCCAAGAAATAGTGAAGATGTATAAATTTCTTCCGACGTGTTTCAACATTAAAAGTTGGCACTGTGCCTGGATAGGAGTGCTTCATACTCCTATGAAGTACAGGTAGTCCTCCACTTACGACCACAATTGAGCCCAAAATTTCTGTTGCTAAGTGAAACATTTGTTAAATGAATTTTGCTCCATTTTACAACCTTTCTTGCCATAGTTGCTAAGTGAATCAGTGCAGTTATTAGTAACATGGTTGTTAAGTGAATCTGGCTTCCCCATTGATTTTGCTTGTCAGAAGGTTGCAAAATGTGATCATATGACCCCGGGACACTGCAGCTGTCATAAATATGAGTCAATTGCTAAGGATCCGAATTTTGATCATGTGACTATGGGGATGCTACAACGGTTGTAAGTGTGAAAAATGGTCATAATTCCCTTTTTTCAGTTCTGTTAGAACTTTGAATGATCACTAACTGAACTGTTGTAAGTCGAGGACCACCTGTATTGACCAGTATCCCATCAATTGCTGCAAAAAAGAAGAAGTAGGAAAATCTTCTAAAAACTTCCTATGATCTGTTGTACACTGTATCTGAGGATCACTTTTCAGTCTTCTTATGGTCTTAGCTATAGTGATTATTATTGATAGGCAAGATAGATGCAGCTTTGATAAAATATTCTTTATTGTGGGATTGGGTTCAGTTTTTAAATATACTGGTATAATGCCCTGAATTTACATGGTATTCGGCTCTTTACATCTTTCTTCTATTAATCTTTACAGTCCCCCACTTTTGAGAATTCTTTAAAACCCAGTTTTTAATAGCATATTCTTCTGCAAGTACCTGTAATCATTTAAAGACATTACCTCTAGTAAATATGCATACAACTCCAATTTTTTTTAAGCTGCCCATTTAAAACACTCCTTGAGATCAAAGTTAACACACTGTTTAGAACAATTCAGATTCAGCAATTGGATCTCTACAGGGAAGAAACCTTTCCCTGGTTACCTTTTTATTTGCTTTAGTGGAACTTGAAGGATTCCAGAAAAATACTTAACATTTGTGTTGCGTATTATTGATAATAGATTTGACTTATTTATCATATTAATATTTATCACTTTTAAATTCAGATATTCATATTTGAGATAATAAATGCAGTAGTAAATACATTTTACCCTTTGTTGCACTTGTTCAAAAGTTTAGTTAGTGTGTTCTTGCTTATTAGATCCAGATTAATGTTTTTGCTTCATTTTGTTATGCAAATGCTGCTAATCTATTTTTATACAAAAACATATTGTTTTTATGTTAAAAAGCAATAAAGTATCATTTGGTTACTGTAATATAAAGTGTCCTGCCTCCCCTCCTGTTAGGAACAGGTAAAATAGGTTTTAACTCCAAGTTGATATAATCAGCTTCAGGTCTTATCTGTTAAAATAACCATGACACTGATTCAGTTCTTTGTGTGCCAAGGACACCATCCATGCTGTGGCATATTGTACCTGGTTGCACAGCATTGTTCAAGATTACAGCAGTGCAGTCTAAAACTTTTTCTTGGTCAAGAACATAGGGAAAGATTCTACTTCTTCAAGAGTTCTGAGTATACTATTTGTTCTGCTGAAGACACCTAGGTACTGCATGCAATTCATAATCCTAGTTAGATTCTGCAGAAGTTGCTCCCCATATATGTTCTATATCTCTAAACACCTCAGCATCGGTATAAACAGAAAAGCAGAGTATAAGACTTGCAGTACTGCAAGAATATTGCAGTGTAGGATGCTTCCACTTAAAATACAAGCCAGCAAGTCATGTCCTTTTCTGGAATATTCCATTCCATCTGCTTCTCCACTCTTCTTCCTCTGCGCCCCACCACTTAGATCTTCAGCAGGCTTTGATCATTGAAAATATTCTCATTGAGTTCATTACTGTATTTAATTTTCTCCTGCTCTTTAAAAAATATTTTCCTTAAAAATGCCTTTTTTAATACTTCGGCAAATCTTGGGATCTCCCCAAGCCTACTGATATTTCATTAATGTTTGTAAATGATGTCATTTTGGTTTCACAAGGCACAGAATGAGTTTTCAATTAGAAAAAAGAATTCAAGAAGATTCTTTCAATCATTTATTAAAAGCAAAGATTGAAATTTAAGCATGTACTTTAAATGTGATTGCTTGTATGGATAGAAAGGTAGAGCTTTCAGATCTAGGCTGCAAACTTAAAGTTGTCTTTATCTCTTTAATGCAATCAATTGTTTGGTGGATTTTTGTATCCCAGTTCTGTTGCTTTTAAGAAAGTGGAAATTCCTGTAATTCTGTAAATATAATTAATTTAAAATTGCATTAAAACTAACTAAAGGCCAATTATTTAATTAGTCCAGGCTTTTGTAATTTCCATAATTGGGACAACACTTGTCCCTGGAAATACCAGCCAACATTATTTAGCAAAGCTCTCTGTATTACATTATGTGTACCCCCTCTACTTCAGCATTCTATGTCCTAGAGTGGTCAGCCCAAATAAAATATTTCACAAGGAATGCCTCCTGAAGATGGTCTTATAACTGGAAATGTAAATTGTCTTTGAAGAGAGACACTTTAGTTTTCCTGTTTCATATAACCCTGAGGGTCCTATTCTCTGTAAGACTTTTTAAGGTTTAAAAAACTAGGAATTCACAGTATATGTATTCATTCCCAAAATATACTTAGTATCTTGAATCGTTGTTGTTAGTTGCAAAGTCGTGTCCGACCCATCGCGACCCCATGGACAACGTTCCTCCAGGCCTTCCTGTCCTCTACCATCTTCTGGAGTCCATTTAAACTCACGCCTACTGCTTCAGTGACTCCATCCAGCCACCTCATTCTCTGTCGTCCCCTTCTTCTATTGCCCTCAATCTTTCCCAGCATTAGGCTCTTCTCCAGTGAGTCCTTCCTTCTCATTAGGTGGCCAAAGTACTTGAGTTTCAACTTCAGGATCTGGCCTTCTAAAGAGCAGTCAGGGTTGATCTCCTCTAGGACTGACCGGTTTGATGCCTTGCAGTCCAAGGGACTCGCAGGAGTCTTTATCAATTGGTTGAATTGAATCATTATCAATTGGTTAATGAAAATTTAAAAGGAAAATTTCTTGTCTATTCGTTCTATTCATATAAATGTAAATTCTATAAACTGTTGTTAGATTCTTGGAAGGATTTCTTTTAGCTATCCCCTGTTTCTACAGTATTTATAACCAACTATCCATCTGTAAAAGGACAGTACTCTTATTCTATTACTGTTCAGTTTCCACATGTCAGTGAGGAGCACTTTGAAAAGCCAGCATTAAATGGTATTTTAATATTATAAAGCTTAACTTGAGTTATACTTTATCATTTAGAGAATATATTTATTCTTTGAATTTATTTTAGCTAAGAAACAGCAATTTTGACATATCTATGTGGTAAGCAGTATAGAGCTTGACTCAAAGGAAATTTTATCTTGTATCTAGATTTCAAGTTCAATATAAAACAAATTTAAACTGTATAGTATTAAATTTTTATAACTGGCAAAAACGTAAAGCTCAAATATTTAATTATTATGCCCTATCATTGTTGGTCATAAAAAGAATAGTAAATGAACTACTTTATTGAAAGAAACTTAAGTATTGTGTTACCATGCCAGCATATTTTGTTTTAATGAAGTGCATATAAACTTTAAAAAGTGCTTTCTGCCAGGTAACTTTTAGAAATGTTTTGAATTCTGATTCTGTCTTACCCATACATGAAATAAAACTTTATTAAATGTAGCTGCAATAGTGTAGTTGCATTATTATAAAATTTATGTTATTTTCTTTTTAGACACGATCTTTGCTGGGTGTATTTGAAGAAGATGCTGCTGCAATTTCCAGATATATCAACCAGTTGTATAAAGCTATGCACCGAATTTATGATGCACAGGTAATTTGACTGTAAAATGCAGACATTAATTAACCTTAAATCATTTCTCCAGATTTTTATCACTGATATGATTATACAGGTAGTTGTTGACTTTTGAGCCCAAAATTTCCATTGCCAAGCAAGGCAGTTATTAAGTGAATTTTATCCCTTTTTATGACATTTCTTGCCACAGTTATTAAGTGAATGACAGAAGTTGTTAAATTAGTAGCATGGTGGTTAAGTGGATGTGGCTTCCCAATTGACTTTGCTTCTCAGAAGGTCGTAAAAGGTGACCATATGACCTCGGGACACTGCAGCCATCATAAATATAGGTCAGTTGCCAAGCATCCGAATTTTGATAAAGTGACCATGGGGATGCTGCAACGGTTATAAATGTGAAAAATGGTCATAAGTCATTTTTTTCAGTGCCATTGTAACTTTGAACAGTCACTAAATGAGTGGTTGTAAATCGAAGACTACCTGGAACCAAATTTTAATTCCTGGGATTTTAGTAGCTGGTTGGAAATATATGTGAATATGAAAAAAAAGAATGAAAAGGGAAAAAAAAGAAATACACTTTTCCTTTAATATTTCCATGTTAATTGTTTACAAATAACATGAATAAATAGCTTATAAATTCTTCAGACGTTTCTAACAAGAATATATATAGGTGTAAGGATTTTTATGCAACAATTTAAGTTATTATATGTATTGTATAATATGGTTATGTTTGGACAGATTCTTAATAAATCTTAACATCAAATTGGAAACCGCACCTTAAGCCTAAGTGCAACAGTCTAATTTATCTCCTGAGCAGTCAGCCTTTATGATTGCTCAACAGGTAAACCAATTGATAAGGTGATTTATGCTAAATATATGTCCCAAGATATGTCATTAAAAAGGAAATCTTTTTTTACCTCACAAAAACAGCCTATCATTAAGCTGTGTGCAAGTTTAAGATAATGTTGATAATTTGTGGCCTCCCTTCAGCTTCCTGCATGAAAACCTACATTTGCATGTACTCTTAAAAACTTTCCCTCTTCTGCAAGTAATTTTGAATCTAATCTGCACAGATTAAGGATCCTACAGATATGCAGCACTCTTCTTTTTGCTTGATGACTTTACTTCCAAATCTTTTAGTGCAGTTTAATTTTTGCTATTAGAGAGAGTGATATTATTTTCTATTAGGAGTTATAGGTCATTCAGAATTCTGGGAATTTGATTAATTTTTGTTTGTTTAGATAAATGTATGCTTACTGTTTTAAAAGTGTGTATGCTCTTCTATGAATCTGTCTGCAATCATTCCACTTTAAAAATGGGAAATTATAATTGTGTTACAAAAGCATACACATTTAGTTAAAGAAACACTGTTTAACTCTAATTAATTTATTTTATATTGTACTTCTGTTGTCATTTATATTTGGAAAATCTTTTTAAAATCAGAATAAATTCTCTTTTTCAGAATGAACTCAGTGCGGCAACACATTTGACTTCGAAGCTTCTAAAAGAATATGAGAAACAGGTAGAATCACTTACAAAATGAAAATGCTGTGTTCTGATCCAAGTTGAATGGGTTAATGTGGCAGCTTGATTTTTACAACGTATCGGGATAGTGATTGGATTCTCCAACATGGAGAATTAATTATAGACTACCCTAACCTGTTTTTGCCTAGTTTGTAGCATTTTATATAAATTCCTCCTATATGTTTTAACAGTAGCTTAGCACATAGAAATTACATTCATTTTTTCCACTTTCTTATTCTTATAAGACCTCTTACACTTTATTTCTGCTCAGTTCTTATTATTAAGATCACACATTTATCACATATCTATCCTGCAACAATCAAATGCCTCTTGGTAGCTTACAAACAAATAAGACATTAAAACATGCATGGACTAATTAAAACATGAGGGGTTTATCTATCCATAACAACACAAACCAGAAAATAACAAATAGAAACACAGAAAGGGGAAAACAGATAAAAATAAGTTGAAACTGCCATAAATAGACAAATGTTTTTTTTTTTATCAAAAGGTCATATTTTAATTTAACGCCATGATTTACTAGACTTTGTGGATGTGCGAATGTGTCTGTGAGTGTGCGCGCACAATTTGCCTGGCCAACAGGTGTTTTCTATACCTTTTAAATATAACAATACAATATATATAAATTTAACAGGCATTAGCAATTTACAGTGCTCTGAGATTCTCTATTATTTTCTAGCAATGTTAAATATGTACATGTTATTAGGCCTTTGGAATGTTACTGTGATTTTTTAGAGTGAAAAAATCAATAAATATGGAATTTAAAAAGTAGTGGGGTTTTGTTTTGGTAGCGCTTTCCTTTGGGTGGTGATGATGAAGTTATGAATTCTACTCTTCAGCAATTTGCCAAAGTGATAGATGAGGTAAGTCTTCCCTTCTAAAAATCTATCAGCCTATTTTCCATGGATGTAACTTTTATATCACTCCATTTCTAAAGACTGAACAGTTTACAATATTAAAATCAAAGACTAAAAAACAGAAATAATGCCATTATAGCCAATCAATCTGAGGCTTCACTATTCAGAGTAATATAATCTTATTACTTCCAAATGCTTTTTAGAAGATCCTTTTTTGTGACTCTCAGAAAATGTTGCCATTCTGTATACATTGGGATAATCCATCCACAAAGTGACAGTGGAATGAGTAACAATGAGTAAAGGCTTCTACTTCTGAACTGTCCGTAGTTAGTACACAAGATGTAACTTTGCAAATGTATTTGCTGTTCACACAGAAGCCATGAGTTCAGGAGGAGAGATTTGTTACATATCACCTCCATCTGCAGAAGTGTTGCCCCATACAGTTTTACTTAGCTTCCAAATCAAAGTGCCCTGGCTCCAAATCTGTCAATAGGATTCAATCTGAGTCTCTTCCTCTCTATCCAGGTCCTAGCAGACTTCAGGCACCTGGTCAAAAGTTCCACCACATGCCTTGTCTGGCTCAGAATGAAGATACATATTTGGAAATCATCAGAAAATAGATGATATTCTACTTGTTATTGGATGACTTCTTCCAACAGCTTCATGTAGATATTAAATTGTAGGGAAAAGGATTAAACCTCTGGCACCTCCGAGGCCAAAGGCTTGACTTTTCCCTAGTCACCATCACTAACTAGAATTGCCCACTCAGGAAGATCATCCCTTCCATCCCAACGGTTGTAGTTGGTTGAAGAGGATACCATAGTCACAGCTGTTGAGAAATCCAACAGAAACAGAATAGTTGCACTATCTCCATTGTAGATTACCAAAGGTAATCAACGAGAATGCTCAATGAGATTTTGGTCTGATGCCCAGACCTAAATCTCAACTAGATAATTTTTTCATTCTCAGTAACCATGGTCCAATAACTTTCCATAAAAAGGAAATGAGACTGGATGACAAATTTGTCAGTTGCTAGGTGAAGTGATGATTTCTTGTGGCAGGGACACACCACTACCTCTTTCAAGACAGGAGCACCACTACTTCCTGAAGGATACAATTGCCATCACCCATGCCCAGTCTCTATCATCTCTATCATGTCTCAGCTGCTTTTACCAGTCGGGTAGGGCAGGGATTTGATTCACAGATGGCAGATCTAGTAGCATGGGGGATTCTGTTTACCTCCTGAGGATCCACATGCTCAAACTGATCCAGATAACTCCACAAGAAGTCTTTATCAGTTCCAAACAAACGTAGTTCTATGTTAACCCTGTATTGCTTTTTTATTTTTAGGCTATCATTGTCACAAATAACAGTGAACCTGGCCCAATACAAATGTCTTGGCCACCCCTGTTCTGTTCAAATTAATTGGATGGTGATTGGTAATGCTGTAATCATGTTTACCATCTTCCCACTTGTCAGAAAGAAAGCTGGAAGGCTACCACTTCTCCCGACTTCCTGAACTTTTGAATTTTGAAAAAAACTCCTACAATGGCATGGTTGGAATTGGTTTCACCTCCAATAGGTTCAAGGAAATTGTATACACTACCGTTATTTCTGCCTCTTCTTCATGTTTTTGTGGGCCATATGGAGGTTGAAAACAAATAACCAAGAGAAGGCCCATTTTTGAAAGCCTCTTTAAGATTTTGTCTTGATCAGAGACATTAGGAAGGGTAACTTATGGGGTGAGTTATAATAATTGACTGAATTAGGGAGTTACAATATAACTAAAAGTTTATGTTTTTTGCTGTAATGTTAACCATTTCAGGATAAATTGTCCAGTAAGCACAACACCCTTTCCCCTCACCCATTTAAATGTGATGCTTAAAAAAATATTGCATTATATACAATGGTAGGCCAGACCGAGGAGAGAGAAGATATGACTGCTGGAACTCTGCTTTATAGAGTATAATAGCAGATTTTTGAAAGCTTGTCAGAATTTCATTCTGCTCCTCTTACACCAAACAGAACGCAGAAAGGTCATCTTGAGGGTTCCCCCCCCCCCCACTTCTTCTTCCTTTCCAGGAAGTTCCAGACTAAATTGACATTTACTTCATGGTTATTGCATTCCTTCTTCAAGAGTATTACCATACTTTTCTAAATTATTATGAGGTTTGGCCCTCTTGATTTTTCCTTTCCTTTTTATAAGAGACTTCATTTTTTAGAAGTTTTCCCTTTTATAGTCAACAGGATGGTGTTAGATTTTGCAGATAGCGCAGCTTTCTTTTTGTATGCTTTCTGTTTGTATGTTTGTGTAGCGTTACCTCCTCGGAGGCCGCCAAAGCCCAGGGCCCCTCCCAGCCCTGTCCCCCTTAGTCAAGCTCTGCAGCTGTGCTCTCTAGGTGTTAGCAAAGTGTCTCTTCTAGCAGAGGCTCACACGAAGTGAGGAGGTGGCAGGCTCTTGTCTTCCGGGAGGGGCTTCCAGGAACAAAGATGACCAGCCCCTAGCCCCAATAGTCAATGCTGTGGTGGTGTCTAGCAGCCCCAGGCTGTCATAGCAGCAACAGTCAATGATTCTTCAGCGACCTTTTGGAAACAAGTGGGGAGGGGAAAACCCCTGGCTCCAGGCAGCAGTAAAACACGAACAAAAGCAGTCAGTGTGCTGCAGTAATGGCTCCCCCCCCCCCAATGTCTAAAACTTGCACAAGCAGCAATAGTCACAGTTCAGATGGCCTTCAGTCTTCACAGCAGCAGAGAAGCCTCTCTTCCTCTTCTGTTGCTTCTTACAGTCTCAGCCAGGTCAGTGTCAAACCCCTCCTCCCTTATCCTTTATTATTAAAATCTGAGGTTAACAGCCCCAGCAACTTTCTTTCTCCACACACACTCTTGCCTCCGCTTGGGATATCCCCCTTGCGAAAGAAAGCAATAAAATTCCACCCCCTCACTCTCACTCACTCTCTCCTTTCCCCCTCCTCCACAAGAAGGGATCAGCTTAAAACCTCCAACCCCTCTTTGTCTTCACCTGGCCTTTCCGACTAGCAGCCACCACCCCCACTCTCCTTTCCTTCCTTTTCTGTCTTTTTCCCCTCCACGCCTGCCTCGCCCAAAACCAGCAGCAGCTGTCCCAATCTCCCTGGCCAGGCTCCTGCAGACACTTTCAGACAGCCCCGCTACATTTGTATTATGGTTATTGTTTCCTGTCAGTTCCACAATACTTAAACCATAATACCCTTTATAATCAAATCTAGGCTTGCCTTCCCTCTACTTGGGTACAAGATCAGCTGTTCTAAGGGATCATTATTATGATCTCTTTGTCATAACCTAAGCACAAACATACCTAATTTATATTAGGGTAATCAAAGTTCCCCATTATTACAAGAATTACAACATTTTTTGCAGATTTCTAGCATTGAATTGAAACAACTATGCATCCTGTTCCTTTTTTTTTTTTAAATTTTGAAGAGTTGTTGGCTTAGGTTTTTTTTCATGGCTGTCTTATTCTCATTTTATCTTCTGGTTTTCATGACCACTCAGCATCCATGTTCATCCTATTTTTTTAAAATGTTTACACCATTCAGAATTGATTGTTACCCACTACCTCAGGGGTCCCCAACCCCCGGTCCATGGACCAGTACCGGGCTGCGGCATGCCAGCAACTAGTCCGCACAAACAAGGAAAGCCCCATCCACAGGATGCAGGCAGCACACAAAACCATGCACCCTCCGGTCCACAGAAAAACCTCTCTCCACGTCCCTGGTGCCCAAAAGGTTGGAGACCTCTGCACTACCTGTTGATTTCCTTCCAGGAATCAATTTAAAAACTGGTCTGTCACCGTTTAGATTTTATGTGCCAATAGCCTAGATTCCTTTTATGCAGGTTTGTTTTGTTTTGAACTGTTTCCCAGTGACTAACAAATCTAAGCATCTCCATCTGGAGCCATCCTGCCATAATTGAATTGAGATCTCTGAGCTCTGCCTATCGGGTTGGCTACACACATGGAACAGACAGCATTTCTAAGACTGTTCTCTTGGTATTCCTGGTTTGGATCTTCTATTTAGGAGTCTAAATTTGGTTTCCAGAATTGGCTAATTATACATTCCAATGTCACTGCTGCTAGCGTGGGCTGTGATTGCTGCCTCTTTTGCATCATTATCAAGCAGGTTCTACAGATGACATGTGATGTCCACAACCTTCACACCATGTAAACTGTCAGTTACACTAGGTAGACTAGGCCATAACATCAACTCTACAAGAGAATAAGAATTATATTTTATTGAGATAGGCTATAATAATAAAATCTTGCAAGCTTGGTTATATTTTACTTCCTCTTCTTTCTATACTTCAGTGAATCAGGGAAGAGCTTGCCTGGACCTCTTCCAAATACAATCTTGCTTCCTAGGATTTAAGGAATGTTCAACCCTATTTGCTTATATATTAGTTCTTGCATATTGCTGTCAAGGTCATCTCTCTTTCTCTCAAACAATACACAATGATCCCAACAAACCATTTTTTGAATGGCATAATCCTAATGGCAGGCACCAACCCTGTCTCAATGGGGATATCAAAATGCAGACATATTTTGCCTAAAAATTAGAATTATAAACCAAAGTTATGTCATGGTTTGTCATATTGGCTTCTTTGGATCTTATTTGAATGTAATAAATTATTACATCAGGCTAAAATAATGCTAAACAATATTTTTATCTACTTATGCAAAAAAGAACAGATATAAAAATGCCAGGCTCTGCTGCTTCTTTACCCCATGCTTCAATTAACATTGTTAAACAAATGTAACAACAGTGAAATATGAGAAATGTTTATATTTTTAGGCAACATTGTGTACTTAATTGTTTTTTTTTTCTTCTTAGCTCAGTTCTTGTCATGCGGTACTATCAACTCAATTAGCAGATGCCATGATGTTTCCCATCACACAGTTCAAAGAAAGAGATCTAAAAGGTACAATAATTGTTGTCGCAAAGATAACAGATTGTTGGACAATGTCTTATATAACAATAGTTAATATTTATTTCATCTATAGTGGCCTCCTGAAGTCTAATGCAAATTTAAGAACATTTGTCTCATTGAAAACAGTTTTAGGAAAAAGGGAATGATAAAAGTATAAGTGATTGCCCTGCAGAAGTTGCTGAACTACAACTTCCAGCAGTCTCAAGGCAGCAAGACTGATAATGGGAGATGCTGGGAGAAATAGTGAGCAGATCTGGAGTGATTACATTGCCAATCCCTATGTCATGTCTGTCTGTCTGTCTGTCTACTTATATCCTTCCATCCATCCATCCATCCATCCATCCATTTAGAGGCTGAAAAATGGGGTAAATAAAATAGACTAAGTGGCCCCTTTGGTGGAGGCATTTCCATCATTGCTCTTGGAAAGAACTGTATTTCCTTGGAAAGACTGGTACTCAATTTGGGGGACTCTCCTGAACTCCCAGCTGCTGCTCATCTGCTATGCCCAGGTGAAACTTTGCACAGGTTTATTTTGTGTGCCACTTGCATCCTTCCTCAACCAGGAGGCCCTTCAGATTGCCATTTATATCCTGGTTGCCTCAGGATTGGATTATTGCAGTGTGCTCTATATGAAGTTGCCCTTATAGACTATCCAGAAACTACAATGGGTACAAAATGCAGTGACACAAACAGTAATAGATATCTCATGTTACACCCATATACACAAACTGCAGTGGTCAGTGGCTTTCTGGGGGCAATTCAAGGTGCTGGTTGTCACCTATAAAGCATAGGGTCTGGTTATTTGAGGGACCCCTTGTTTCCAATTATTATTTATTTTATTTGTTAAATTTATTTACTGCCTATTTCACAAATAATAGGCTATTCTAGGTGACTTATGACAATAAAAAGGAAAAAATGAAAAGAGTGTAAACAGAACAGAAGATAATAGAACAATAAAGTAAACAATGAAAAAGGACACAATAAGAATATATCTATATGATAACCCCCCAAAAAAGATGAATGGGTGGAGAGCAGAAAACAAGGGGGGGGGGGCGCGAATCTATCTCTACCTGTCCAGTATGTTTGAGGAGAATGGGGTGCTCCAGTCCCTTGAGTTCAATGGAATTGTATACTTATGTATTAGTAATTGTGTGTGTATTAATCCTCTTGAAATATGAAACTCTAATCCTGTGTATGTTTTACTGAAGTAATAGGGTTAAATTTGAGTAGAATTGTACTGCTATTGTGTTTTGACCTATGGGATGCATTTAGTTGTTAACAATTCTTCGTATTTCTCTGCCCAAACCCTATGAATCCCTCAAAAAATCATATGGTTAGGTTCTGCCACAGCATATTTACTATCTCAAATGACATGGCATTTAAAAGACAACCTCTGATTTTGGGGAAAGGCTTTTCAGAGAAGTGTAGGAGAAAACGGAGGAAGAAACAGCTCAGCCATTGTATATAATCCCATAATTTTAGGGAATTATTTTTTTACTACAAAACAATTCATGTGGTCCCTGAAATGCAGGCCAACTGAAGACCTATAATAAATAAACCAAGTCTTGTTCAGCTTACATTAAAACAGCAGAACTACAGTAACACTGCACATTTTCTTAAATTCATTTCAGAAATTCTGACTTTAAAAGAGGTTTTTCAGATCTCCAGCAATGGTAAAGTATGCTTTAGAAATTAATTTCATGGTTTATTTTTTATTTGATGTTGCATGATTATAATAGTATAAACAGTAAAGATTAACATTTTATGAAGGGATTTCTGTCTCCAAAGACTAATTTTGCTATTTAAAAAAAAGCTATTTTTCAATCTAAAAATTAAAAGGGAAACTAATCCTAGATAACTGTATACAAGGTAATTGGGGAAAAATTATGAGTAAACTCTTGTTCTAATGGGACATTATAAAAAGAGGATATCGTATTGATATAATCAGTGCATCAGGATAATAGATTTTGTTTATCTTGAAACGATAAAAACATTTCTGAAATTATTGGAAACAGATTTTATTGTTTTGTTGAAAAAAGCAAAATTAGCCCAATTGCTTGAATTGCTTCACTGAAGTGTAGTTGCTTTTTGCCTTAAACATTTGTAATGATTGTAGCTACTGTTTAAATATTGTAGAACTTGTTTTTTCAGATCATGATGCTGCGATTACCAGATATAGTCGACTGTCAAAAAAAAGAGAAAATGAGAAGGTTTGTTAAACTTTAATCCAGTATTTAGAATTCGTGATATGGTAATGTAAAAGTTGCTTTTCAGTTATCTTAAAAATCATGTGATGATTCTAGTGAATGCAACTAAACTTTCATGAAATATATATAGCTATATGTTCCTGTCCAGTGTTATGAGTGTCTTTATTCAGTGGGATATCCTTCTATACATCTTCCCCATTAACTGGCAAAATGGAGATCTCAGCAGTAGCAGTGCTGCATCTCTCTCTCTCTCTCTCTCTCTCTCTCTCTCTCTCTCTCTCTCTCTCTCTCTCTCTCTCTGTATTTTGAAAGAAAAATATATGAATTTATATTTTTTTCACATAATTGCAAGGAAATTGTTCCTTTTAATGGTAAATTGTGCTTGTGCTTGCTCTGAATTAGAATTTTTTTTAAGGTCAAATATGAAGCTACAGAAGATGTATATACTTCTCGGAAGAAACAACATCAGACTATGATGCATTACTTCTGTGCATTAAATACACTGCAGTATAAGAAGAAAATTGCTATGTTGGAACCCTTACTAGGCTATATGCAGGCTCAGGTAAATTCCAAAATGCATGGTGGATGGGAGATGTTGGAATGTTACATTAAAATATTTTAGCATCCAAAGTATTAAAACACTAGCAAACCTAAACATGAACCTTGTGTGGGATGGGCTATATTAGCTTGATAAACAAATAAATAAACTTGACCTGAGCCAGATTAATCAGGACTAAATTGTTAACCTCTCTGAAGAAAAGTAAGCATATAAGTGTAATTTGTTAATAGAAAAACCTTAGTAATTATAAGTATGTTGTGATTGAACTGATTTATGATCTGCGTCTACGAAGGTGGATTATATTTTTAGCTTCCAAAGAAAGATCTAAGATTAAATGTACTTTTATAAGTTCCAAGTAAATTGATAAGTATCTGAATTTTCTTTTGAAAGATAAACTTCTTTAAAATGGGCTCAGAAAATCTTTCCGAACAGCTGGAAGAATTTTTAACAAATATTGGGACAAGCGTGCAGGAGTAAGTTCATTTTTTTTCTCTTAAAAGTAATGCTGTTTGTTTTAAAATATTACTTGTAGCTAATATGAATAAAATGTAAAAAAAAAACTATGGTTTTAGCGTTCGCAGGGAAATGGATCGTGAAGTGGAGACAATGCAACAGACTATAGAAGATTTGGAAATAGCCAGTGATCCGCTTTATTTACCAGATCCTGATACTACAAAATTTTTGGTCCAAAGAAACCTTACTCGCAAGGCTGGTTATCTAAATGCAAGAA
The DNA here is from genome assembly GCA_023970755.1 of Azemiops feae. Lineage (NCBI taxonomy): Eukaryota > Metazoa > Chordata > Lepidosauria > Squamata > Viperidae > Azemiops > Azemiops feae. The sequence goes on along the minus strand of JALGBA010000739.1, from coordinate 908,899 downwards.
AGTAAGAACCAATTTCAGATACACATAAGCCTCAATAGCCTGGGTAAATTATGGGGGGGGGGTGTCTTGCAAACTGTGTTGTATGTAAAAATAATTAGTAGTAGTTCATAGTTTTTAAGATTTAAAATAATGTCCAGTACCAACTAGCATTCTGTACTGATTTGTCATGATCTTGTTTATGATGTTTCATGCCACAATATATTATAATTTAATTTGTCTCAGGGTAGTTTGGCCAGAAACCTCGGAAGTGACATATCCACCTGGGAGAACAGCTGCTCCTTCATTTGTTATTTTTTTTTGCAGCAGCTCCTCTTTAAAAGAGGCAGGCTATGGTGCAGCTTTAAAAGTGGATTGCATCTCTCTCTGGATTGCGATAACTTATTTGTTTGTTCTTGCCTCCCCAAAGCTCAGAGGAGCACTAGTGACCTCCCCCATTTCATCCTCACAACAATTCCACGAGTGAGTTTAAGGTCAGCAGGAGATACTATATAAAGTATTACTTGTTTGCAAGTAATACTTTTTTGGGGGGATCCTGGCTCAAAATATTATGGCATTACAATATTTCACTGTTCTTTAAATTATTGCTAGTGGAAATAGCAGACATAATATAATTTTTAACCATACTTTTAATAGCGTTCTATAAATATATTTTCACCATCTGGGAAATATATTCATCATATTTTTGACCATCTGAAAAGAAGTGAATGAAAGTAACATTTTTGCTGTATGAACGTGGACACTGTTACCTGTGGTTTGACTACAGGTGTGCTGTGGAGTAAGAATGTAAGGTGGCGACACCTTGAAGCTATCTTTAATACCCTAAACAAGGAGTCTTTGTGTGTGTGAGAGAGAGTTTGGGCACATATACAAACACATATGTGTATATATCTAGAGAGAGAGAGAGCAATAGTATTTTGCTGATAAACAGTATGTTGAGAAATTTAGCTAAGCACTATTTATATTCTCTTGGTATTTCTTGCTATACCAAAATAATCGTATGTATAACTGCATTCAATTATATGAAACTATCCCCAGTCCAAAGCTTATAATACCTATTTTTTTTCATTGGAGACTTGATGCTGCTAGGTTGGACTAAGCCAGTTTTCTTCCTTTCTTACTTCAGTAAAACAGGGCTGGTGTCTTCCAGTTGGGACAGACAGTTTTACTTCACACAAGGTGGAAACCTAATGAGCCAAGGAAGAGGTGAAGTAGCTGGAGGACTTGTAATGGATATAGACAATTGTTCGGTAATGGCTGTGGATTGTGAAGACAGAAGATACTGCTTTCAAATAACATCTTTTGATGGCAAAAAGTTCGTATTCTTACCACTTCTTACATATGTGTTTAGCAATGGAGAAACAATTAGAAAGTATTTCCTGCTACCTTGTAAGTTTTTCCTTGAAAGGTGGGAAAGAAAGAGGAATAAATCCTTGTCTTTCCCAGATTGAAAATTTGGCAGGTATAAGACAAGTTTCTATTACTTTAAGTCAAGTTATTTAATCAGAACTCGATGCTGCTCTCTAGGTGGCAGTCTAAATATATTTTTCTTATTTTTTATCATTTTATTTCTTTGTCAAACTTGTATGCTGCCCATATCGCCGAAGGTGATTCTGTATTTAGATTTTCATGTGTAATGCTGTCTACTGTCTACTTGTTTTCTTTCTAAAAAGTTAGGGATATGTTCAATTCTTGTTTTCAGATTAGAGGGAAAAGTTATCTACCTGCTTTTTCTTTCCGACTGCCTGTTTTCTCCTCAGCTAAAATGTAATAGGGATATCTTCCTCTTGTTCTGTGCAATCTTACTGGTTTTTACTGAGAGAAATTAGCAAAAGACAAGCTCAGACAACATAAATTCTCTCTGAGATTATATCAATGGATAATTGTCCCTAGAACATAGCTCAAATGAAATATGCCGAGTTCCAAAATCCAAAGATAAATATTATAGATGGGCAATGTCCATCAGGGTTTTTCTGTTTGGGATTTGGTAAGGAATAAATGCTATAGTGAATAAAGAATTGCATATATCAACAAATTGAAGCCAACAACTTGATGAACATTTCTTTCCCCTGCTTTGTTTAAGAAATATTATTCAGTTTGTTTTTTATTTTCATTTTCTGATCAACAGGTCTTCAATTTTGCAAGCTGAGAGCAAAAAAGATTATGAAGAAGTAAGCTTTTTAACATAATGGTTATTGAAACTAGTAAATGTTTTGTGAAACTTTAAGGACTAAAATTGCCCAAACCTAACAAATCTGTCTAAACAATGAAAGCCTTTCTTACAATAAATAGATCACTTTTTAAATGTGCCACCAGATTCCATTCTTTTATTCTGCAATAAAATAACGCAATTGTCATAATGCAAAGCCATTAAGAAAATATGATGCTTATAAAGATAGTCCTCAACTTATGACCACAAGTGAGTCCAAAATTTCTGTTGCTAAATGAAACAGTTCTTAAGTGAATTTTGCCCCATTTTACAACCTTTCTTGCCACATTTGTTAAGTGAATCATTGCAGTTGTTAAGTTAGTAATGGTTGTTAAGTGAATCTGGCTTCCTCATTGACTTTGCTTGTCAGAAGATTGCAAAAGGTGATCACATGACCCCGCCATAAATATGAACTAGTTGCCCAGCATCCAAATTTTGATGAAGTAACCATGGGGATGCTGCAATGGTCATAAGTGTGAAAAATGGACATAAATCACTTTTTTCAGTGACATTGTAAGTGAATGGTCACTAAATGAACTGTTATAAGTTGAGGACTACTTGTAAATGGTTTCCAAATTAAATTTCTGGTGCTAGTTATCAGGGCAGTTTTAAAGAGCAGAATAATTATATGCTGATGACATGGAAAAGGTGAAGACTGCCAAAGCATTGTATGGTTTGTAGCCTAAAGGCTTGCATTCACAAGAAGGGTGGGAGTTTTTTCCTCATATTTTTGAAAAGAATTTAGATCACAAGCAATTTGTGATTTACCACACAGTGGTGAAACTTAGATTTAGGTAGATTTCAATTCAGGCATCAACTTTATCATAAAATTGGGAATTGTGCCAGCTTGAAAGCCAAAAGAAAGGCAGAGTGGAAAGTTTTCACCTTGTCCTTAGCTATAACAAGGCAATTTAAAATAGGTTTGAAACTTGCTGCTCTCAGTGCTAAGTAATCAATGCAGGGAAAAGAATTTCAGATGTGCCACATTGCTGGTTTAGTATTAAATCTGCATCTTGTGTACATTATTTCACATTTAGCAAGCCTGTGGTTTCTCGCTTCCATTGAAATCATTAAAAAAAATCAAGAGGAAAAATTCAGCTAGACAGATGGAAACTTTATTTAAAGATGATTTTTTTAAAAATACAATTTTTCTTTTGCTTCTGTGGCAGTGTTGGAGAAACTATAAGGCCCAAAAGTTGTAGAACCACAATTTGCAGCAAGCCCAGCAAACATGACTAATTGCATGAAACAAATGGAGTTTAACATCATCTGGAGAGTCACAAATTTCCTCTGCCTGCTCTGTAGTTTGGAAACTAATTGTAAATATCTTGTGTGTGGCTTATTGTTAACTTAGACTGTGTGTGCAAAGATTGTTAACATGTTAACTGTATTTTATTATTCGTTATTGGAGAGTTACAGGCTAAGAGATTTATTTATCTGAAAAAATTAATAACCTGGCGCCTATTTTTGTTAATTTCCAATGATAAAAGTTATTCTTCTGATCAGACTAAAGCATTTACCATGTTTTTAATTTCTTAACCATAATCTAGAAATGGAAAGTATATAATGGGCAGAAAATTAACTATATTTTAAACTTTTTTTCCAGTGGATATGTACAATAAACAATATCTCGAAACAGATTTACCTTAGTGAAAACCCAGAGGTAATGTGATTGTACTCCTTTAATATAAAAAACAAAACACTGTTTGATGGGAAATTTAAATTTGAGGAAACATTTGATTCCAGAGTACGTTGGAATAAATATTGAGATTAAAATTCGTTATTTATGCAGATTGAGAGAAAAATTGGTTTTAATTCTGCAATTACATTTTTTAAATAAATATTTTATTAATTTTCTAGTTTTAAGTCAAATACTTAATAGACAACGTGTTGTCTGGGTCCATTAGTAATTCAGTAGTATATAACTTCTTCAATCTAGATCCAATATTACACCATCAAATGTTTCCTCTCTTCTTCCGGTAGTACCTGTTTTCCCATACTAGGCAAATACAATTCTTATTGTTATTAATAAATATACAATTGAATATCAACATCTTTGTTACATTTTTCTCATAATATCAATAATATCAGTTTTAGATAACTTTTCTAATCAAAACATATCTTAATTGCATTTGTACTTAATATCCATATGTTCAATCAGTATCCTGTTTTCACTTTTTTTTTTAATTTTAATTTCCCCTCAGTGTTCAAAATGTCTCCATTGTTTATAATTTCAAAGTAAGCTATATTTGGGTAACCAAAAGCTTCCCTTATTCAAACTTCTTAACATTTTCCTGTTTCCCTTTTCATACCAAAATCTAATAGTCTAATTACAAATCTTATCTTTCTAGTTATGATAATACTTCTATTTCTAGCAATTATCTATTCTCCACCATATTCAAACATCTAGTTAATAATATAATATCCCATCTAATGGATCAAAACCTCTATTTTCAGTCTTACTCTAGCTTTCTTCCTTTGCCAACTAACTTTCCAAGTCAATGCATTTGAATCATCAAGTAATTTTTTCTCTGTTTTTGTGTATATTATTTGGAATAAGAAAGACCATTTGGTTAAAGTATTTTTGGAAGAACGAACCCATTGATATTCATTAAACAGCCTCCCTCCTTCTCCAATTCCCCACAGTTCTCCTAACAGCTCTATCTTCCATTAGTTAGTTCTTCCTTTTCCTCAAATGTGTTCTGCATTCTTGATTGGTAAGATGTCTTTTCCATTTCTGATATTATCGCTCCGTCTTCTAGTTCTTCAGTTGCCTGAATCTGTCAGTTAGTTCCTTCCTTCAGGTCCTCCATCTTTGGATCTGCTTCCTCCAGTTTTCCTTCTATTTTCTGAGTTGCTAGTTCCTTCTTTGTAGTCATGTTCTTGGTTTGTAAATTTAGATTAGAAAATTGTTCTTTTATCTCCTTTGTTTATTTCTATTGTCACAAGCTAAAGCAATAGTCTCTTGTGTTGATTTCAACATGGAGAGAATTTCTTTCTGATCTTCATCCATATTTTCTTGGTGGTATATCAAACGGAAGACTTTGGGGACAGGTGTTAGAGATGGTTTTTTACCATTTAAAGCTGAGTATGGGACATCTATTTCATTTTTTGTAGGTGGTCTTTATAATAAAAATTGTTCATCAATCAAAGATTTGTAATCCAAAATATTACATCTCAAGCAATGAGGAGTGTTTCTCCTGCAGGGAAATAGTTCCAGAACACAGCTCTGAAAGTCAGTTAATATTTATATTCGTAGTTCAGGCAGGCCGGTTTCAAAGTAGTTCATCATCTCTGCCACACCGATAAGCAGCCCAAAAGTCCCCCCCTTTTTTTCCCCCAGCTGCAGTCTTTAAAAGTGAAAGTTTCCAAGGTTAGCAAGAGTCTTATCTAAATCTGGGCTTCGAGCCAAGTTTCCTTTAGGCATAACAAATTGTAGTGCATAATTCGCCACTAGATGTCATTAGTGCCGTTTTCCAGCTTTTTAAATCCAAACTTATATTACAAGCTTTTCAAATCTCTTTAAAAAAAAAAAAAAAGTCTCAAAAGCACTTTTAGTTCCCAAATTTCAAAGCCATATATGTGTATTAATTCCAAATTAACCTTGTAATTTTATCTGTTTCCCTCAAGTAATTAGTTTGCCGCTTTTCTTTTCCTGATGGAATGGGGTGGAAATTCCCCTTCCCTCTCTCACCGGGGAGGGTGCTGTGGACAATTTTTTCCAGGAAGAAGTCTTAGAGTCATAAAGAGAGGATAGGTCTCACTCAGTTTCATCCACATTGCTGAAAGATTGCTTGTTAGTGCTTATTGTCTTCCGTTGTCAGCAGCTTCTGAATGACTACACCAGGGGTAGGCAACCTTGGCTCTTTTATGACTCGTGCACTTCAACTCCCAGAATTCCTGAGCCAGCATAGCTGGCTCAGGAATTCTGGGAGTTGAAGTCCATGAGTCATAAAAGAGCCAAGGTTGCCTACCCCTGGGCTGCACAAATGTAGCCAGTCTTTCCCCCGCTGGTTTGGAGGGCTTCCTCGGATCAAACGGAAGGGCTGCCGCCCTCCCGTGATCAATGAGGTTCCCCTCCTTGCTTGTCGTCTCTATGGGGTGACTTTTGACCCTTTCCAGAGTCCCCAGTGGAGTGAAATTGAACGCAAAAGACAGAGCCCCGTCTTCCTGCGCCTGTACCGCCGCAATGTCAAACCAGAAGCCCAATTCTGCAGTTCCATTTTAATGGAGCAAAGAAACTGCACTACAAAAAGTGTAGTGATTGAGAAAGAGAAAGAAGAAATAAAGACTGGGTTGGTGGAAGATGGGATTTTATTTTATTATTTTATTTTAGCTTTTCAATCTTCGAGTTTATATCTCATGTAAAATATCCAATTGTATATATGTTCTTTTGTTTATTTCTTGTACACATACATATGACTTTATATCACTTTCCTTTTATTCCCAACTTTCTTGTCTTTGTCCCTTTTTCCACTACTTCCTTTTTCTTTCTTGGATGGAAATCACTATTTACATGGTTAATTTTTGGTTGGGAAAGCTTCCATTGGCATTAAAGGCCTTGTTCCAGTTTGAATGGAGAATGTTTTTGGGTATGATGGCTTGCTTAGAGGAGGGTCAATTTTTCTACCTGCAGTGCCCCTTCTGCATGGCAAATGAATATAGAAAAAATAAGTTACATTGCCCAAAGACCCCTAATAATTGATTCTGGGTCCACAGTGTTCCTCAATAGAAATGATTAACCGCTATGTTTTCATAAATTCATGTTTCTAACAAAAATCATTTCAATATGTCTACTCAATTAGTTGCTGTGCTTACTAAAAATCTTCATATATTCATTTATTTTTAGATCTAATTAAATGAAAAAAAATTGTTTTTCTTCTGACAATATAGGAAATAGCTGCCCGTGTAAATCAGTCAGCTTTAGAGGCTGTCACTCCCTCACCTTCCTTCCAGCAGAGACATGAAAGCATGAGGCCAATTATGTAAGTCACATAACAGCAGAAAAGACACATTTCATATTTTGTAAAATATATTTTTAATTGTAGCATGTTCTGAGATTCATCGAAAGCTACTGCAAAATACGACTATTTAAATTTTGCAATGAAACTGCAACTGGAATGTATATCCTTTTAAATTTAATTATTAAAAAAATATACTATAATTTGTGGAAAGTTACAAATTAATAAAATCTTCTGAAATTTATATGAGGAGTAATCTAGATTTTACCATTCATGTGCTATTAACATTGATTCTTCCAGAATCAAGCTTAAATAGAAAGTGTTGCCGCTTTAAAGAATCCACCCATTGAAGTTAATGTGATTTAAAACAACATCTCTTTTCAGGTTTGTGTGAAAGCCTGTGTAAAGTTGAGCTCCTGGACTTCTTTCAAATTATTTTCTAAATATGCAGAGTGCTGCTATTAATAAGTCCCAAAATTTTATAGTTGCTATTAAAATGTATAATTGTTACTTTGTCTCTTTTCTCCCATAGCATTTTAAATAGGAAATCTGTGATATGATATGATTCTTTGATTATTATATTTGTGGGCAAAATACTTTCACATCATTTGATCATTAGTAGATACTATTGGAAAGAACAGTAATCATGACTTTACTTTTGACCCAGCTCTTCTAATCTCTGGTTTCTGCTATATTTCATTCAGTTTCTATTCATAACATTTCTGGCTCAGTTTTCCCTACTATTTCATTTTAATAATCTGAGAGGAATCACTGATCCTTAATTAGGCACTGGTTTGCTTTTCCTAGTTATTGTCTCATTAAAGATTCATAATTTAAAATTAGAATGTTAGCTTATTCGTCCTACAGAAATTATTTTTCTCAAGCCACAACCATATAAAATTGAAGTTTTATTGGGCATTTGTATTAATTTGAGAAATTTTGTTGCTGCTGCCATTAAATATTCTTGCTAGATTTAGCTGATTATTTTGATGACCTCAAGTGTTCAGTTTGTTAGCTTAAAGGTTACACTTCTCCTTTTAGATGTATTTCATGATACATTCTATTTCACGTTTATTCCCATCAAGATATTTGTCTCCAAATTATTTAGTTGAGACTATTCTATTGTTTGGATAATAGATTGCCTTTCGTTATTTGTAAGAAAATGTTTGACTTCTGAATTTGATCAGTTCTTCTCTGCTGAAATGAAAGAGATGGTTAAGAAGGTTAAGCTGTTCCCTACTTTTCTTGCTTTTTCAGACAGCCTCGGCCTCCCACAAATCGTACGAGTAGCACTGGATCTTTGGGATCTGATTCGGTATCACTATCTGCACTTTCCTTGGACTCAATTGTTGCACCTGACACCCCTATACAATTTGATATCATTTCTCCAGTAAGTGAAGACCAGCCTGATCAAATAAAAACTCCAGGCCAGTCAGGCAGGTGAGAATTAACAAAAATGAAATGCAAGCAAATAAATATTTAACTCAATGTTTAACACCTCTGTTGATACTTAAAACCTATGTAGAATAATACTCATCATGCTTTAACTTTGTTTATGGGTAGTGTCCTCACTTTCATCCAGGATCCTCTCCCTGCACAAGTTTAACTTGTTTTTTATTCCCTTTACCAATTTTAAGAATGATTGTGCCGAAGCAGAGTTTGCTTTTAACTAGAGATTTCAGCCAAACACTCCAGATTTATTCAGATGTCTAATTAAGAGTGAAAGCTGATTGGCATTATCTGATGTTAAAACTGGTGGGGAAAATTATGTATACAAGGGAATTGGGTGGCATCAGGTTGTCTGTGTTTTATTACATTAATCCCTAGAGGTACTAGGATTTTTAGACCTGAATGAGCTGATCATTAAAACAAAAAAATTGAAATCTTGCCCAATTGGGAAAATTTTATGTTGCTTAAGATTCTATGTTTTATTTCTTGTAGCAGACTTATTTTGCCCTGTTGAGCATTCTTCAGTTTTTTTTTTTTTTTTTTTAAAAGTATATTTTCCTTTCCTATTGCTTGCTTGCCTGCCCCAGCAACTTGGGTATTTCCTCTTGGAAACTCAAGAGAAATGTGGCAACCCAGGTGGTGAAGGCATATTCTGATGGCTTTCTTCCTAAGTTAAAAAAGGTGAGTGAAAATTATCTAGGCTTCTAGAGTAATATCTGTTAGGAAGATAAATTGTCCATTGTCCTGAAGGCTTGTTAGAAAAGAACAGTTTGCATGGCCTTCTGGAACATCAACAGGGAAGGGGCCATTTTTGTCTTGGAGGGCAAGCTGTTCCAGAATTAGGAGGCATCTATCCAGAAAGCTTGTTTCCAAGTCTGTTTTCTTTAACTATTTCTGGGCAAGAAAAATCCATTTGTGTCTGATGGTCCTGAAACCCAAGTCAGAAAGAGATGTATACTATAATAGGCAATTTGTGTCTCCTGCTCCTGGCAATACCACACCCTCTCTCAATTGTGGTGGTGATAAGGTTATTGCCAGTCATTCACTCTGTTAAACCAAAGCTATTCAATCATTAAGCTGTCATGTCTCCTTGTCCTCCAAAGCTCAGCCATTTATTAAGTGGACAGTTGTTCGAAATTCTCTTCCCAATCTTCTACTCCAATTTTATTATCTCTTTCCTCTCAGGCATTATATTCTTCTTCTGCATTCCTTGAACTTCACTTCCCCAGCCATGCTCCTCTTCTCCATCTTTACTTTCTTCTTGTGTTGTATCCATACTCTCTTGCCAATTTCTAACCAACATTCACCTCACTTTAAGCACCAACATATCCTATTCTCTTCCTCTCTATCCCAATTAATGTTCTCTCCAAATACCATGACTGCTATACCTTATCAATATGTGAATGCAGATTATTAGACTGAATAATCTAACCCTACTCCCTGCAAAGTCAGTTTCTAAAATACATGGAGAACATCTGTGGCTAGTAGGGATCCTTCTGCACAATCATCCTCTATGTGTCGAAGGCAACCAGAATGATTAGGTGAGGGCACTAGATTGCCTTACTCATAATAGATACTGTACGCATGTAAAATTTTACATGCATACAGTTTTCAGGATCTTCTGTGAATGCTAGTATAAAGATGCAGCAGCCATAATACAGACTTGGCGAGGAGAACTACTGAATGCCACCCTGAAAAAAAAGGTAAATTGTTTCAGTTTGAAGTCTATAAAAGTCTGAGCCTTGTTGTATTCACCAAATTTCTCATGAACTGAACTAAATAGCAAGTATGCCAGGCTGCAAGAGATTTGCCAGCTGTAATAATTCTGATCACATGGATCCCAAAGAGTGTTTGCAAATGGGACAGGGTGCCTTGCGAGAGGTGAATTTTTTTTTGCTGGAAGCATTTAAGATTAGATTATATGGGCACACTGCAAGGGTATTCTTGAATCCTGCATTACAGCTTAGGGAATTGTAAAGGCCCTTAGAAAGCTTCTAGTGCAGGGGTCCTCAAACTTTTTAAACGGGGCCAGTTCATTGTCCCTCAGACTGTTGGGGCGGGGGCCGGACTATAGTTTGAAAAAAAATTAATGATATAATGTTAATAAGTTTTTATTAATAAAAATATTTGAGTTAATTATTTGTCTACATTTGAATATTTTCTTCTGGGTCCATTTTTTTTACCTGCACCGAACGAATTCCTGTGCACACTGCACATATCTTATTTGTAGTGCAAAAAAACAGGAAAAAACAATACAATATTTAAAATAAATAATTTTAATTAACATAAGCTTGTTAGTATTCCAATGGGAAGTATGGGCCTGCTTTTGGCTTACGAGATATTCAGTGTCCGGTTCCATATTTGTCACTGCTAGTCGTAACAAGTGATGCAAGTGAGCATCAGTTAGTCTGGATCTGGTTGGAGATTTCAGATGTTTCATTCGGGAAAAAGTCTGTTCACAGACATAGGTGCTGCCAAAGATGGCTGACATTTTAAGTGCATGGTTCCTGAGGTTAAGATATGTCTCAGAGGGGAGAGATGCATAGAAATTAGTAAGGCTGCTTGACTTGAATGTGTCTTTCAGAGAGTCACAATTCTGTAGTTCAGCCAGTTCCACTTGGTAAATCGGATCAACAGTTTCAATGTCAATAGAAAATGGGTTCTGGAAAAGTTGTATGTCCTGTTCATGGAGACAAAGCTCTTTAAATCTACTTTGAAACTGCTTTTGCAACATTTCCAGTGAATCCACACATGTTTTGTTTGGGAATGCAACTGCTGGTTTTTCTGCAAATAGTTTTTGAGTTGTGGGAAGATGGCAGAGGTTTTCCTCCCTCACTTGTTTAATGAGTATGTCCAATTTTATTTCAAATGCTTTCACATGTGAATCCATATCACAGATGAGCTTCCCCTTTCCTTGAAGTTGCACATTGAAACTGTTGAGTAGCTCTGTTACATCTGTCAGAAAGGCAAGGTGCCATTTCCATTCAGCATCTTTGAGCTCTGGTACTTCTTTGTTTTTTGAAAGCGGAAAAGCAGAAACCTCTGGAAGTAAGTAATAAAAATGTTTCAAAACTCTCCCTCGATTTAGCCAATGGACTTCTGTGTGATACAGAATATCTTCATAGGCAACATTTAGCTCAGACAGAAACTCCTGAAACTGCCTGTGGTTTAGTGCATGAGCTCTAATGAAAACACAAGATACCACAATTTTCATGACAGAGTCCCACTTCAGTGATTTACAACATAGCGCTTGTTGGTGGATGAGGCAGTGCATGGCTATTGGATGCGAATGGTTATGTTTGTCCATCTCTTAGTTAATGCGTGCAACCACTCCTTTCATAGACCCCACCATGCTAGGAGCACCATCAGTTGTCACACTGGCTAGTTTATTCCAGTCCAGCTTCAAATCATTTACAGTTTGGCGAACCATTTTATAGATATCCTCTCCTGTTGTTTGTCTTTGATGCTTTTCAGTGCAGCTAGCTCCTCTGTGACTTTGAAATAATCATTTGTCCCACGAATAAAAATTAGAAGTTGTGCAGAATCACAAACATCATTTCTTTCGTTGAGTGCCAACGAAAAATAGCAAAGTTTTTTGAGGAGTTTTGCAAATGCTGATGCAAATTGTCCCCCATTTCTTCAATCCTTCACATAATTGTAGGTCTTGAAAGACTCACTGTACTAAATAAATCAGCCTTCTCTGGACACATCTCTTTAGCAAAAGAAAGAAGGCATTCTTTAACAAATTCTCCCCCTATGAATGATCTGCCAGTACACGCTATTAGCTTGGCAACTTGAAAACTTGCAGTGATGAAATAGTTAGCTGCTTCTGCTTCACAAAAGTATTTTGCTGAGTTGTCAATCCATTTTTCAGTTTTAATATTTTATCTTTTCTCACTTGTCCGCCCAAACAATCTTTATGTTGAGTTTCGTAGTATTGACACAAATTGTATTCCTTGAAGACAGACACTGAATTCTGGCAAATCAGACAAACAGCTTTTTCCTTGTACTATATGAAAAAGTAATCGTAAGTCCACTGTTCTTGGAATATCCTGCATTAGGAGTCAATTTTTCTTTTTCTTGACATAATTATTTCCTAGGGATTAAAAATTGCTATTACTAAAATACCAGTAAATACAGCGCTACCAAAAGAACATACCAGCAATAATAATTTTGCCCTGGTCTAGTCTATAATGTTACATCGTACTTCCTTTCTTTCCATATTTAACCCTTTGAAATCAGGAAATCACCGTTTTGAACAAAAAGCCTGAAAGTATTGTCTCACCCCTGATCAAACAGATAAATTTTGCCATTTCTGCTAATTCCATTATCTATTCTTGGCAATCCATTTCTCCACTCTAGGTATTTCAGTATTTTTCCAACTTTGAGTTTAATCTTGCTGCAGTTACCAGGTAAAAAACCAATCTCTCATAAGTCTTTCTAATTGACTATCCATAAAGTCCTAGTTTCTTTTGAATTTGATGTTAATCTATAATATTCCTTGCATCATTATATGTATTTGTATATCTACTAGATTACTGCTACTTTTTTCTGGGGAGAGGATAAAAAAATAATGCACCAGTTCTAAACTTGAATCTTATTCCACAGAAAACAAAGATAACCCCCCTCCCCTCTTGTGCATTAAAGGCCCTTCATTATTTCTAGTACAACCAGTTACAAAGTTATGTAACAAAGCAGAAAAATGTTTAGAAATCAGGAGCTGTGACAACAAAGACTTCACCGAGAACAGTGTGAGAAAGAAGAAAAACAAGTGCAAGGGAGAGAACCACACAGAAACCATTCCTCTTCTATCTCCTTCTCTCACTCAGGCTTGCCCCATAGCTTGCCCCACAGAAAACCCTTCCTCTTCTTCCCTATTTCTTCTCTCTCAGGCTTGCCCCACAGAAACTTCTCCTACTCTATATTTCCTTCTCTCACAGGCTTTCCCCACACCAAACCTCCGTTCCTCATTCTCTCTCTTATTCTCCCGCCAAAACCCCTCCCTTTTCAAGTCCCTTCTCCCTGCCGTTTCCCTTTTTCTTTCGGGCATGCCGCCTTCCAGGGCTCTGGCAGAGATACCCAGCTGGTCGTCCTGGGCAGTGCCGATCAGCTGGAGCTCCGCATGCCGATCCCGGGGGCCTCAGCAGAGCTCAGGCAGCCCCCAGCTCCAGCTGATCCCCCCCAAGGACTGTGCTGCTGCTGGCTACAGCAGAGGCTGGCAGAGCTCCAGATTCGCGTGCTGAATCAGCATAGTTCCAGCTGAGCCTTCCAGCCAGTGCCGATCTCGCATTAGCTCATCTCTCCGCTACACTGGGGAAGAACAATGTTGGCTCCCGCTCTCAGAGAGAAGACTCAGAGCCAGTCCTCCCTCATCCCGCTACCTTTGCGCCAAAACTAGGGAAGCGGAGTAAGAAAAGGGCAGGTCTCTTACCTTGGCTTCGTACGCAGAGGGTTTCTCTCACTCCCGGCAGGCCTCATGAAAACTGCGCTGTCTTTCTGTGGCTCTTAGCAACCACGCACACAAACCGGAGGGCGGAAGCGAACGCTCGCGAGAGCAGCGGGTGAAGAAACACGTTCAACGGAGCTTGGGTCACATGACTCGGCGGAAGTGCCAAGGGGCTCCTTTTCCGCTCCATCACAATGTATTTCGGTATTCAGTCGCCATTTGTTGAACCCTTCCTGTGAGGGTGGCTGCGGAAGAGTTGCGCAAGAAGGAGAATCATCTCGCGCAAGCAACCACTATATCACCAATGTTCCCCGTGGGCCGGATAAAAAGACACGGCGAGCCGCATCCGGCCCGTGGGCCATAGTTTGAGGACCCCTGTTCTAATGCAACACCATGATTATGTGAAAGATTTTTATTGTGAAAACATCAAACTGAATCTATTTTTTTAAAAATATTGTTATGACCTTTTGATTTTTAAGGATCATCATCATTTGAAAAATGTTTTGATAAAGCTTTTCTTTGCCTACATACTGGAAGCCTAGAAAATTTTCATAAGTATAATGTAAAGAGTAACAATGTCTTTGCCGAGAGCTAAGCATAGCCATGTTTCTCTTGATTATGATTAATATCCCATCAGTGCTTTCAGAAACTGTATTTGAAATGGTAACTTTTCATACATAAAAAATTTAACATATTAACATTAGGGGAGCATGCAGTTTCTGTTAAAGCGATTTGTTTTTAATGAATTTCAGTAAGTTTGTAGTTTGTAATACAGGATTATATTTTCAAAAACAGATAAAATTAACTAACTTTCCAAACAATATTACAGTACATGTTATTTTGTAATGAGTGGTTTTACAGTTTTTTCAGTTGTTTTCTGTTAAAATATAGCTCTTTATATAAAATATCTCAAATTATTCTGAAATTATGAAAATTAACTGGTGTCTGTGTGCACTTCTGGGCAACCATTCAGTCTTATTGTTTTTAATATAGCATGCAATTCTGTTAGACATTGATTTGATACTTTTTTTTTGACAGACGTACAAATCCTTTTGGAGAGTCTGGTGGAACCAAATCAGAAACAGAAGGTAGAGAGCAAAGCTTCAAAGAAATGTAAAATATATCGTGTAGTATTGTATATCGTTGAAGAGAACAGATTGATAATTTTAAATAATATTTTGATAATTTGGCTGGAAGCCAGAGCTGAATGAAATAATTAAAGAAGGTACACAGGAAAACGTTTCTCTTATAATAAACAAGGGCACTTGTCCTATGGAATATGTATCTTAAATATCTTAGGTTGCTTACCTCAGATTAAGAGGGAATAATTCTTCTCATCTGTTGGTGAGACCGTTAAAAGTCGTTGGCGCTGTTTGAAATTGTTCTGCCGGCAGCAAGATCTGACTGCTGGCCCAGCGACGGATTCTATTGCAGATCAGGGCTGTTTCCAAAGGAGACAGAGGAGGAGAGGTCCTGGGGCTTATGGAGCAAAGGAACTGGATGAGGCTGTCGGCAGACCTAGAGGAAGAGAGAGAGGCTTTTGGAGGAGTTGGTGGTGGCGGCAGCGTGCTCCAGGGGTGAAAAGAAGCAAGGCCTCTTTAAGGAAAAGGTGGAAGAGACAGGATCAGAAAAAGAAAAGAAGGCAAAGTTGTGCAGGAATACCAGCTAATTTTAGGGCTAATCCACATGGAGCTCCGTTTCCATCTGTCCTGTTTGTCATCATTCGCTCCCTAGAGACTAAGATGGACGATCTGAAACTTGAGCTGGCCACAAACAAGGAGTGTATATCAGAGGTGGTGACCCTTTGAGAGCACTATGCAACAAAATTTCATTTTGATGTATGCCGATTAGTGTACATTCAAAGTGACAATAAAGTTGTTGTTGTTTTCTATTTAAATTACCTCTAATGATAGTTCATAAATTAATTTCTATATTGATTTACATTAATAAATTGTTGCTATCTTGAGCAAATTCATTCAGTTTTAAATACTGCATTAGATAGGTTTTATAGAATTAAAATAGATATCTGTTTGATTCCTAGTTTCTCCTGTCTCAGAGCTGTATTGGAAGTAATGCTAAAAGTGCAAGAAAATACTTCAATGAAAGAAGTATTTGCAGTAATCTAGGAAAATAAAGATACAACCAAAACTTAACTTACATTATAGAGTAAGCTTAAGAAGAAATGGAAGAACTATCAAGTTTTATTTGTTTTGCTTGTTTAATGTAAAAGTTCCTTAAATTATATTGTAAAATCATACATTATCCTTCCCTCACTATCTTGGTCAAACCACCATCTCACAACAATGCTTCCAGTTTAATTAACTTTAATGTTGATTGAACAAAACAATTCTCAGTCAAAACTAAGGGTAACTAAATGTTGTGATAGAACTAGCAGAGCTTATATACATTGCATTTTTTAAGAAATAAATTATTAGGAAGCGTGTCTTCTATGTCATGGCCCCCACTCTCTGGAACAGCATTGCTCCAGAGATATGGATGTTGCCCTCTTTTCTGTAGTTTGTAAAGTCCTTAAAACCTGACTTTAGTCCCAGGCCTGAGGTTAATGTGTTTGGGTGTGTGTGACTGTGGTGTTCTATTCTAATGGTTGTTATTAGACCATTCTGCCTTGTTTTGTTTTGTTGTTTTAAATTAGTATTATATTTTGTAAGCTAGAGTGGTTAGCTGTAATAAATAAATAATATATTTTACTGGATATTGACATACAATATATATATATATATATATGTTTTCTGAGGTTTTCACGGGTGTTTGTATGTAGGTCTTTGGTAATTCGGGTTTTCTCCCGTGTAAAATTGAAAGTGTCTTGGCAACGTTTCGACGAAGTCCCATTCGTCATCTTCAGGCTGGTGTCTTCGGCTTCGTGCTTCTAGGAGCAATGTGTGATCGCAGCTGTTTCTTCCTTTTAACTGCCAGTGGAGGTATGAACTGATTGGATGGGAGCTTGGCTGTGTTCTGATTGGGTGGGGGTGTGTTCTGATTGGTTAGGGGCTTGGCTGTGCTCTGATTGGATGGGGGGTTGGCTGTGCTCTGATTGGATGGGGGGTTGGCTGTGCTCTGATTGGATGGGGGTGTGCTCTGCTTGGGTGGGGGCCCTGTTGTGCTAGGATTAGTCTGAGTTGCAGGGGAATTTGAGATGGAGAGCTGCATTGCTGTAGTTTGGCTTCGCGTTCGTGGTCGTGCCACATCTTCAAGGTGGGTGTCGGTTTGCTTCACGTATGGAATGGAATAACAACAGAATAATCAGAGAAGCCATCGAGATAGAAAAACGCCCACACAGCATGAATAAACGAGATGATACCTCCCGCCTACCAGCCATTTGGAAACCCAGCCTTATTGACAGACGAATCCCTAGCACAAGGAGCGACACTGGACCCACACTCACGAAGACCACACATGATGTCACCACCACACATCCACGCAAAAAGCAGACTCAAACCCGCACCGATGATGAGGCACGACCGCGGACCAGAAACCAGACCACAGCTGCATCATTGGCCATTTTAAACCCCTCCATTCCATACGTGAAGCAAACCGACACCCACCTTGAAGATGTGGCACGACCACGAACGCGAAGCCAAACTACAGCAATGCAGCTCTCCATCTCAAATTCCCCTGCAACTCAGACTAATCCTAGCACAACAGGGCCCCCACCCAAGCAGAGCACACCCCCATCCAATCAGAGCACAGCCAACCCCCCATCCAATCAGAGCACAGCCAACCCCCCATCCAATCAGAGCACAGCCAAGCCCCTAACCAATCAGAACACACCTCCACCCAATCAGAACACAGCCAAGCTCCCATCCAATCAGTTCATACCTCCACTGGCAGTTAAAAGGAAGAAACAGCTGCGATCACACATTGCTCCTAGAAGCACGAAGCCGAAGACACCAGCCTGAAGATGACAAATGGGACTTCGTCGAAACGTTGCCAAGACACTTTCAATTTTACACGGGAGAAAACCCGAATTACCAAAGACCTACATATATATATATATATATATGTAGGTCTTTGGTAATTCGGGTTTTCTCCGTGTAAAATTGAAAGTGTCTTGGCAACGTTTCGACGAAGTCCCATTTGTCATCTTCAGGCTGGTGTCTTCGGCTTCGTGCTTCTAGGAGCAATGTGTGATTAGCTATATATATATATATATATATATATATATAATATTTCATAAGGCCAAAGCTAAAGCTTTACTCAAACTATCTATTTATTATGCTCTTGCTCTAGATTCTATCCTTCATCAGTTATTTATTATAAGATTCCTTGGATCTATGGAAGTGAAATCAGATGAAAGTCCTGATGTTGTTTATGAAACAATGCGTCAAATATTAGCAGCTCGAGCTATACATAACATTTTCAGAATGACAGAATCACATTTGTTAGTTACGTGCGATTGTTTAAAGTAAGTATATTTTTCTAAAGCAAACGATTGTCAAATACTTTATACATTTTGGTCTTTTTTAAATATCCATACATTTCTGAAATTATCCTTTCTAGGTTAATTGATCCACAAACACAAGTTACAAGACTCCGGGTAAGTTGTTAAAATAAAAGTACTTAACCATCAGAAACCCAGTTACTGTTCAGTTTCATCCAAGTTTATTTTCTATTTATTGTTCTTGACAGAAAATTATAGGTTATCCAGTTCCCCAAACAGTATTTCAGTTATCCTGAAACTACACATTATGAAAGTGGGTGGTCTAGCCATACGCTTCTACTTGTAAATTAGAAAAAATATGTAAGGAATTCCTGCTAATAGTTATAAAAGCCTAACTTAATTTGTAAGCTTTTGAAAATGCACTAGCATAAGAGTTGATGGAGCATAGTGAGTAGAAAGTCTGCTGAGAAGTCAGTAGGGCGAGTTAGAATGACCTTATTCTGAAACATAAATATGAATTATTTTGGCTTTTACTTTAATAATCCAAAAGTATCTTTCTGTAATTTCATTTATTGCTGTTATTCAATGACAATTCTTTTCCTCTCTGGACAGTTTCCTTTGCCAAATATAGTTCTGTATGCCACACACCAGGAAAACAAGCGTCTTTTTGGATTTGTGCTTCATACTTCAACAGGAAGAGCAGATGGTAGACCAACTTCAGTTTGCTACATATTTGAATCAAATAATGAAGGGGAAAAGGTACATGCATCGTGCTTCAGTTAACATTCTTGTATTTTAAATTATCCCAAAGCTGTAAAAACTAGGGCTATGAAAATCCTTTGAGGAGAACACCCCCCCCCCCAAGCAGATGATTTTATATAAACATGCAGGTGGAGTCAGCAGGAAGCAACTTGCAAAGAACCTCTGGAGTTCTTGGTGCTCTCTACTTATTTGCTTGCAGATATTTCATTACCCAACTAGGTAACATCATCAGTGGCAGTTACCTAGTTGGGTAATAAAATGTCTTCTCACAACCAGGGAGCACCAAGAACTCCCCAGTTCTTTTGACCAATTTGTTCATCCTTTGTAGTTATGTACAGTTAAATCTTTAGTTTAGCAGACTTGAGATTCCACACACCAAATTTCCCTGGTTCACAGTTCACCTTTGTTGCCTGTGGAAGTTCCTCTGGCTCCATGATCAGCACAGTCTCTGATGATACTTGGCCTCTGGTGACTCTCGGCTACAGCTTGTCTTCAGTGTGCAGATACACTGCACCTGTAATTGTCAGAATCACCTTTAATGGCAGTTCTGACGTTTGAAAAAATCATTTGCTGTTTCACGGATCTTTGGTTCCTCCCCCAAGTAGTTAAATTGAGGATTTACTATCCTTGAACATGAACACATTTTTTTAGTGATTATAATAGTACCTATCTGTTTCTTCATTTAGATTTGTGATTCCGTGGGACTTGCAAAACAGATTGCATTGCATGCTGAATTGGTAAGAATTTAACTGGGAATAAAATGTAGAGGTAGTTTATATATATATCAAATGAGTATATATAGTTTATATATATATAAAATAGTTCAGTATCGCTTGCAGTATCTCCTGACATCTGCCCAAATTGATGAAATTTCAGTGTCCAACGTCAAATCCAGTTCAGCTTTGGAATAACAAAAAAAAAAACCTTTCGGTTTTTAGAGTAATTATTTAATTATTGTTGATGCCTCACCATCTCTCTCTTAAAAAAAAGGGTGTGATGATATTACGTACTTGGAAATGTTGCTAATCTCTGTTGACAATCAGTGAAATGAAAAAACTAAGCAGTCCACTGCAGAACTCTTCTCACCCAATAACTATTCTCACAAATAAATTATCAACCAGTGCCTGGGAAGTCACAAGCAGTTCCAATCCAGGGGTGCCAAAGAGATGTTGATAAGCAAATAATTTGGCTAAGCTTTCTGCAAGTGAAGGCAAAACCAGAGAGCAGGCAAATCTCCTGGACTCTTAAAACAAGATAAAAATAAAAGGTATTTTTTACCCTTAAATATTTATCTGTCTTGACCTTAAGAATATACAGGCAGTCCTTGACTTAAAGCAGTTCATTTAGTGACTGTTCGAAGTTACAATGACATTGAAAAAAGTGACTTATGACCCTTTTTTTACTTGACTGTTACAGTATCCCCACGATCACGTGATCAAAAATCAGATGCTTGGCAACTGGTTAATATTTATGATGGTTGCAGTGTCCTGGGGTCATGTGACCACCATTTATAACCTTCTGATAAGCACAGTCAATAGGAAAGCCAGATTCACTTAACAATTTTGTTACTAGCTGCAGTGATTCACTTGACAACTGTGTCAAGGAAAGGCCGTAAATGCAAAACTCACTTAACAACTGTCTCACATAGCCATAGAAATTTTGGGCTCAGTTGTGTAAGTCAAGGACTATCTGTAGTATATAAACATCTTCTTTTTTTCTTAATCCTTAAAAGAATGTTGCCTTATTATTCAAATCAGGAACTAATATCTCTTGGAAGTATTGCTCTTTTTTTGTATGTGGCTCAACAAATCTGTATATGCCAAATGTTTTTTTTTCTTCCCAGTTTCTTGTGGGTGTTTGTTGTTTTTATACATACTTTGCAAAACATGCAAAATATGTATAAATAAAGTGCAATGTTAAAACAGAAGGATAGGTAGCTGTAATTCTGATTCTTGAAGTGATCATTGTGCATTCCTGTGAGTGAGTTCTGGACCCATGTGAACCATCCTTCAACATTCTTTAGCTGGATTTAATGAGAAAAAGGATCTTTTTCCTATCCTAGTATACCTCTTAAGAAGGTGCCTTTGCATTTGTTCATTTCTTGAGCAGATACAGGTGGGTCCAAATCGGATATAATTGAGAAGCTGAATGATATAGTGAAGGAGGCTGTATTTTGTGAATACACAAATTACTATTTGGAGAAACAATTATGTAAGCATCCTGGTCTTTTAATCTTAAATTACTGTGTAGTTCATTTTTCTATTGTATAACTGATGTGATATATTGATATGATGTGAAAGCCAAGATTTTTAACACTTTCCTTTGAAAAGCTGTAAGAGTATTTGGTTAAAAATACTTGGAAACCTGTATTTTTTCAGGCAAAACAAAATAGTAATCCATTCTGTGCAAATAATGTTACATTTTGGTATTTGGCATTTTCTTTTTAAAAATTTTCAGGATCGAAGATCATCAGAAAAGCAGAAAGAAATAGAAAGAGAAAAGGAAAAACAGCAAAAAGAGCTCAATAAACAGAAACAAATTGAAAAGGTATGGATTTAATCAAGGTTTAACTTGGATTTTTGAATTTTCAAAATAGCCATTTTATTTAAATTTAATAAACATGAGAAATTACTCTTCCTCACAAAACTGATATTGACTGGTTTTAGATTAAAGCAGATGTGTTCACATGATAACATTGGATGTAGTACAACATTACTAGTTGCTAGAACCTGACAAGCAATGGCCTATTTTGTGTGGCCAGGAGACTTGTGACTCACTATGGTTGGAAATAGGATACTGCACCAAAATAATCATTTTAGCATGAATCATATTGTTCACAGGATTTTATTCTTAAACATTGCTGAATGATTGAAGTTCTCTATAGCCCTATATAAAACTTTGTGTTCAGGTTGATGAATCTTGATAATTCATTTTTAATGCAGGTAGTCATTGCTTACCATGTCTTGTTCAACAACCATTCAAAGTTAATGACAGTGCTGTCCGTCAGTCACACAATCACCATTATAGTCAGTATGTATTGTCCTGTGCCTGACATGTTTTTTTAAAAAATATATTTTATTGGTTTTTAACAATAACAATCTCCAGTGCCTGGTGTACTGCGTGTTGTCTTGGTTTATATATTTGAGAGGGGGGAAAAAGGCAATAATAATTAATTAACAGTCAATAATTATTAAATTTGATAATTCCATAATTATATTAATTAATAATATATTTCTTTGATATTCCCTTCTCCCATTTGTATTCTCCTTCTTCAACCTTAAACAAATATAATTCTTAATATTTTCAATATATAAATGATTACAGACATTTTTTCATATTTATACAGATAGTGATAACATCTAAGTATAACATTTTTTATCACCTTATATTATTCTTATAACCATCATCTCATTATTTCACCATGCATCCTATTTTTGTGATTTTTGTTTAAGCTTAATTTCCCCTTTTATTCAATCCATTCTTAGCAGTCATGATTTTCTCAATGTTAATCATCTAGATACCCAAATTTTTCCATGTAGGTACACCATCCCAATATTTTCATATTTCATGTATTATAAAAGTACTGTGCTTCTTGTCTTATCTTATAACATCTGGGTATAACATCCTTTCTGATCAGCTTAAATTTTACTTATATTTATAAAAGTTACATCATCCCAATATTTTTACATTTCATATATTGTAAAACATACTATATTACTTCAATCTCTTATCCCTCTTGTTATAGGGCCCCTTTATGTTCAAAGTTCTCTATTCTTTTAACCATATTCAAACAAGTGTTTACTCATCTAATACTCCATCTGGTAGGGCGAGTCAAATCTCTTGAATCTATCTCTAGCCTTCTTCTTTTGCCGAATAGCTTTCCAAGTTGATATATTCCACTTACCCGGCAGTTCCTGTGTTTTTGCAAATATTGTTGGTAATGCAGAAGATAGAATAGGTAGGATATATACTTTCTGTCTCCCAAACTCTAATGATTCTCCGGGGAATTCTATAGTCCACTCCATTTTTATTGTTATATCAAAGTCTTGTAGATTTTTTCCTGTTTGTGTTGGATTGTAATTCTTTTCATTTGTAGCTTCGTCGATATGATCATGTTCTTCTAATTTGTGTTGTTATCTGATTTGTTTGTTCATTCACCGTCATTTTCTGGGTGTTTTTTTTATTGTAGATTTAGATTAGAGATGTGCTTATTTATGTCGTCAAAGTTGTTCTGGATTTCCTCGTGTTTTAAATCTATTGTCATTTGTATCTGTCGTAACATTGCGTACATTTCCTCTTGGAAAGTATTTAACTTGCCTTGAAATATTGCTTCTGAGAGTCTTTGATGTTCCAGGCTAAATACTTCAGGAGTGAATATTGAGTGTGGTGTCATTTGTTGATAGGTGTACGATATCCATGTTGTCTCCCCCCTTCAAATAGTCTTTGATCAATATTTTAGTTCAGGGGTTAATTACCAATCAGTCAAAATTGCAATTCAGTATGTTAAGCCACCTTAAGTCATTCCTGTAGATTCTCCTCTAAAAGATTAGCCAAGAGCCAAAGTTTTTCTTTTTCTCTAAACAATTCTTAAATTTAATCAACAGTCCAGGTATTTTTCTTTCAGATACTTTTTAATCTTATGGCTGGGCCAGCCCTTTCTTTGCTCCCAGCTGTCTTCAAGGTTATTTAAAATTTAAGGGAACAGATTATTCTTTGTTTCTAGGTGTCCTGCCAGTTTCTGAATCATTATTGTTAGTGTTCTGTGCTCTAATTCTCCCCTAGGTGTCAGTAGTTATTCATTTTCCAGTTTTTTCAGATAAAAAATTATTATTGTTATATATTTTTTATAATTTCATTAAAACCCTTTTAGGTGTAGTCTTAACAGTTTTTTTTAGTTTCTAGATTTGTCCAAACTGTAGTATTTTAAATTTAATTTCAGTCTATTTCTTTCCCCCTTAGTATTAATTCGCCGCTTCCGTTTATGAGGGAATGAGGATATAGTCCCCTCCCTTCACTTTCGGAGGTTTTCTTGCTTTGGGGGTCTTTCCCAAGGATTCAGTTAGTAGATAGAAGAGAGAAGATCGATACTCTCACCAGTTCCAAGCATGCGATTCACCGATGTTCTTGTTCATGCTCTTGGACTTCGGCTGCAGGTAGCTTGGGCTAGACGCTGATGCCACACTAGCCTTTCTCCTGTCGGGTCGGAGGGCTTCTCCCGGATCGAACAAAACAACCACTGTCGTTTTGTGATCAACGGAGCGCCCCTCCACGGTCACCTCTTCGGGGCAACTTCAGACCCATTTAGGGTCCCCCTGGCAGGACGAAACTGGCCATAGGGAGCGGACCTTCGATATCCTGCGGCCGTGTGCTACGGCGCAAAACTGGAAGTTCTCCCTGTTCCTGACATGTTGTTTTTCTTTTTTTCCTGTGCTTGCAAAGTGGATGGGTTGGAGAAGAAAGAATTACAAGAGAGTAACCAGGCTTACAATGGAGAATACACTGGGCTGTTTGCATAATACTCTTAGTTGCAAGCACCAGCATATTGCTTTCAATGTGTATTCCCAATTGTGTGCCTATTTATTCTCTTGCAATCCTTTCCTAGCCAATTGTGGTCACTAAACAAGGACTACTTGTAGTGTGTGACTTACTGGCCATAGTAAATAGTTGCCAATAATGATATCTGTATTATTTACTATTTAAAATAATATTCACATAGCTTATGCATAAATTAGTAAATATATTTTTTCCAGGATTTAGAAGAGCAAAGTCGATTAATTGCTGCTTCTAGTCGATCCATCCAGGGTGTTGGTGAAGGACAGTTTGTAATTCTTAGCAATAGCCCATCAGAAGACAGTGATTTGGGTGAAGATGGAAAGAAGAAGCAAGAATCTGATGCATGAAGCAACTTCAGTGCAAGCCTTTAAACCTCTTGTCTGAAATGATAAATTGTATCATTTAAAATTTACAAAACAAATCATGTAAATTTGTTATATTAGATACAACTTGGTATTCTCACTCATTAAGGTTGATCTTTCTTAAATGGCTCAGTGTAAATATGGATTTTTGTTCTCATACCATAACCAAATGTAGTGAAATGTTCATGGCTGTAGCAGATTTGGATATTATAGAACTTATTCTATTTCAATTACCTAGCTGTTCTGGTGACTTAGAAAGTTATTTGTGTAACTTAAGAAGTTGGTAGAAAATCTTTTATCTTCAGTTTCTTTTCTCTGTTTTCAGAGAAGTTGTTTTAGTCTGCTGTAAAATAAAGAGTCTTGTTCTACTTTTAAATACTAATATTTGATCTGATAAAAATTGAGTCATTTTAGTCTTCAAAGTATCCTAAGCCTCTGAACAAAAAGCCAATTTTGATTCCTAAAAATGGCAGGATCAATAATGGCAGCAGTCTCATAACTTTTAATTAATGCTTTTGCTAAGAAAGTGCTGGGTCTAGAGTGTATGAGTTTTTTAAGATGAAATATGAGAATATCATTTTTACTTGAAATTGTACTGGCTGGAAGTGATCTTGGCTTCTCCTCTGTATACATAAAGCACTTTGTGGAGGGTGGCAAAGACATTCAATCAAACACTGGAAAGTACTTTGGAGTGTCAATGCACTGTGTAAATTTGTAACATTATACAAATTGACTTTTAACTGTCTAGATGAGAATAATGTGCATACACTTCTAACAGAATTGCCATGATTATTGGAATCAGGTTTGTAAGTGTCTTCTCATTAGCAAAAGTTTAAGATTATGTTGGTAATAGAATTAGTTGCATGGAAAAATTGTCAAAATAGAAAAATATTTTTTCTAACACCTGTTGTCTTATTTAACCTAAATCCACATGTAATAGAAATACATACAAATTGCACATATTTGCTAAATCTGAGAAAAATCAGGCAATTGTAATTGTTTCAGCTTATTGATTTGTGACAAATATAATATACAAAGCATGCAGTGATTTTTCATTCCAGTACAAGTGTACTGTATAATACAAAAGATCTGTAGGTTTGTCCTCTTTTATATTGCAATCTGCAAGCAGAAATTGTACAGAAATTGAAGGCTGATCAGAGACTGTGGAGGAAAAACTTTGAAGGCCAATTAACCTGGGCTGGAAAATTTTTTGAGATCAAGTAGGGATGTTTGTCCTTCGTTCCTAACTGCAAGGGCGTAAAGACACATGGAGACCCAAGAAATAGAGGAGGTGCAATTGCTCATTGAGCCGTCTCCTTCTGGTTTTTGAAAACTTCCCTTACGTTTCAACTTGAGTATAAAATTGTAGATAATGAAAATCATATATTCAATTTATTCTATTTTGTGCCACCTCACTCAAATTGACAATATCTGTTGTAATTGTTTATCCACAGTTTATAGCTATGTTAAGCCACATAATACTATAAAATCATACATTTAAATTTAAAGTAAATCACCAGTTCATTTTAACCGATATTTGTTATGCTTCAGACTAATCTTCAGCTGACCTCTATGTATATGTATGTATGTATGTATGTATCGAACACCGGGATAAATATAAAAACAACTGTTTAATAAACTAACAACCTGTTTGATAAACTTAGCTTTCGTCGGCTAACTGCCGACGTCGTCAAGAGTGGAATGCCGGAGGTTCGAAAGCCTGCTTATGTGTGTGTGTATGTGTATATATATATGTATATATATGTATATGTATGTATATGTGTGTGTGTGTATATATATATATATATATATGTATGAGTGTGTATATATATATAACACATATATATATATTACACACACACACACACATATTCTCTGTAAAGATGTATTATAATGTGAATAATACCAAATGATCTTTATTATAATAAACAGTTCACAGGCTACTGCTCTCGAATGTACCCATCTGCAGTTACTTATAAAATCCAACTTGTATGGATTGTGTTCAGTAGCTCTATTTCCCACATTAGATTTTCTAGTGGGAATGTTCTGAGGAGGAAAAAAGTATGATTTGGCTGTCTGATTGGTTTATTGCTTGGAGCCAGCAGATAGACCTTAGAGTCAGCAGTTCTGTTATCATTCTTCTGAGGGTAAACTCCACTGACCTGAGTGGGATTTGCTTTTGCATACACAATTATACGGTTATGCAGTCAAGGACAAATGAACTTGGCAGTTGTGTTCTGTTGTTGGACAAGTGTACTTTCTAAGTTGCCTTCTGTACTAAATCATATTTCTAAGGACAACATTCAAATTAAGATTACTATATTTCTTTGAATAAAATATTCATCTCTGATGAACTGTAGAAACACATTTTGCATGTATTGTAAGCCAGAGGCATTTAACTAATTTTATAGGATTGATTTAAAAAAAATCAGGATTGCTATTTGCGATATCTCAACAAAATTATTATCCTGTTTTGTTTTCATCTGTAACTGAAATCACTTTCTTTCTACAGATACATGGGCTAATTAAGCACACTTCTGCTTGAACAAGACTTTTGCCTCTCCTGTAGCATAAGGTCCTTCACACTCCTGGGGAAAGCGAATTGCACGGAGGGACAGGTTTTCTAATTGATGCATGAACACTGTCAGGCAGTCAGAGATCATGACATAGTGTAGGACTAATCAACCATCAGGTATCTGAGAAAACAATGTTCCATAATGAAATCTGTAAAGAAGCCAAGAGATTTGTACACTAAATTTGGGGTGGCTTTTATAATACAGTGAATTAATCAGAAAGTAATGATTTAGTCTTGTATCAGTGACTGTGATTTTTAAATTTAAAGTCTAATTAAAACTTAATTTCTCGTAATATTTGTATTAATATTTAGTGATTGCTCGATATTGTCAATTGCAGAGTGAAATCTTGATACTAATAAAACAATTTGGGAAATATTTCAGTGAAATCCAGTCAATTTTAGAGGATGCTTTTCTACAATATGTAAATATTTTATCAGCATTTGTTCTTCAAAGCACATCATATATTGGAAACTTTCAAAATACCTTTGTGAAATGCATTTTAAATCTGTCAGTAATGGAAGAATATCCATATAATAGAGATTCACTTATTGTACTTAATAAAGCAAAACTAACAGCTGGTGTCCTATCTTTATTTGACTAGAATATAGAATAATTCATGTTATGTGAAAATTAAGTCTGTAAACATTGTGTGTTTAGTAGTTGCAGTTGCTTAGACAAAAGGTGAAGCAATACTGGTGACATAATATTTGTTAAATATTTCACAATACTTTGTGTTTTCTATGTCAAAATATACACAAAGGAGATAGGGGTAGGCAATACACAAGACAAGGATATACAATTTTCATTATACCTGTAACATAAAGGTACATGGCAAGACCTCAATTATTTTGGAAATACTTGATTTATAATACTGCTTTTCAAAGAAAACATTTTGGGGTTATAAAACAAAGATTACAATGTTGTTTTTGAAGTTGCAATAAATATACTTGTTGCAATAAAAAAGGCACATTATAGGATTTTAAATTGCATCTTAAAGATGTGGGCAGCAGAAACCTAGGCTATTAAGAGATCTCTGAATAACACACGTAACAAAATCTAAGACTAAGCTTGCACTCGGAAAGCCAAATTTTAAAAGTTAAATATATATTTTTAAGAGATACACAAGAAGTCTTGCTTAAAACTACAAGTACCAAACCAAGAGGCCTTCCATGAGTGTATGCATGACCTTTTTTTGTGTGCCAATTAACACTCCTTACACATGCAAATTGTTTTCCTTCTAAAAAGAATATTCAACAGTATTTGTAAAGAAATAAGACTAGGCAGCAAATGCCCTGCTTGTACTTCTTGAAAATGTGTTATGTGTTAAAGCAGCATGCTATTATTTCAGTACAATGTGGGCACCTGTGAGCAAAGAGCACACTGTTGTATGCTATTGCCAATCTTAAAAAAACTGCTTTCAACATTTACAGCTCAGATGGAAAAATAATTGCAATGGATTTTGTGAGCATATGGAGGGTTGCAAGGAAAATCCCCTCCACTGATAGAAAATACAAGGAATCCCTTTTACCCACACCAGTTGAGGTGTCCGTTGAATCAGAAGACAGAGCATCGCAGGGTTTGGGGACATCAGCTCCCAACTCTCATTTGACTCTTGTTACATGAATTACATAAGTTACATTTGTGCAGTGTTAGATATTTCAAGTTAACACATGGTTAGTTCCACATATCTATGCAAATGAAGACATAAATCAGATCTGCAAAACTGTCCTGAGGCTTGATAAGGTTTCATTGCATTAACTGTTCATCGAAGTACTTTTTATGTACTCTAGTATAAAGCAAGCAGACGTATTAGTACTAACTAGAATTCTATTTTAAACATGCTTTGATATCTTTATTCTGGTTCATTTATATATAGGATATCTTCCAAATGCACTTTTATGCATTTGATTTAGTAGATTCCTTTTAGATGTCCTTGTCCATAGAGATCATACTCCTTATAGAGGATATATTCTTTCAAACGGTTTGGTAACGGCAGAAATGTCAGGAAGACAGGACAGCGCAGACGTAAACGTCCTAAGCATTTTCGGATTCTCAGACGGCAAAGATGTTGCAGAGGACGTGTGTTTGCTGAAAATAAAATAATATGTCTCTAAAATATGAATTATCCATTCCTACATCTGATTCTAACTGATAAGGAAGAGCTGGATGAAGAGATAAAAGGAATGGGAATCACGGAAAAGGAATGATCACATCTTCCTGTTCAGATTATTAACCTGCTCCCTATTGGTTAGGGAGAGCCCTTCAGAATATCTGTTGGGCTATTGTGAGGATTATTTAGACAATCTGGTAGATAAAATTGCTCAGATTTGCTCTGACGTGGACTCTGACACCCACACACACACACACTGTTGTTTAGCAGAGCCAGGAAGGTCTGGTTCTTCACATAAGTCTTTGGCAAGGAGAATGAGACTCTTTGCTTCACTGCACTTCTCATCTTTGATCTTTATCTTTTATTGATTTTATTATTTCTTTGTTGTGAGCCCAAAGTAGTTGAGTTTTGACATCAGTACAATGCTGAACATTTAAGGGAGGCCCTTAGAATAAAGCATGAATTAACTCCTGCCACAAGTACTTATATCCAGAAATTGGATACAAGTCTTATTGGGACGTTATAATACATACTGTATGAGATCTTTTCCCCCTCCCTCACAGAATGCTATTTGTGTTCAATGTGTTCTTTATTCAATGTGGCAAGTTTTAAATTGTTTTAACTGTGGTAATTGCAATGATAAAATTATATGAGGAAAATAGATCTAGAAGATATAAAACATGAGGCATAGAAGAAAGTACTAATTACTAAATCACTAATAATTAGTAATTAAAGAGCTTGCTCTGTGTAAATATTTTTTATGCTGTGTATTAGATTATATTTAGTGTGATCTTTGCTTCAAGTGAAATATTAAAAAATTCAGTCATATTTAGTAATAGGGAGAGATTGTCAAAATACAACATATAAATTATTCCTCCAATAATTCAAATTATTTTAAATTATATTTACCAATAATACAGTTACTAATTCAAAAATTATGCAAGGTGGATGGACTCAGTTATACTGGCAGTAAGTGAAAGGTTTGAAGACTTGAAAGATCAGATCAGGGACAGATTGTCATGGAGAAAAATCTATGTGATCACTAGGAGTTGAAATTGACTTGATGGCTCATAATGAATAGATCAATCAGTTTGAAAAATTATAGCACACTGTGTCAGTCATCTTTACATTCTGATAACTTTAACACTTACTCAAAATTGCATGGATTTCTGGCCACAGTTTTTGTTCTTGAAGAGTATCTTGAAGTTTAGAGCATATTCTAATATGATCTACATAATCTAGCATCACTCGCACTACCTTCCCAGACAGGTGCCTTAACCATGATAGTGTAATCACTTCACAGAACTGAGAGAAAAAACAAGAACATGAGAACACAGAATTTAATGCCTCATATTATAAAGTGCATGATGCATCCAGACTACATCACCAGCAAAACAAAGCAAAATAACCATACATTGAATATAATTTCACAAAAATATCAGACACCTTTGAAATAACCAAATACTTGCCATTTATTCTATAGAGTGTCTCAACTCAATGCATTTCTAAAGATTTTGATCATTTTCAGTTTTGAAAACCAAACAAATCCTACCATCCCTTAAACACTGAGCAATTTATAAGTACTAATCAGCTTATAAAAGAAGGATTAATCTCCCCCAGGAAGTACTTACCATTGTGTCTTTGATAACAGTTGAGGTCCACCCTTCAAATAAGTACTTGGAATGCTTGCTGTCTCCATGAGGACAATCAAAACAGCGGGAAACATTGTATCCATAATTCAACAACATCCTTAACAGGACTTCATCTTTCAGTGTGTACTGTAGAGCCGATGGAAAATGGGTTGTATTGACTCTACAAAAGTAATTCACGTTGGCTCCATGGCGAAGCAGGAGACTGATGAGTTCATAGTTACCCATTCTCAAGGCCACTTGGAGGCAATTAACAGGGTCTTGATTTGGTAGGGCTCCAGCATCCAGGAGCAAATGTGCGGACTCAATATCCCCATTAGAGACAGCAAAATACAGTGCTGACTTCCTCTCATCATCGTAGCTTTTCTGAATTCTTCGATCCAACATAAAATTAGCCTCAAATCCAGATCTGAGTAGAAATTCAAGACACTGAGAATGTCTTTCTGCTGCCGCCGAGTGAAGTGGGCTGATTCCACTCTCCTTTATGGCACTGAAATCTGTGACTGGAATCAAAATCTGCAATGCCCTAGCAATAAGATAAGGATAAACATTCTTTTTAAAAAAACCTTTCAATCTTACCTCAGTGGTTCCTACCAGTGCAGGCAATGAGATCACCATAAATAGGCATGAGCTATAAGCTTCTGTAAGAGAAGAGTTCCCATCAACTATCAACATTTTAGCCACTGAATAAAATGCATATAAAAAGACAATTTCAGTGGGGAAAAACTCTTAAAAAAACCACCCCAGCAAATAATAAAATGGGAGACGAAAGGGAGAAAGAAATATGCAAGCTGATTATTTCAAGTAATTTTATAAAGAAGAATAAATTCCTTAAGGTGCTACAGTTAAGGGCAGTCCAAAAGAAACAAAATAGTGTTCATCCGGTCCATTCAGATCTATATTCTTCTATATTCACAAGCTTAGCTGTGGAAGTGTTGACTGTTCTAATATCAACAGAATATTCATATTCACATAAAACATAAAGAATGTATGTTACTTGTGATAATATCAAATAGATACCAAAAAACTATCAATTGGCCTGACTTCTGCAAATATTTTTGTGTCACAGGAAATGACACAAATGACAGTGAAATGCCAAAGAGAATGGACTTTCTTTCACAGATGTGTAGAAAAGACAATGTCAGCAGCTGAACAGTGCATAAAAAGTTACAGGCTTTTTCTACATAATTTTTTTAAGATGAAGAAGACTTATCTTTTCTACCTATTAACTCAGGATTTGACAAATAGTAAAGAAACATTTTTCTCATCAGAGATAAACCACAAAGTAGAATAGATTACTTTCCCTCCCCCCCAACCCCGTTCCATAAATGGAATTAGTATGTTCTAACTCACAAGAAATGGCCTCTATAAGCAGCTCTATGGATAGGAAGATGACCAGACTGCTTTGGTACATTGGCATCAGCTCCATATTCTAGTAGGAGAGAGATGGAATCTGGGTTTCCTCCTCCAGCAGCCTCAAATAATATAGACGCAGAATCTGATGCTTGGGAAAGGACATTGGCACCTATTGGGAAAACAGCAATAATCTTTTAATAATCAAAAATAATATGGTGTTTATGTGTTTGGTTTATATCAACATAAAATTACTACATTGGGTAGTTTGTTGATACCAAGGAAATAGAATTGTTCTGTAGATAGGACTAGGCTGATGTGGATGGCGGGATGGAAGTTGAAATTATGATGGAATATGAGAGATTCACTTCCATAAATCCTGATGATTAAAATGTCATCAATAGCTGTCACGTAAAAGAGGGGACTCAGGGGTGTGAATAAAAAAGTGTAGGTCAGCTATAAAGATGTTGGCATATTGTATGTGCCTTAACATATAATCATACAAACTGAGATACAGTTGACATCATGACTAAAATAGACCAAAGCAGCTGAGAAGCCACACTCCAATACTCTACTAGCTTCTTTCCTCAGATCCCAAAACAATATATCAGAGAAAAATGTATATTCTAATGAAATAATTTCCTAAAAACATATAAGACTCCTATCTGCATGGACACATCCCAGGAGCCCCAACCAAGCATCTTCAATTTAGTTCTCAAAATATACAAATCAGATTACTCAGGCCATCTTATTGTCTCAAATACTGAAACTATCACAATTTTATTTGACTAATTATGTTTTGAAAATTTTAACCATGTCTACAATATCTTTGTCTCTGACTAGATATGGACTATCAGAAATGATGGCTGACTTGCAAAGAGTGACTGTTTTCATCTGAGCATCCCCACAGTCAACAGAGAAAACATACATCAATACACTTGGAACAGCTATTCACCATAATTAATAAATTTAGCACATTTTATAGAAGGCAGTTTCAACCATTCAGATCCTGGAACAACCATCAAGCTGTGCATTCTAGCAACTACCCTCTTCCTCCCAATTAGTGTGTATTTAACACAGAAGGTTTTATACAGAACCTCTCACCTTTACGCAGTAGGAGTTCGAGAATTTCTGTATGCCCGTTCTGTGCTGCCAGTGCTAGAGGGGTGAGCCCATAAGAACTTCGTGGATCTGCATCTGCTTTGGACCAAAGTAGTAATTCCACCATGTCTTTCAAGCCTAATCTGGCTGCCTCATGTAAAGCTGTCCTTTTGTTGATACACTGTAGATTGGTATTAGCATCAAATTGTATCAATAAGGAAGCAATTTCATATGATTCACGTTCAATTGCTGTAAAATATTAAAATATGAAAGAGCAGCACTTGAAAATTTCATTTAACTCTCAGTTATTAAACTATTCAATCTCCACTGAGCATATGAGACTAAACCTTTGTTTAGCAGTCTCACATGTCGTTTGTATATTGTATAATTAAAAGAATCACAGAGTAAAATGAAGTGCTAAACTTTAAAATATAACTTCAGTTTTAAAAAAAGAAGAGATAAACATTTTACAATGCTCTTCTTCATTCACATTTAGAAAAAATGTCTTTTTTGGATTATAGAATAGAATAGAGCTGGAAGGGACCTTGGAGATCTTCTAGCCCAGCCACTCAAGCAGGAGAACCTATACCATCTCAGACAAGTGATTGTCTAGCCTCCTCTTGAAAATCTCCAGTGATGGAGCGCCCACGATTTCTGGAGGCAAGCTGTTCCACTGGTTGATTGTCCTCACTGTCAGGAAGTTTCTCCTTAATTCCAGGTTGCTTCTCTCTTTGATCAGTTTCCAACCACTGTTTCTCGTTCTTCCCTCTGGTGCTTTGGTGAACAACCTGGCCCCCTCTGCCTTGTGGCAGCCCCTCAGATACTGGAACACTTCTATCATGTCTCTCCTATTTCTTCTTTTCTTTAGACTAGCCAAACCCAAGTCCTGCAACCATTCTTTGTATGTTTTAGTCTCCAGGCCTTTGATCATCTTAGTTGCTCTTCTCTGAATTTTTTCCAAACTCTCAACATCTTTTTTGTGATATGGTGACCAAAATTTGCTGCAGTATTCCAGGTGTGGTCTTACTAGGTTTTATAAAGCAGTACTAATACTTTGAGCGATCCTGATTCTATGCCTCTATTTATAATACCCGGGATTGTATTAGCTTTTTTGGCTGCTGCTGCACACTGCTGCCTCATAGTCAAGTGATTGTCCACTAGGACTCCAAGGTCCCTTTCAGTTGCTGTTTTTAAGCCAGGTCTCGCCTAATCTGTACTTGTACCTTTGATTTTTCCTGCCTAAATGTAAAACTTTGCTTTTTTCCACACTGAAACTCATTTTGTTGGATAGGGCCCATTGTTCAAGTTTGTCAAGATCTTTTTGGATCCTGAGTTTGTCTTCTAGGGTGTTGGGTACTCCTGCCAGTTTAGTGTCATCTGCAAATTTG
The DNA here is from genome assembly GCA_023970755.1 of Azemiops feae. Taxonomy (NCBI): domain Eukaryota; kingdom Metazoa; phylum Chordata; class Lepidosauria; order Squamata; family Viperidae; genus Azemiops; species Azemiops feae. The sequence goes on along the minus strand of JALGBA010000739.1, from coordinate 873,584 downwards.
ATGACTTCCCCTTCAATTCCCTCATCTAAGTCATTGATGAAGATATTGAAGAGTACTGGGCCTAAGACGGAACCTTGTGGTACCCCTAAGCAAAAAATATCTGTTTGAAAATATGAATGGAGCTGAATAAAGATGGAGGGCAACTTGTTGCAGGCCATAAAGGCAGAAGAGTTTATTTTTGGAGATTTCTATTATGCAACATGTAAAACAACAACAGAATAAAGACCTCTAGGAAGAATATTTATAGCTCAGGGGTGAAATGAGGGCTCTTGGCGCTCTCTGAGCTTGGCTGTTTTCTTGCAGACATTTCATTACAGACTAGTGATGATGATGTTACCTAGTTTGGGTAATGAAGCATTTACAAGAAAACAACCAACCTAAGAGAGCACCAAGGACCCCTCAGACCTCTAAAAAGACACAACAAAAGATGGTTCTAAAAATATTAGCTGGTTACCATGTGAAGCAGGCAATAGTACTCAGATAGGGAGTGGGGTCGGGGGGGTTGAAGGAATATGAGGAGGAGTGAGAAAAGTTCCAACCATGCTGGAAGTTATAAATGTATATGAATTTTTCTAGAACTCAAAACGAGATTGACCAGATACGATTTGAGTCTAGGACTTAAATAAAACTTGGGGTGGAAGTAGCAAGTGAAAACAATGGATACAAATGGAAACTTATTCTTGCCACCTGAATGGCATAGAAATAGGCAACTATATCCTTAAATCTGGCATGAAAAACCACTTTCAATCAATACAAGTATCATTATTTTATAACTGGGAATGTTTAAATATTATCAGGCAAACAATATAATTTGGTTTACCAATAATTAAAGCAGAATCTCCTTCTTCATTCCTAGTATCTGGATCAAACCCATTGATTAGCAGAACATTGACATTTTTCACAAGACATTTGTCCACAGCCAGAAACAGAGGAGTTTCTCCTTTCAGGTTGGTCTGTTGCCAGACAGTAGGATGTGAAGCTGAAAGAAAGAGCTTTGTTTGAATTCATAAGTTAATATATGAAATTGACAAGAATCACACATAGTCATCAAAGGAACATTACCTTTCAAAGTAATTTCTAGAATAGTCTTGTTTGGTTGCACTGCTGCTTCATGAAGAGGAAGCCAACCTTGGGAGTCTACTTCCTGAAAAGCAGATCCATTCCTCATCAACTTAAGTAAAGTCTCTTCTTCACCTGTGATGAGTATGAAAGATCAACAATTTATGCTCTTTGAACTCAAAGACCACTTTGTTTTAGTAATAAATAACAAATTCTTGTTAAAATAATAAAAGGCTGCCTCACACCTGCAAGTGCTACTTTTAATTTCTCCACACATGAGGGTTGAGATCAACTAATTGAGATCATTTGTGTATTTTTAATAATTCCCAAGAAAATTGAACTTATTACTTAACTGTCCGAATGGCAGCGATGATCTTTCTGTAATCTGGACTTGTTGCGAAACAAAAGCTGCAAACAGAATGCAATAGCGTTTAAAAAAAAAAGTCAAATATTCTCATATTACACTGAATTTCAGACTGCAAAAATGGTGGGGGAAAAAGAACATGTTTAATTTGTATATTTAATATATTGGTGTTTCATACAGGAAAAACCAGTCCTATACACCTGGTGAGTAAGCTGCTGCAATTGAGTAGGAAGTTTATCCCCAACTGTAAAACTGCTGCCTATCCTTCAATAGTTTGTTTTAATAAAACATTAAAAGCAAAAACAGAACAAACACAGTTAAAAACATTGTAATTGGCATTATATTGAAAAATAAAATAAAATAGGTACTTTATAATTTACACATTTATGTCTTTATATACAATCTTTTTTGGGGGGGAGAGATTTTTCATATTAAATGGATACTAGCCACATTTATAAATAAAAACATGCCTCGTCCTAAAGATACAAAATTTATCACATAAACACACAACATATGGAAATCCCCATGCCTGTAACAATATTCTATGAACAGTTGCACAGCATTCTGTGAAACTGTATTTCAAAATTATATAGATTCTGTTTCAAGAAACATTTTAACAGATGCTAGAAACAATATATCAAAGGCAGTGCAGACCTGTCACTCTCTGCGGTTGTCACCGTCTTGCTCCCGAGTAGGTCATGCAGGCTTTGCTGAATGACAAGCTGCATAGGGATATCATCCTCAGCTTCCTCATCGTGCATTTCTGTAGTATCATACAGGTTAAAACCACATATCTTAAATTACAAAATGAGGTGGGGAAAATGAGCCAAGATTACGTTGCATCTTCTAGAAATATCAGAAGCCAGAGATATAGAAATATGTAATGATAAACAAAAGCAAAGCATTCTTAACCGTTCTGTCTCAATCTGTTTTTGAGCATTAACTTGACAGACAGCTGGACCATCACACTGAGCAGATCAGTTTGACTTGTTTTTGCTCCTCTTTCTGAGCACATGCCTGTGCCAAGGAACCCAGCATTTGAGGGCTCAAATCTTCCTCATGCTTTGTTCTCCTGTCTTTACTGCCCCCACCCTTGCTAAGCTCAACATGTTCCTACAGATTTCTTTTGCAATGCCCTTCCTCACTCTGCTCAGATTTGCTGCGTGTGTAAAGAAAGTGCTGGGTCATGTACATTAAAAAGCAAAACAGTTCAGCTGAAAGCTGTTCAGATTGAATGGAAAGAGATGCAGAACATCTGGACTTTATTAACAAACAAGGAATATCATTTGCAATGCAGATGTTTCCTTGTAAAAAATCACTAGCATTTGATTTAATAGTCTATTACTGTTCAGGAAACACTCTGTTGTACATTAAAAATGGCTTGCACCATAATAACAGAATTAATGGTAGAATTAAGTCAAAGCTGAGCATTTTAACTAGCGTTGTTTTCAGTTATTTCCCCCATTAAAATCAATGGTATTGAGATATATTTTCATTTGGCTGCTTCAAAATAAATGCATAAATATTGAAAAAGTGTTAAAAATTATTAAATAAAGTTTACAGGATACAGGAAAATCACAAAATGCTTTTTCTCTTTGGAATGCTAACACAGAAAAAGCAAAACATGCAAACACGCACACACACTTGTGTTACTCCTGGAATAATAAAAAACAACATTCCAGAAATGCCAACACTTAACTTTTATTATTTAAAAATAGCTTAGAAAGTTAAGCTATTGGGAGAACTGACTTTTTATAATGACAAGACACATTTTCCTCACCTTTCTCCCACATTTGAAACACAGACCGCTCACTCTGAGCAAGTGTCAAAACCAAATATGATGTTTGATGTATTGAAAAATGATCCTGGGCTAGTTGCATCATTGCAACCATTAATAACTCACTATAAATATCTCACCATAAGACGTTCTCTCTTGCAGACAAGACATACGGATTAAATGAGGGTCAGAAAATGAACCACATGTATAATAACAAAAAGTATCCACAGAACAGGCATTTTAAAATCAGTCTGCAATAACTGTTAGCAAAATTTAATTGTTTCAGAAAATTCCTAAATGCATGGCATATAATTAAAGAGCAGTAAGAACCTGAGTAATTATTCAGTAGCAGATAACTAGTCATAGGTAGAAAAACATGAAGAACGTCGATCGATCGATTCATTCATTATGAGTCATGAAATCAATGTTTACTCTTAGCAACCATACAGATAAATTTTCTCCATTACAATCTGCCACTATCCTGGGTTTTGGGGTATTCAACAGTCCACTGAAGGACATGATGCAGCCAAATGAAAATATATCTCAATATAATTGATTTTAATATGGAAAATCTGAAAACAATGCTAGTTAAAATGCTCAACTTTATTTAAATCTGTCATTGAAATCCAGCATATGAAAAACATTAACTTTGTATTATATACACTATAGTAGAATTCTTAGAAGAATATATACCATTGTCTCAATGTATGTAGCAGATTGAGCATATACAGCCTTGGATAGAATAGCATTAAAACTACTTTTCATTGCCTTTTATAATAAAACAATGGTTTTTTAAAAAAAAAATCTTCATTTTCTTAGCATAATTTCTCTAATTCCTGGGAGAAGATATGTTAGCTGGAGCTTTTCTTCAAGTCTTTTGTCATCAATAGCTGGCTCTTGACAATAGTTATTTCATCACTAATGATTGGAACTGCCATTTTGTATCAAGGATAACTATATTTTCTACTCTGAGTGTCTTCCGGTAGAGAGAAATTATGTCAGGTAATAGGAAGTTAAGAATTTTAATAGAAGAACTTCACTCACGCCACTGTATGAGATGGTGGATTCGATTCAATCCCAAAGAAAAAAGCTATTTCCCATTCTTGTTATATATATATAGTAACCTACCAAATACCCTGTAAGAATTTGTTAGAGCTGCATATGAACTTATTTTGGGGAGAGAGTTCAGTTCTAATGTTAGCAGATATCATACACATCGTATCAGAAACCAAATAGCCTATTTGCAACAACAGAATCCAGGTATTATTCTTCATTAGAATTGACCAAAACTATGCAAACCAGTTGTACATCTCTGGTACTAGAAGCCATTACTGTATAAATAGGAGGTGCACTTGAATCAGAGAAGAAGTGTTAAGAAAACACCAATTTTTCAGGGAACCTAGGATATTCTCTCAATCACAGAACTTGGAAGGGCAAGTTTATTTTCCATTAAATAATTCTTACTCTGCCCCTGCACTCCAGTTATGCATGTTGCAAAAAGAAGGCTACTGTGCTAAATCAGTCCATAAATAAAAATAGACTTCTTGCTTTTTCTGTGATACCTGCTATTTTTAGATTGTAATGATGCCATAACACACAACATGTCAACACTGCAAACGAATTTGGCTGACGCCATTTTCCCTTCGTTTTCGGTTGCCATGGAATTGGGAGGGGGGGTGAGTATTTTTTAGCTTAGTCAAAACAATAAATTGTTCTGTGGGAACCAAGGTCATTGCTGATTGCATTTTGAGGGGCTGAAGCTTCCGTTAGAAAGGCTGCTCAAGTAGTTAATTGGGGAATGTGATTTATGACATATTACTGGGGTTGTAACATTGTAACCTTTGGGAGGGAACTTCAGTCTTGGTTTCACTTTTGATTGTGCCAATACTATGTAGCCAAATAAATATGTTCTTTAAGGAAACCTTTTGTCTTAGAGTTCTGTTTTACTGGTCTCATCTATCGGAACCATGACATAATACATATTATCGTTTATGCTATATTTCCACAATATGATCAAGAACTAATTTCAGCTACTCTGGGTTAAAGATATGTGCCATCCACATATTAGTAGTAAAGTGGAATGCTTTTATACTTTTTAAAAAACATACACACAAAAGATGCAGAAAGAATAGTCCACCGAGGATATTCTTTCCAGCAGATGGTTAACAATTTTAATCTAACCCACCTTCCAGAGTCTCTCAAAAAAAGTGGAAAAGTTGTCCAGGAAGTAGAAATCAACACAGACTCAATCAAATGTTTTAGATATTCAAATGTTAAGAGTTGAAAGGAAGCAACAACATTTTTGAGCAAAAGCAAAATTATTTTTCAACAACTTCTAAATGAATTATGATGGACTAAATAAGACATTTTGCATATTGAACACTTTTCTTATAAAAGAACAGAAGAAAAAAACATCAATAAACAAAAGAATGGCTTCAGTTTATGGTAAAAGATTGTAACCAGTTTCAAAGTCTGAATGATCAAAAGATTTAGAAAGTCCTTTGTTCGAGGCAATGATATGAATATGGAGTATTTAGTCTCCTCTGGTTGAGTTCTCTATAATTAATCATCCAGCTGACAAAGTAGAGCAACTCCTCGCTTGATCCAATGCTGGACTGGCTGGTCAGTTAGCAACTTCATTGCAATGACAAAGTTAGTTGAATGCCCAGTTGTTGAAAGGACTCCTTTGCGTTCACTTGTCTTATACAGTGGACACACATATGCATTTGATTTCTTAATCTCTTTTTTTTTGGCTGCAAGGGAAAAATTATATAAGGTGAAATAACTGAGAATAATGCATACCACTAAATAAAAATACTGAACGCCTACAAACAGCTTACAAACTGCACTGCAGCAAGATGGAGTAAAACTGAAGGGAAACAACCACGCCCATCACATCTCTTGAGGGAATATAAGTGAAATATCAGGGATTAACTTCTTACTTATCCTTCTCTCTGACATCTCATATTGAGTATGATGGGATTCCTTTATTTTCATGTTTAAAACATCCCACTTTGACAATAGCAATTTGAGAATAAAATAAAATTATAATTAAAAATTGTTGAGTTCTAACAGACAAATACTAACATAAAAAGGAGAGTAGGAAAATGCCTTGATTTAGTGGCTAAAGTTCAGTAGCAATGCTATGTGAGCACTTCCAGAGATACAGACTGAATTAACTGGAGCCACCAAAAAGGATAAATTTTAATTGTTAAATGCCTTAAATAAATATAATGCCTTCTGAAGAACATCTGAGATTGGATAGATTTTTATGGGAGGAAATATCTGGTCCAAAGTGATTTAGGGCTTTAGAAGTCAAAGTAATACATTAACTAGTACCTAGAAATAAATGTCAATCATGCTGGCATTTGAGGTTTGTTTTTTAAAATAATGATAAATATTCAGATCAATGAATCGTTGTGTAGAATCTTGATGTCATTTACAAAGGAGATTTCTTACAATAGTCAATGACCTTATATGCAATATATTAAAGATAAAGATAAAGGTTTCCATTGCCTAATCGTGTCCGACTCTATGGGGTGGTGCTCATCTCAGTTTCTTAGTTTCTGTATTTCTGTAGTCATGTGGCCAGCATGTATATACACCGAGGCTCATGAATGCTGTTACCTTCCCACCAAAGTGGTACCTATTTATCTACTTGCACTTGCATGCCTTCGAACTGCTAGGTGGGCAGGAGCTGGGGCAAGTAACGGGAGCTCACCCTGCTGCATCATGCTTGGGTCTTGAACTCGGGCTGTCAGCTTTCCAGCTGACAAACTCAGTGTCTTTAACCACTGAGTCATTGGCCGCTTGCACACAATATATTACAGAAGTGTAAACAGCAAGTTTAAAATTCATATTGAAAGAGTATGTCAGGCCATAAATGACATATTAACATTTAAAAGTAGGAAGCAATAGCCCTGCCAATTAGCTGTTTGCATTTGATACTGAAAGATTATAATGAAACCTTTCTAAACAGTTACATGTAGAAGGTACATATAAAAGCTAATTTGCTACAGTTGATAGACTTAGTACATATCCACATGTTCTCCTATGAAACACTTAGGTTGCAACAATTAGTTTTAGTGTCACACATATACCATATGATTTTCCTGTCCATCTCTCCCATCACAACAGCCATGACACCTATCAGCTACCACCACCAACACACTGATCATCTGCAGCACTGATCTACAAGGATAGGATGATGGAGGCTGCATGGAAGCAGCCTTTACCACCCCACCATCATGGATCAAGAGCTCCAGGTGATCTATGTGAAAGACAATGAAATGGTGCAAACTATCAATACTATAAAATTGCTTCTGCTAGAAACATATCTCATGACCACATAAGGGATAGCAATTGGTTCTTGTTTTTCCCAGTTGGCACATAGGAAAATGTTGGTGGTAGTGAAAAGAAAATATACAGTGGCATCTTGGTACTCGTTAATTGGTTCCAGGAAGTGCGATGACTACCAAAAATGATAGTACCGAACAATTTGTTCCCCTAAGGAATAATGTAGTGAGTCACAAGGGCAGTGCTTTTTTTGTAAGGAAAAAATGTGCCAGAACTCACATCTTGTTAATCTTTTATTTAAAAAATTATATATTCAGTTCTTAGCAGGACCGGTGGTTGAGAAGTAATTAGTAATTTTTTTTTCATTTTTAAATTTGGGGTCACACTTTTACACTAAAAATTTAAAAAAGATTTTCAATTCACCAATAATTTTTTAAAATAAAGAAATTATTTACCATTCGCACATAGTCAATCACTGTACACAAACCCACACGTCAGTTGTGTAACGAAACATAACGGTCGCCGCCCGTAGCATGTGACCGCAGCGTACAACCACACGACCAATCACAAGCTGAGCAGTGCCACAAGCCAAGCAGTGCCATCACAATCAGCGCAGACAAAGTATGCATGCATCGGAATCGACACACAAGCAGCCTGCATGCACCGTTTTAATGATTTTGCCACCGACCTGCTACGCTCGACAGGGCGATTCAAGTCCACATGGACCAAACATCAAATTTTCAAAACTTACTTTTAAAACTTGGAAAATCCGTTGAAAAAAACGTGCCGGAACTCTGTTCCGGTGCGTTCTATGACAAAAAAAAGCACTGCACAAGGCCATCGACATCAATGAGTTCTAGCTTGTGCATTGAGTACCAAACAAACGATGAGTACCGGAACAAAATTTTCACATCAAAATGCATTGAATACCAAATTCAATGAGTTTCAAAGCAGTTGAGTACCAAGGTACCGCCATATATAGAAAATGTATGTAGAAATATAGTTTTGTTAAGCTGGCAACAATACAATTTTTTTGCTAATGTTTCTTCATTATGGCTAGCATCCAGATATAAAAAATAAAGTTCTGATGTGAAGAACTTGAAAGGAAACAGCTAGGACATCTTGCTATGTAAATTAAATCTTGTAATCTGTAATCTAACATGAATGAATCCACTAATTTGTTGAAAGAGATACAGGATTGAACATTTCCAAATAACTATTTGAAAAAGATTCACTTACCTGGTTTTATCCAAATAATGGGCATCATGTCAAAGAGGATTTTGGGATGTTGTTCACCTAGGAGCCCTCTGGTGGAAAAAAAAAACAACTGTGGAAAACTACAATAATTCAGTTTAAAAAAATGAATTTTTATGTAATATATTTAGGAAAAAGAAGAAAAATATAGCTACTCCAGTCATCATAAATCTAATCTTCTACCATAAATTAAGAATTAGTGCTTCAGCACAGAGTGGTTATGTTTGTGAAGTTACTTGTGAATGCCATTTTCTATTCAATTTATTGAAGGGCAATGATCTGAGCAAATATTAATAGACAGATCATCCAGATGTCAGAAGATGGGAGTAGAGAATTAGTTGTGAAATGGTAAAAAGTGTACTATTATTGGGGAAAATTACTACTATTCCTATATTTTAAAGATAAATTTGCTTTTAAACCTATAGTATATATTATAATCTCATGATTTTTATAAAACAATTGCTATATCTCTGTTGCAAACATCCAGGTCATCCCAAACAAATAGTTTGGCAACAAATAGTTCAGGTTTTCTGCATCATGCCAGTTGGTGGTTGTCTAGCATTTTGCATCTCAGTGTGATGGCCCTGTTTTTACTCCAAACTATTTGTTTGCTAGGAAAAGGGAATGTAAGATGTCAAGTTACAAAAATACATTGAAAATTAGTATTCAAGAAAAGGTGGAGAAGCAAGTTTAACACGGTATATGCCATACACATTTACTACTAACTTTGCTCTATCCCAGCGAGCTCCATCTAAAAATAGCCCATTGATGTAAACACCATCTTCTGGAGCAGTATTTGAAGTATCCCTTGGAATAACCTGAACAAAATGAAAACAATAAATTATTGCTTTCATGTTACAATCATTTGTTCATTGGAAATATGGTGACCTTTTTGGCAATGAAATATAATTTTAGTACTAGCTTTTCCAATATGAACAGAGGAAGTACTGTATTTAGAGATTACTCTCCTTTAAATTTCTTCTTTGTTCCATCCAGACCTTGATTTCTGTTGAGTGTGGCTAAATTAATAATGAATAGGGATATGCAGCTACTTGGATCCAAAGCAGGAGAAGTGTTTCTTCTGACACGGCACAGGTATTCTTATTTTGCTTGTCACCAGCTCCCTGAAGAAACAGTGCCTTGGATGAAGTGCATCCTAAGTGATTACTACCCAATTGTAGGAAAATTCATGGCTCCTTTAACAAGCTTCTACACATACAGCAACCATGCTGATGTTGGGTTCTAAACTCCATTCCCACTTTGGATCAAAGCAACTGCACATATATAACAATGAATAGTGTCTTAATTGCCCCATAGGTCTTCACTAATTAAGTTAGATTGCTATTAAAATAGGAGAGTTCCAGGTGAGGAAAATGGCAAACTAGATGTCTCTGAAGCAGCACAAAGTGGCAAAAGCTGATAGATGGCAGTCAGCACCACCCAACAAAAGCTCCAGTCAAGAAGAACACGAGAGATTCCCACTTGGGCTCCAGCTAGCAGAGGGCAGAGTGGCAGGGGTGACAGAATGCAAGGCAACCAGAAAGGCAGCGATGGTGGGGGAGATAGGTGGATGGGGGAATTTGAAGCCGAGGTGAGCACGGCAGGGCAACACAAGCATGAGCTCCTGGCCTAACAACGGTGTGATCCTGGCTTAATGACAATAACCAGGATTACCAGAACTGCCATTGCTAAGCAATTCAGTCACTTGATGTTTTGCCTAATGACTACTTTGTTTAATTACCAAAATTCTGATCCGAGTTAGAATCTTTAAGCAAGAACTACCAATATCTGGGAAGGAAACAATAATCTCCTTCAAATTTTTTGAATGACTGAGCAGAAGATAAAAAGCTACATCAAGTTCTCCACCACAACCTTGGCACCCGCTTGCTTGTGTGTTTATGGCCCACCTGACTGCAACTTTAGCTATAGCTATTCCTTTAAGAGGAACTGAGCTGTATGATTTCCTGCACAGTTTTTTCCTCACTTCTTCCTGTTTTTCCAGGCTCCATTTATGTTTTCCTAATAGATGTTGTGTACTTTCTCCAAGGCTATCTCCGTATTTAAATACAGTATGCAGCAGGTATTACAAAAAAGATTAGATTGCCCTGGAAAGACAGGATGGAGTAAAAGGCAATTAAGATCGGCCTGCCTTATTTCTCTTAGCTTTTAAATATGTCATTATGATGACGATAAAGTAGGATGCCAGTACTTATTGTAGTATCTGTTTCTGCCTTCATCTGCTTCAAAACACTGACAAATCAAAATAGGTACACATATGAATTAACACAAGTTATGTACCAATACACTTTGCAGATTTTGCAAATTCCTATGTAATTGTCAACGCTGTGACAATGGATGTCGTCGCTCTGACAACTGAGAATCAGCAGCCACTTTTACTTTTGCTTCTAATGTGCCTTTTCTCTTCTTTTAGAGTTCAGATGTAGAAGGGGGAATGGGGTAAATGCTTGAGGGTTTAGTTTGTAGAAGTGTAGGAACTCAAGGACATGGTCTGATAAGGTTTTGGCGGGCTGAGGAGTCGGCGAGAAAAGCCCGCGTTTTGTGTTAATTGGGGAATGTGATTTATGACAGCGTCTGTGGGTTGGGAATTGCAACTTGTTACTTTGTATCTGGGGGAAGGGAATCTCAGTTTTGGGTTCAACTATGTAAGTGCCAATACTTTGTTTCCTAATAAAATGTTCTTTAAGGAAGAATTCTTGCTTTGAAGTTCTTTTAACAGTTTCATCTATCGGAACCATGACAGTAATCTGTAAAATTCAGCCTTTGCCACTTAATTTTACCTGAAATTCGTATCCCAGGAGATCAATAGGAATAGTGTACTTCCTGGCATAATTCTGCATTGCTCCAGTTAAAAATGCTTGTGTGAAAAAGAATCCTGAGAGCCAAAACACACATGGTTTTCCAGAATCATACCAATCCTTGGAAAAGAAATAGAAGAATAATCTTGGTTTAGAACCATATTTTATATAAAACCTATTGGTAAATTATTAATAACCATAGCAAATTATTTCACAATAATAAAATGATCCATTATATGCTTGTTGCTTTACCTGTAAGAATTTCAGTCTAGCTAGAAAATCTAGAATATAGCTTCCCAGTGGTTTTAGACTTGGATATGAACGTTTAGCCCAGTTTTCTGCAACTTTTCCAATAAGAAGACTGGCGCAAAGGGCCTCTAATTCAGAATCCATCACAACCAATCCTTTAATCGCTTTCTTCAAATTTACCAAAGTTGTGCGTATGGTTCTTATTAAACTAAATGTACAAAAAATGTAGACACATAATTCAAGTTGCAAATTTTATATATTCTACAAATAATTACATGCACAAATGATTGTACTGTACTTCTCTATTCTGTAAAAAAATGATACTGTTATTTTATGACAGCTTTAAAACGTATTTGTAACTTAACAGTTTCTACTGTAGGATTAGGAGATTTAATATAATCTATATAATCCATGTGCATATATAAAAATATGAACAAAACAAAGCCCTTACTTGTTAAAACGTTCCATTTCTTGCACCAGAACCGTATTCATACTTTCTTCATATTTCACAGGATATTTAATAAGTGCTGCCTCAATATCATAATCGTTTGGAAGCTAGAAAGGTTGATATACTTATTTTAATTCTGACAAATGTAAATTTGTTTTATGACTGTATTTATATGACCATAATAAATCAAGATATGGCAAATAAAAAGAATTCAAATTCCTATTGCAAAATTCCAATTGCTATTACACAAATTCTATATAGCACAAGTATTATTCCAGTAAAAGCATGAGAAGATCAATTAAGGAGGTAAATATCTTTCAACAACATCACATGAAATTATTTTCTTTCTTTTTTCCCCCCATTAAATTAAAATTAGGGGACTATAGTATTTATTAACAACATTGTTGTGAATGGAGTCTACAAGCCAGATTACAGATTCATAATTCACATCTCCAATATTACTACTACTACTACTACTACTACTACTACTCCTATTACTACTACCACTACTACTAATAATAATAATAAAAGTTAGAAGGGACCTTGGAGGTCATCTAGTCCAACCCCCTGCTCTGGCAGGAAACCCTATACCATTTCAGACAAATGGCTGTCCAGTCTCTTCTTAAAAACTTTCAGTGTTGGAGCATTCACCGCTTTTGGAGGCAGGTGGTTCCACAGATTGATTGTTCTAACTGTCAGGAAATTTCTCCTTGGTTCTAGGTTGCTTCTCCCTTTGGTTAGTTTCCATCCATTGCTTCTTGTCCTGCCCTCAGATGCTTTGGAGAATAGCTTGACTCCCTCTTCGTTGTGGCAGCCCTTGAGCTATTGGAATACTGCTATGTTAGCTCTTTGTCTCATACAAAGAGGTTATTGATTTCTTTCTGTTTGGGTTGTTGTGTTTTATTTATTTGAGTATGATGGAATTTGGCATTGAAGTTCAACTATTGTTCATATTTTGAGTTACAGCAAATATGTTCCAACTGCAACATCATTTATGATTAAATGTATATTTTTATATATTTTATATATATAAAGCAGGCCCACCCCATTGCCGGCAATGGCAAAACTGTCCCGATACGTCACGCAATGTCACAAGTTTGACATGTCTGGTATAAGCAAATGTGAAAATCACTTATTTTTTAACATGGCATAATAGTGCCCCCTAAAGGATCTGCCAAGGATTTTGCTAAGAAGTCTAAATTGAGATAATTTATATTGTTTCCAAAACATCCCAAAGCTGCTTTTTCAAGAGGCAACGTCTGGACTTCCTTGTTTTTCTTTGAAGACGTTTCGCTTCTCATCCAAGAAGCTTCTTCAGCTCTGACTGGATGAAGGATTTATACTCCTTGCAGACAGCTGGTCATTTGCATTCTTTCAGAGAGCCACTCAGGCCACCTGGAGGTTTATCTGTGTCATCAGGGTCATCTGAGTAGCGCAAATGGGTGTGGAGCCAATGTATTTGTTTTTTTCAGCATGCTCATAAAGTTGCACTAAATTCTATCATTCCAGGCTTTGGATCTCCTCCTCCTGTGTAAAATCTGTCTTTTGTTTGTTCAGTTGCTTCTGACATTTTTTGTGATCTGGAAAAACATTCCCTCTCCTGGATTGCACGTCAGTAATTTTGATGAGTTTTTGTAAGCTCATTCTGGTGTTAGAGATAATGCCAATCAATTTACCTTCTGACAGTTTCTTTTTTGCTTGCTTTTGATTTTTTCAAGCATCACGGTCTGCTCTGGTGATTTTTGCTTTTACATCACATGTACAAATCTTAAGTTCTAGCTTCATTACTTGGGCTTCAAGGGAACAATCTGGCCTTGCTTTATCTATTGAATGATCAATTCATGGTGTTCTTAACAATTTACTGCAGCACTTTAATTCAAAAGCATTTTTTCTTCATTTATTCTTTCTGATCATTTAATGTTCAGAACATGTTGCAACTGGGAAAGTTATAGCTTTCACAGTATGTATCTTCTTTTGTCAGTATGAAGTTTTTATACTTTAATAATTGAGAACTTTAAACAATATAATTAGGTTAGACTAGATTAGACTAACAGCAGAAAAATAATTCTGAAGCAGTTATGGTATATTTTATTTCAGTTCATATTACCTTGTTAAGGATGTCATCTGCAATTTCATATAAAGTGCTGTCACCACCACTTTTAGACCCTCCTTGATTGCTTCCTCCTTGTGTCAGCAGAAGGGATTCAAAAGTGATTTTGGTTTGCTGGAGATCCTTTGATATATCTACATTATCATGCAGCCCAAACACTTCTGGTTGCTGACTAACAGGAAGATTCTAGATAATAAGACAGAATTAATTATTTAGGGCTGAGGAAATATTAATCTAATCAATTAGTTTAGCAGATCATCTGAGAATTGAATAGCTCTGCAGATAATCAGCAGGGATCTTTCTTCTAGCCTAAAAAAAAACAAACTACAATCAAACCAATACTATACCAGCATTCATCATGCTGAACATTGATATTTTTTTAATTTGGATTTCATTTGGCACTATTTTCTATAAAGATAATATATTACAGTTGTCTATAGACAGATATGTGCTCAAGATGAATTTAGCTTGCTAAATCTTTTTAAAAATATGAACCCTGTACATAAAATCATACCTTAATAAATTCAATGTAATCATCATAAGTGCCCCTTGGGGGAGCATAATAGTTGCCACTAGGAGAAAACTTATAATGTGAATTCTCCACTATATCTGGGTTGTAAAAGTCAGCAAGCATAGTCAGCAGTAGACGTCTGTCCCAGTCATCTGTCACTCTTCCTCCATAGTTGCACTCACCCGTAAGGTAAGTTATTGCTTCAAATGGGATGTGTTCATACTCATTTATAAACAACTGAAATTGTAAACAAAATACTCAGCAGAGGACAACAACAACATTCAGGTGTTCTCTAAACTTCTCTAAAGATTTTTATCTGTTAAAAGAGTATCAATATTTCAAGACTGGACTATTTTTCCCAGCAGGGTTCTGGAATGCCCACTTCAAAGAACATCAAAGAAACATGGAAAAGACACATTAATATTAATATATTTAACAGAAGAGCTCATGTTTCAAGCATGTTTACTAGTTTTTTTTAGCTTCCTTTAGTAAGGAAATATTAGGCATGAAATACGGACTGATAAGCTGGGTGCATATCTGAGTTTCTACTAGTAGTAGGGTCTACTCAAATATGAATTTAGAATGGAATCAGCTTATGAACTTTTTGCTACAACCTTGGGTAGATATTGGAAGAAACAATGAAGAGGCTTACCTGCAATTGTCTGACACTGATTCGCAAGTCTGATTCATTAAATCCGTAGGGAATATTCCATCCCAGAGGCCCAAATTTTTTCCTCTCCTGTACTAGGGCATGAAAAAAGCAAACTCCAAACAGCAGCTTCTCCCATCTCTTTTAAGGGGAAAAACACTTAGTTAACCCAGATGGAAATAAGACAAGGCAAACACAACTGAAAAATTCTGTATCTAGAAAACTCGTGGCTGATAATAACATTCAAAAGTTGTTTTGGCCATACAGTGATATTGTCACTAACTCCAAATGAGTTGCCTTTTCCTATCAGTACATTTTATTCAGGACCAAAATCTTATATTACTCTGCATCCTTTCAGAGGCTTGCCACTTGCCTAATTGCTGCTTTGCTAGGCAGCCCACACAGAGCATTTATTTTAATATATTGATTGGATGAGAGACTCTTCCTTACAGGTATTATACAAGGATGGAGAACTTAGCCTCCTTGAAGTTAACAGTTTTGTAGGATTATGATACTGATGGATACAAAACTTTTGAAATTGTGGCAGAGGAAAAAGATAACAAAACAGGGAGGTATCAGCAAGTATGTGGAGTAGAGATTTTATAAAGAGGCCAGGGAATACAAACTTTATACAAAAATCTTTATATACAGGCCCATACTTTAAAGCTACACTTTAATATTTGGCGAGCAAAACTGTGTAATGTTGCCAATTAATTATCTCTTTACCAATTTTTATGAAGAAAGTTACCTGCTCCTTTCCAGGACACCCAGCAAAAAAGTCGGGATCAGAAAGCGGATCAGAGAGGAAAGACTGAAGTAAATTCAGCCGGAGGCCAGTAGGAGGTTCATTTGTCATCTTCACCCCGTTCTGAAGAATGGTGACTGGAAACTAGGCAAAGTGAGCATGGTAACTTTACTAACAGTAAAGTTTGCTAACATTCTTTTAAATTATTCAGCATACACTACCCTTTTAAAATATTGTTTGTGGTGTTTTTTGTGTCTTTACATCAATCAATGAATCAACCAATCAATCAAACCATGAGGTTCAAGCACTGTCAAGGCAGTTAGCAGGAAATGCTGCACATAGCATGGATACCACTAAGGCAAAAAACCTCATCTAATCTTTCCTTCTCTAAGTAAAAAGCAGCATTATATTTATTTATTTTTTGTTTGCACATCTTATCACATTTAAGCAGCTTAGTGTCACCTCGAATCCCAGGATGGGCAACTAATAAATTTAATAATAAATAAATATTAAATATGAAAGCTTTATTAAAGCCACGATGAGTTGCAGAGAACATCTTTGGGATTATCTGATGATAGCCATGAAAGATTTATTTATTATAGAATACAAAATTTTTATAAATACTCAGATGCATTTCATATTTGGAATACCTTGGGTGATGGATAACTAGTCAGCCAGAGTCTGAAAGAGGAATGGCAAGTTTCACTGTTAAACTCTTCACAGATTTTCTCCAGCATTGGCATCCAGGAAACAGCAAGATGGCAGTTTTGTAAACAAACCCAGGTCCCTTCCTCCATTCCTTCTCTAATCATTTTTGTTGCTATTGGTCCTTGCCCTTGTCCCAAAGAGATGGACTGAAATTTACTTCCAATCATATTTTTGTCATTTGCAAATTTTAAAAGACCTGGCATGAAAACAGTAATACATTAATATTTGTCTGAAGTTAATTATAAAGCACACATCTAATGCTATTTGTAAGTCATGCCTTTTAGTTTATCCAGGCACTGTATTCAAAATCAGATTTGATAAATATCTACATTTCATTTATAGGTTTCAGGCGGCAAATGAATTGTTTTAATATGGGGCAATTTACATACACCAAGACACAAATAACTGCATGTTCATAATTTGGAAATATGTTTAAGGTGGATGTTTACACCATCAGAAAAGGTAGCTACATTATTAGTGTATTATATGTAATATCTCCTAGTGCTACTTCTGTTCATAATATCTGAAATTTCTGAGGCTGAGTCACATCTCATCTCTTTAGCTCATGAAAAGATAATAGTGAATAGTGACATTTACAAAATAACATTTATTTATTTGTGCATATATGTATGCCATCTCATGAAACAATTCCAGGTGGCTTACAAGAAAATACTCAACATAAAAACCAAAACATAGAGGCATCATGAATCTGTACAATAAATACTAGATTACAGTATTTCTGATCTTTCAGCCCACAGATCTCCTGAGTAAACTACTACCAGTCCACAATCCCTTCTAAAACTTCTTTGGAAAAGCACTGTTTTTATTATTTTTCAAGAAGATAATGAGGAAAAAGCCAACAACTGAGAAAAAGCAATTCCAGAGTGAAAAGGATAGAATGAAGAAACTCTACTTTTGGATTCCTGGCCCTTCAACATTTTCTGGCTTGCAGATTCAACTTGAAGCAAGCAGCCCCAAAGATGTAGACCAGGAGTCCCCAACCCCCAGGCCACAGACCGATACTGGCCCAAAGCCTGTTAGGAGCTGGGTCACACAGATGGAGATGAGCAGCGGCCAAGCAAATAAAACCGAAACCATCCCCTCTCCCCTGGGTCCATGGAAAAATTGTCTTCTATGACAGAGGTCCCCAACCTTTTGGGCACCAGGGACCGGTTCCATGGGGAGAGGTTTTTCCGCAAACCGAAGAGTGCGTGGTTTTGTGTGCTGCCTGCATCCTGCAGATGGTCTTTGTTTGTTTGTGCGGACCAGTTGCTGGCGTGCCGTGGCCCAGTACTGGTCCACGGCCCAGGGGCTGGGGACCCGTTCTATGAAACAGTTCTCTGATGCCAAAAAGATTGGGGAACGCTGATGTAGAATACCCAAGTCATAAAAAGCAATACAGCTGAAAAACAGCATCTTAAATTGGAGCTAGAAACCCACTGATAGCCAATGCAGTTCATGCAAGTTGAATGTTATTCTGCTATAGCAGACTTTACTGGTCTGTTGGTCTGCATCCTCCATCAGTTGTAGTTTCAAACTAACTTTAAGGCAGCCAGATGTGCAACAAATTGAAGTAATCCAAATGAAAGGTGATAAAAGTTTGAGCTATCCTTGCTCAGATTCTGGTTCAGGAAGGTTTCAACTATACTAAAGCTGTGAAAAAAAATTTCTTGGCCATAACTTCTGTTTCCTATTTCAGCAGAATCTGCAAATTCAGGGGGACCCCAAAACCATTTATCTGCCCAACTTAACATATATGTCCTGACAAATATCTGCTTATAGAGCAGGACATCTGATCATCATCAAGTGCTTCCAGAGGATTACTGCCTTCCTCCTCTCTTGCTCTGGCTAATGCATCAGTAATACATAATAGATCTAAATTATGTTTTGTGCTGGCTATTTATTTTAGAAGAGTCACAAACAAAAATAAATGAAGGTTGCAAATAAAGCAAACAGGATAGCAAAATAAAGGGCATTTGTCTCCCCAACTCTCAATTTCCCCATTCCTAGGAATGTTTTGAAAATGTATTTTCTCTATATAGTATCTTTTAATGCTTTTGTCAAACCTTCAAACGATCCTGGCTACAGCCATCTTCAGCTCATTTTCGGTTGCCACAGCAATGGGAAAAGGAAGATGTGTTCTCTTAGTTTAGTCATAACAAATACTTTTTTGTGGGAACCAAGGTCAGGCTACCTAAGTTTTGGCGGGCTGGAGTTTCCGTTAGAAAGACCACCAAAGTAGATAATTGGGGATTGTGATTTATGATATATTATAGGGGTGGGAAATTCAACTTATTATTTTGTAGCCTTGGGGCCAGGGAGCCTTCAGTCTTGGTTTCACCTTTGACTGTGCCGATATTATGTAGCCATTAAAAGCATTCTTTGAGGATTGCAATTGCCTCAGAGTTATTATTTTCTTCTGGTCTCATCTATCCAAACCATGACAGGTTTTATATTAACATAAAACACAAACTCAATTTTATGAACAATAAACCAAAAGTTGCATTACAAAATGTTATATTTGAAAGATATTCAGAAACTTCACATAAAAAAAACCCAAACTAACAGAAGCTTTTGTAAGGAAAAAAAACCAAGTATAATGAGTGAACTTACTTGCCATAGGATCTGCTCCAGGAGACAGCACAAAGATTAAAGGGATTGAAGAATTTGAATCTAAGTAACTTTTTGTTAGATCAAAAGGAGGTGGCTCAACAAATTTCTTTCCAAGTTTATCAGTCACAAAGGTTGTTATAGCCGGTGTAATCTGTTTTCAAATTAAATGGTGAGCATAATATAGGATTTGTTATAAATTATACAGTTTTTATTTCAAGGCAGTTTAACTGGTAAATATTTAATAATTTAAATATGTAATAATTCAAACAAATCTAAATACTGTGGCAAATTGTTGCAATGATCCAAAAGCTTACATGTTGGCAGGTTTTTTTTCCCTACATATTTTAGGAATGTATTTTAAACTGTTAGTTTTATAAGCAGTAATACTATTTTCTTTCTTTCTTATTTTAAAATGAAATGTGATTTGAACAGTCTTGAATTAAAAAGTTAAATAACTAAAACCAGAAGATTTTCTTTCAATATATAGTGCATGTAATGTTGGAAGGAAACAGGTGTGCTAGTACATTTGCTTAACACTTCAATCTTTAGAAAGAAAATATATAGTTGATTTCACATTTGCTTAGCTGTGATGCATGACAATCTAATATTTTTGTAATTAACTTTTATCACTGGGTATAATAAGGAAGTTCAGTTTCTCTTTGAATTCAACTTGAAAATGATTCTTTGACTTCTTTGACTCTTTGCAAATTAATGGGATCCCTTTTGGGGCAGCTATCAGTATCAAAACTAAATCTTGAATAGTCTTTAACAACATTGAAGCAATTCAATTCTGAAGAAATTCTGCTAAAACCTTTTGCAGAATTTGAAAATCAGTAAAAAAATGGCTTCTTGGTAGCTTAGTCAGCTAAAGCATTTTCTTATTCAGTGCATTTGTTGAAATGCTATTGGCGCTTCTGAGATTTTACATTGGCTAGAGGATTATTTTCTGCATTTTGTATTTGTATTGTTAGCTGTTTTGAATGCTTACATTTAGAAAATGCAAGATAGACATAAAATAAATGGAATTACATTTAGGAACGCAAACGACAGCTACTTAATTAACTGCCAATAGAAATTATGTTACATAAATCATCTTTACCTTGTCAGGTCTCAAGCATCGGAGAATAATCATTTTCTTTATTTCGTTTAAGTCCGTATTCCATGGTGTGGGTAAAGGAACAGTCTGTGGTTCTTTATTATCATAAATACTACGCCATTCATTGGGTTGTGAAGTCACATGATTCCTACAACAATAAAATAAACTTGAAATATTTAGATTGCAATTTTATATAAGAATAAAAACTCTTCTAGATGTTCTTCTACAGGAAGAGTGGTGAGACCCAGTTCATTTGGCAAGTAATGGCATAATATCTTCTAAGTTTATTTTGAGAATAGTATAATTTAAAATCTCTTTGCCACCATGCTTCCAAAATGATTGAGTTCTTCCATTAGTACTTTATTTTCTTATTGGGTTTTTTCCTGGTAGAGTAGTGTCATTGGCATTGGAGAGGGGTTATTATATTCTGTTTTTCACTTTCTGCTGAGTGGACCAATTATTTATAAAAACTGTATTTATAATAACATTCTGTATCATATGTAAGTTAGTTATATTTCAGGAGCTCCTGAAATGGATTTGAGGCCTTCATGTGGCATGCAAGGCCACAGATTGTCCACCTTTTTTTGTGAAGAAATACCACATTGCTGCATTGGGAGCATGGAAGTAAAGAGGCAGAAAGCTTTGAAAAATTGGAGAGAGGCAGATGAGAGAATTAAAAAGTAAAAAAGGATATAATAAGATCAAAGAGAAGTCCTCAAGTGGTTTCTGGGAAAACTGACATTTTGTGAAGGCCTCAAATCCATTTTACATTTTTTTCAGCAAAGACAGTGAATAACAATTGTTTCATTGAAATCTCAGAGATGAATCTGGGTGAGATACAAAGCAAAGCTACACTCTTTGCATGTTGATTTGCACAAAACATACCATAACTTCTATATTAGAAAATGCTTATCCCTCCCCCAAAAACAATTATAAAAGAGTTGCTATTGTACCGTAATCCTTTAAAAGCAGACATATCACTTGCACGACATATTTCGTCCCAACTTTTATCTTGTAACCAAGATGGATCAGGGTTCTTGAATTTGCTCTTGAGACCAACCCCTCCAGTTAATAAAAACATAAACTCCTGATGTTCAATTTCTTTCCTAGCCCTGTTTTAAAAAACAAAAACCAAGTACAATTTAAGAAACACACTATTATTTTAGCTAAAAATGCAATTGAGACTTTAAAACAAACTTTTTGTGTATATCTATATACATATTATCTAGAAATTACTAAGTATTCCAGAATTCACTACCCATAATTGTCTAAACTAAACTATAGGTAGTCCTCAACTTACAATCATTCATTTATGACCAATCAAAATCACAACAGCACTGAAAAAAATGACTTGTAACTGTTTTTCACACTTATAACTGTTGCAGCATCTATCCCCATGGTCACATGATCAAAATTCGGATGCTTGGCAGCTGGTTCATATTTATGAAGGTCACAGTGTCCCAGGGTCATGTGATCACCCTTTGCGACCTTCTGACAAGCAAAGTCAATGGGGTAGCCAGATTTACTTAACAACTGTGTTACTAATTTAACAACTGCAGTGATTCACTTAACACCTGTGGCAAGAAAGGTCGTAAAATGGGGCAAATTCACTTAACAATGTTTCGCTTAGCAACAGAAATTTTGGGCTCAACTGTGGCTGTAAGTTGAGGACTACTTGTATCATTAATTCCCAGGTGGCTTCAACGACTGTCAAAGTGTTAATGACTGGATAACTGAAAAGAGTATAAATCCTTCCTTTCCCACAATTAATTAGAACTGAAGAAGCTTCTTGGAAGAGAAGCAAAAGGTCTTCAAGAAAAATCAAGAAAGTCCAGTTGCCATTAAAAAAAAAGCACCTTTGGGACAACCATGACCTGGATGACTGAGAACCTCACAGACATTTTACCATTATCTTAAGTGATTAGAGATCCTTTATTAATGAAGACTTCATGGAAAACACATCCAAACACCATGCTGGAGTCCTCTATGTCAGGGCTTTTCAACCTGTGATACGCGTACCACTTGTGGTACATTAATGAGTGGCAGGTGGTACGCAGCCCTGCCTAGCCAAGTGTAGTGGGGAAGGGAAAGAGCCAGCACAGGCAAAGACTTACAGTGAGAGAGTCCTCTGGAGCTGCAGATTTTACTTATGAATGGAGCCATTTGGGGAGGCTGCCTTAGCCGGCAGTCAGTACTTACATTTTTTTTTCTTCCTTAAGTGCCAGCTGGGCTCCTTACTTTCCTTTCTAGCCAGTAGCTAATTCTTAAAGGGGAAGTGCCTTTTTAAGCTAGTTCACTCAGCAGCTTGTCTTTTCTGTCTCTGGAGGCCTTTCCTTGTTTGATCAATATATGGAAGAGGGAAAATATGGGGGGGTTCAAATTCTTCCTTCAGAAGGAGATGGGAATGAGAAAAAGGGAGGCAGGGAAGGGAGGGAGGGAAGGAAGTCCCGCCTTAGCAATTGGCCACCAGCAGCTTGCCATTGACTTTGCTTGTCAAAAGGTTGCAGAAGGGGATCACATGACCCTGGGACACTGTGACCATCATAAATATGAATCAGTTGCCAAGCATCCAAATATAAATCACATGACCCTGTTGCTGCAATGGTCATAAGTGTGAAAAATGGTCATAAGTCATTTCAGTGCAATTGCAACTTTGAACAGGTTTTTTTTTTGTCACCAAGTTTTTGACACCTTGCTAGGTGGTACTCGAATATTGCCATATCCTAAAAGTGGTACAATCGGTAAAAAGGTTGAAAAGCCCTGCTCTATGTGACAAGACTGACTTGTGCAAGAACTGCATGGCATATTCACGTCAAGGTGTTTGCAGGCTTTGAGTGTGATCCTGCAATAGCAGTAGTGGGCTGGAAAACCCAAGAATCCCAGCAAAGATTCCTATGAGAAAAACTAACGAGGCAACATTGAAAATCTACATGAGCTATAGAAAGTAGAAGAAAGTAGACCAAACAGAAAATATTTGGATAACTGATATATTTAATAAAATATTTAATGGGATTGAATTACTAAATCCCAGCTCAATTGAATCCCAATTCAATTTGTTCTGGTATGCAGAGGCATTTTAACACCTTCTTTGCATCCGTGATTTGCAAGTGCAAACATGCTACTACTAGAAATACAACATTTCCTAATATTTAAGATGCTATGAGATAAATAATCAACATTCTCTTAATATATTAAAAATTCTAGAGCCTCTTACATCAGAAGATTACAGCAGAGTAAAAATGAAAACAGCAACTTATCCTTCTCAAACAGGGAGCGACAAACATTGCAATACAAGTTGTATGTGAAATGGTCGTTTAGATATCGTAGCCTTTTTTCCAAAATTTTAGACTTGTTGCTATTAAAAATAGAAAAACATATTTAGAAAGTGCATACCCAATAAATAAAAGATACATATTCATATATTGATTTAACTGAAACATATTGCAATATCGACAATATGTGCACCTGACTAGGCTTATGTAATTACAAAATAAAAGAAAAACAGAAAAAGAGGGAGAAAAAAAATCTTGATTCTTAAGAACTTCTGGGGCTATTAAATATTTATCTACAACTTGAAATGATTTTTAATTAATTTTTTATACTGCCCATTTCCCCTATAAAGCAAATTTGGGTGGCTTACAGATTATAAATGTTTACATACAAACAAAGAGAAAAACTACCATTTTCAGAAAAAAATGTACTTAAAACTATAAATAGGTTTAAAACAGGCGTATTTTGAAAAATTAAATACTCGAACACAATTACTGCTCACCTGTCATGAATAGAGTTGATATAAAGGTTTACAAACCAACTGAGAGAATATTGGTACATGGGGTCTATATTAGCCAGATCAGCAATACTAAAAAACAATACAGATGAATGCTTTGCAATGGGTCTGTAGCCTTCTCGAGACTGTGCTATTTTAATTTCAGTTTTTTCTGCAATCTAAAGAAAATACATTTCTTAGTTATTGACATAAAATCTAAGCATCGAACAAAGCCTTTTCTTACCACAGTGTTTCTTGCATTATACCATCACAATCACCAGTGCCCTGTTTATTAGCTGGGGAAGCGAGTCCTATGATTAGATTTGTGTGTTTGTATAAAACATGAATACCCACAAAGAGTCAGAAATCAGAGAAAGCTAAGAACTTTCCAGTATATTACAAATGTTCTAGACTATTTTATGCTAGCATATTTGTAAATCTGACTACATCAGTATCTTTTGAAGCTTAAGGCTAAAAGCCAAAGAGATAGTTCAAAGATAAAAAGCAGTTCAACCAAAGAGGAAAACTATTTAAATAGAGATGGACAACCACTTAGATATTCTTTTCAGAAAAGCATTGCTTTTCAGAAAAGCAGCTTCCCTGACTCCTAAAAACACTTCCTTTCAGTAGGTGCTTGTAATTGGGAAAGGGTGGCAGTGACAGGAGATTCAAAACAAAATGTTTTTTTCATCCTTCCATCTTTCCTTTCCTTCCGTTATCCAAGTTAATAATGTGACAGCACATTGCACATTTTTAGAATGACAATTCCAATACAATTTTCCACAAATACCCTATTAGTTGAAATGCTGATATTAGCACTAAGGATAGAGTCCAGTTCAATAAGTAGGGATAGAGAAGAGACATGTTGGAGGGAAACTTTTGATTCATATTAAAATTCTGAGATTTTTAAAGGCTGACTTTCCTTTTGTGTTGAGCTTTATAAGTCCTTTATGCTTCTGATTCTAAGCATTGATGTTTTTCCCCCTTACATATCTGATTCTTAAAGACTGCCTGGACTAGTCACTGCATTTTTCTTGGCAACATTTTTCAGAAGTGGTTTGGCTTTGTGTCCTGACTAAGGTTAAGAGAGCCTGACTGGCCCAAGGTCACCCAGTTGAGCCCACGGCAGAACTAGAACTCATGATATCACAGTTTCTAGCCTGGTGCCTTAACCACTACACCAAACTGGGTCTCCATGGAAAAAAAATATCAGCATATATAATTTCAAATAATAATCAGTGTGCCACAAAATACTTCCCTAATTATTGCAGATAGAGTGATAACTGAAATACCCTAAACAAGGGACCCAGTGACCCAATGTGAGGGCAAAAATAACAAAAGAAAAGACAGCACTCTCTTCATCACACACATTTATTTTCTGTATACACAAAATTATTTTCTGTTGCTCACCTCCATATCTCCTATGCACGTGCGAGAGTGAGCACACATGAAAACACAGACACAAAGACACAGACACACACACAGAGAATTTGGCCACCAAGAAAAAGAAAACAGGCTTGAAAGTTTGCTTCTGTTGTCATCATTTCTTTAACCCTTCCCACTTTCTTCCCACCAGAGCAGTCTTCCTGGCTACTATGCAGACTCCTTGGAGGCCAGCAAAGTCATATTTTCTTGCAACTATTCTTACTGTCCGCCATGAGATAGCAAGAGGCTAATTATCATATCTGAACTACAGAAAGTCTTGGGAATATTTACTGGTCATCTGATTTTGCAGCCCATATATTATAACCCTATGGGAAAGGACAGAGAAATAGAGCAGATTAAGATAAACAAAATATAAATTGGCCAGCTGGTGCAAGTGATCAAAGTGCAATTTTTTTGAAAAAATATGCCATAATTTTATATGACTGGTTGGCTTAATTGCACACAGAATGCTACTGTTATTACAGCATTGCTATGCACCACTAGGGGTATGTTTGGCTTTGGGATCAACACATTAATCTTTATTTATAGCTATTATTGCGAAATCTGAAGTTGCTTACCTGCTGCTTCTTTGTAATTTCATTAGACATTATTTTTGCCGAGTCCAAGATAGTAATTGCACTTTCATCTTCTAAAATATTACCTTCAGAAGACTGCAGTGTTTCTAAAATTTTATTTTCTATATCTTTTAGTTGTTTCTTATTGGCAGCTGACTGAAGGATAAGAGCATTTCGTTCTTCCTCTAATTCTGGCCTAAAATGACAAATACCCTTTTTTGTTACTGGGTTGTTTTGTTTTTTAGATTCTTTTGTTCTTTTTATGTCGAGTTTGTTGGCCACAATTATGTTTAAACATTTCTTTTAAAAATGTATACAATGTAAAATATTCTCTTTTGATCTTCATTATTGGATTAAATGATTCTATAAAACTATTAGTAGACTCATGCATGTTCTTTCATATCCCATTTAGTTCAATCAAGCTATCAAAGTTAGGACAGGCTCCATACTGGCATACAGGCAATTGCAAGGGACATATTATCATAGCTTCAATACATTGCAGTCTGCTGCTTCCAATCACCTTAGTATTCCAAATATAGAACATTGACAAAGATTTCTTCTATTACCTCATACTTATTATTGTACAAGAAGAATGCAATACTTCAGCTCACAAGTTAATATCCACTTCCCTTATTTTTTAATTAAAAAAATTAAATTTGGTCTCTCTGAAAAGTCTGTACCTATTATTTAATTACCCATGCATGTGCACATGTTCATGTATATACTTATATGTATGCATGCATGTTCAATAATTCTTTCCTGAATTAGAATGAAATTGAATTTTATTTATTAATTAAATCTCCTGAGGAAAGCTCAAACACTTACCTTTCCTTGGCAACAACAATGCCTAAAAGTTGATCTTCTAGTCCTTCTGGAGTAATCATGAAATTTAGCAAAGAAACCTTTGTTGCTAATTCAGGTAAATAATGTGGATTCCTTAATTTGGTGGTAATATAAAATTTGAAATCAAAAGAATATTCAATTATTGTTTCACCGAGTCGAATGCAATCCATGCCCCCTAGTGTTAAAGAAAAAAAAGTATTTGTTTTCTACAGCAACAGCCTTTAACTGGCAGCAAGTTTAGCAGTTTAATAATGTAAAATAAATTACACATATGATAGTTAAAGAGACTATAACTGTATTCAGATATCATGTTCAATGATAGTTTGGGATACCCTTGGATTCATGTAACACTGGTTCCATTTCTCTCCTGCACAACTAGTCTTAAAATAGCATTTTAAAATAAAACAAAAGAAAATAAAAGAATAGTATTGAAGTCCCAAGTTGCTAATAGAGACATCCATGAAGACCCCAAATGTAGATAGATCTGTGCTTGCTCAAGTCAGCAAAATGTTACAAACTGAAAGTTAATAAGAAATTCATGTGGGGTTTTTTTCTTGTCCCCCTTGATTTTATTTCTTAGGTCTGCAAATCCCAAACTGTGGGCCATGGGTCCTAGCGCATCACAGTGCATAGTGTGGGAATTGCTAGAAACCCTGTGAATTAGGAAAATTTGGGAACCTCTACATTAGGTTTATTATTTGCAACACTTACTCTGATAAGCCTTTGTTTTTGCATTTTGGTCAAGTATGTTATCTCCTGCTTCTATGATAATCTTGTACCTCATGACACTCCCTCTTCCATTCAATTAATCCCTGGCACATTTTTACCTTGTCTTACCTCCATCCAAATAAAATAAACCTTTGTACTTATTTAGATTTGCCTTGCTAACACTATTGGTCCCTTCCTGGATTTAATTGCCTTCTACTCACACCATGGGAATATCTGCATTGAAGATATTGCAACACATTGCAACACGTGCAATCCCCATGTGTTCAAATTTCAGAGGGCAAATGTTGGGGACCATTAAAGCTAGGAATTTAGAGTTATCAGAGATGTCTGTTAATGTTATTTTAACTCCAATTTCTTTTTTCTTATTCACACATTATTAAAACTCACTTTATTGCCTTTTGAATAATGTTGAAGCCTAGTATAGAAACCCAGTGGTTTCATCTCTTTAGCTAGCATGCATACAATTTCTTTGAGAGTTTATGCCTACATACAGGGGAGAAAAAGCATCCTGAGCTATTCTGATTGAAATGACTCTGCTCTTCTGCCTCTTTGGAACCAACAGATTATATACTTACTAGTCTATGCTTAGCCCATAATTTCATATCTTTTTAGCACAGACTTTTCTGTAACCTGATACAAAAACTGAACAAATTGAAGAAACAATAAAAGCTGAATGGAAGGGAAGAATTCTATAAAAGCCAGAATAAATGCACCTATCAAAGTCCTACTTATAATGGACATTCTGTCTTCCTTACAAGGAAACAGATTGTCTGCTTTTATTTTCCAACTCCCTTTGCCTGAATGTTGGAAAGCAAAAACAGACAAGAAATTATTAATCGATATTATACATGTAACATGGCTCTTATTAAATAACAACAGATTAAGGTTCTTGGATTTAAATCTGCAATGCATGCAAATTTGGTTATAAAATAAAAATAACAGTACTAAAAAACTGCATTACCTTCATCTGTTACTAGGCAGCAATATTTGAGGAATAAAAAGAAACACATTAAACAGTGTAATGGACTATTTAAAAAACAGTAAACATTTCCTTTGAATTTTAATAGCTTTTATTATTTCTTGTACCTTGTTTAAAAGTTTGCCTAAGTAGCAAAGGTTCCAAGGAAGGATCTATCTCTTCTCCAACATTTTCAAGCAGAAGAGGAGTTCCAAACTGAATGCAGTTTTCTAGAGTTCTCATGTAGTCTGAGTCAGTAAATTTTATGACACTCAGTCTGTTCTCTTTCTCAGAATGTTTTATCCATTTATTTGCTTGACCTTGGGGATCAATCATTAATGGCCTACAAAATAGCACCAAATATTAATAATTTTAATAATTTCAGTTTAAAAATTCAAAAGCAGTTTTAGTACTGTTTTTTTTAAAAATGTTTAATAATAAACATTTGTCCTAGGAGATGACTTTGAAAATCGATAGAAAGGTGCCAACAACAATCAATGAGTTTCAGAAAATAATGGATTCTGATATCACTGAATCAATAATCAAGGATTATACTTTATCTATTATATATACTTAATATTAAATAGTATAGTATGGTTTCATTATAGTTAAAAAATTTACTTAGTCCTGCAGATTTATTACCTCAGGCAGCTATTGTTTTGGATATGTAAATATGCCTTCAAGTCAGTCTTGACTCCTGGCAACTGCTTGAATGAGTCTCTGTAGTTCAGAGAGAATGATTGGTCCAAAGTTACCAACTGGCTTCACGCCTAAGAAAAGACTAGAACCAGTCTCTTGATTTCCAGCTAGTGACTTAACCACGACACCAAAGTAAATCTCATTTATCTTTTTACATCCAAGAAAAAAATCAGACTGCTCCCTATCCTGAAGGAGTAGTTAAAATTTTATATAGATAAGTAACTATCTATATATCTATATATCTTTATCTTCCTCAATTGCCTTAAGGACAATTTGGTGGGCATAAAATAATTAAGATTCAACAATACATATAGAAAACAGAAAAAAACATAATCAGAGGTTTAAAACTATCAATATGAATGCTTCAATAGCTTAATTTTAAATAATGCTAGTTACCTACCAACGTCTAGAATTGTCAACAATCACACCATTATCTATGGAAAACTGATCTGTTGGAAGACCTGCAATATTCCAGGCTCTAATTTTTATTGGATCACCAAGGGTCTTGCTTAGAGAGAAGCTTTCAGAACAAGGAATATTTTTTACCTGTAGGCACAGATAAAGCTTGCATTGATATTCATTATTATTAAACATGTGTACATATAGTATTAAAATAGGTCACGTTCAATTTAATCTTATTTTTAAGAGTCAAGAGAAATTACATAGGAAAGGTTAATAGGCAATACCAGGAAAAGTTCCTATACTTAAAGCAAGATTTAGAAAAGCATTTCACTTTCAGACTCTTCTATACTATTTTAAATACAGATTTAACCAGTGGTGGGATTCAGCCAGAACCGGTAGCTAATTTTTTGTTGCCGAGGCCCAGAATGGACTTCCAGAAGCGGCATTCACACAGAGAACCGGTTGTTCACATATTTGAATCCCGCCACTGGATTTAACTATTGTTTCCATTATGATGTATAATATTAAAAATCATAATGCATATTAAAATTATTTCCATCATGCTAATAACAAGATATATATGATCTATTTTGACAGAGTCGTTGTTAGAAGAAGACTATGTGTATTCTAGAAATAGAGCAGTAAACTAATACTACCTGACAGAGTTTGCTCCACTCTTTAGTACATTCTTGTCGAAATCCAGCAGTAAAAGCACCAAGGTAAGCTATCACCCCTGCTGATACCAGAACATCTCCTGTCAAATTATCATAAGTATTCTGAAGATCATCTGCAGCATGAGACCATCTAAGGGAGAAAAGATAAGCAGATTAACCAAAGTGACATATTGAATAGTTTACTAAGGTTTATTTTTATTTCCTGTTATATCAGAGTGGTTAAAATTAATTATGTGTCTGAGAAAGAGCTATCAGGAAAAGGGCATGTTGGAGACTTCTGGTTTTGTGCGGTAGCGACCGGTTGCGGGCTTGTGGATTCTCCGCACCCCTGTGGCTAATTTCGCCCTTCCAGGGGACCCTAAATGGGTCTAAGTTGCCCCGGAGAGGCGACAAAGAAAGAAGGGTGCTCCAGCAATTCTGGAATGGCGGCGGCTGTTCCGTTCAACTTGGGGAAAGCCTTCTAACCCAACAGGAGAAAGGCTGGCCGTATTGCATCGACCAGCCCAAGCTACTAGCAACTGAAGTCCAAAAGCACTAACTAGCACAACTGTGAACAGTGTGCTTGAAACTGGGTGAGGAATTCGATCTTCTCTTTTCTATTTTACATTTAATTTCCTGGAAAAGATCCCCAAGAAGAAAAATACCTCCGAAAGGGAAGGAGGGGGATCTCCGCCCCACCCTTCTACTAACGGAAGCAGTGAATTAATCTTTTTATGGCGGATCAAAATATATGGAAGTGAAATAAATATAAAACCTGAAATTTAAAACTTAAATCGGAATAAATCTAAAATTGTTTGAATGGTTAAGACTCTCATTTTAAAGGTAATTGTTCATTTTGGAAATTGAAAAACAAATAGTTGCTGACACCTAGTGGCAGATGAAGACTATGACAGCTATGACTTTAATATAAGACTTGGCAAAATCTGGGAAAAGCTAATCTGTGTCTGTGACCTTCAAAGCTTTAACAACAAAGAACAGCTGTGACAAAAAAAAAGACAATAGTCTGGGCTGTAGACAAAAGAGAGAATTATAAATTTCAGGAAAAAAAATCTTTTTTGAACTATTTGGATTACAAATATCTATCTAATTGGGACTCTAAAGCTATTTGCAGAGAAAAAAAAGGAAGAGGAAAACTCAAATTCTTGGCTATCATGGATGGAACTTAACAAAACAAGGAAAAATGATTTAATTCTAGTGGAAAAAAATTCACAAGAATTAGAAAAAACAACTTATCCCTTAAGACTACAAAATAAATCCGAGGACAAGAAAACACATTGGATAAAATGGACTGTAGATATGTCAGGAACATCGGAGAGAAAAGAAATGATAAGAGAAGCGGAGAGAAAGAAAAAGATTTTCAACAAACATGGAAAGGCAGAAGTTCCGTACAAAGATACTTCTCCTGATTTACTTTTTATATCTACAGCAACATTTACAAATATACGGGAAAAACTTTTTGATTCAGCAAAATACATTGATTAAGAAAGACACTGGGCAAAAGAAAAAGACTAAAGTGGAAACTAAGAAAATAGATGATGGGACTTAACCAGAGAGAATACTTACAAAGAAACATTTGTCTGAATATAGTTAAAGAAATAGAAAAGTTTTGGAATATATATGTCACTCTAAGAGGGATGAAGATCCTGAAGTTGAAACTCAAGTACTTTGGCCACCTAATGAGAAGGAAGGACTCACTGGAGAAGAGCCTAATGCTGGGAAAGATTGAGGGCAATAGAAGAAGGGGACGACAGAGAATGAGGTGGCTGGATGGAGTCACTGAAGCAGTAGGAGTGAGCTTAAATGGACTCCAGAAGATGGTAGAAGACAGGAAGGCCTGGAGGAGCGTTGTCCATGGGGTCACGATGGGTCAGACAAGATTTCGCAACCAACAACAAAAAGAGGGATGAATTCTCTAAATATAATATAGTATGCTTTTTTCCCTTTTTTGTTTTCTTTCTTGATATGAGTAATATAAAAAAGTTGAAATGACTTAGATAAAGAAAATGTTTTAGATATTTAAATGTGATTGAATTAAAGAAAATTATAATGGATAAAAAACGTGTTTTGAATAAGAGTTAAAGGACTAGATGACTAGATGTATTAAATGGAATGTTTAAAGATTAAACATATTTTTAATTATGGTTAAAAAGAATAAGAAATTTAGGAAATAAATACATATTAGCTCAGGAGGGATATATATTTTAAGTAGTATGTTATTTTTTATGCTTCTTTACTCTTGCTTTTCTTTCTTTTTTTCTACTGTTTTATCTATTCCTTAAGAAATGTAAAAGTGTGAGATGGTTCATATGGAAAAATAGAGTTAAATTCTTAAATGTAATTAATTTTTGAGAAAATCTTAACCAGTAAGAATATCTAGAATTTGGTGGGAGGAACAAATTAAAATAAGGACTGTAACAGGATCTATGATAAGGCAATCAGAATGATTGGATAGAAAAGAATATTATATTGAGGTGATTATTATTTTTTGGACTATTGGGAAAAAATTATATATTTAATTGTTATCTATCAAAACAATAAGAATTGTATTAACACAATGTTTGCAAAAGAGGATATTTTGGGAAAAGAGGAAATCAACTAAAACTATTATGTGGATTATGGATTATAGAAATCAATTGTTAGTGATTGTTTTACAAATGTAACCCAGACAACACACTGTTCACCAATTATTAAGTGATTTATGTTTTAAAAAATCAATAAAATATATTACAAAAAAAAAAGGAAAAGGACATGTTATATTTCCTTTGCAGAAGGAATGTTATTATTTTATAGATTTTATATGTTAACCACTGAGAGTCTGTCTGGAATATACAAACAATAAATAAAACAACTAGAGCTCAAAATAAACCTTTTATTATGTAGATATCATAAGACATGAAAATAGCCCCATATAGCAGCACAAAATCAATTTAAAACAAACAATTTATCAATAACTTGTAATTTTATCATTTTTTTCAGGTTGTAAAAAAGTTTTTAAAAAGTAGTAAATAGTATGCAAACTCTTTAATGTTGTTTACTTTAAGTATCGCTGAAAAGTGTGTATTCTCTTCTTTATAATGGTTTTGCTAAAATGAGTACAAAGTATTTTCTCTGACCTTGATTTTTCTCCGCCAAGTCCTCCAATCAGCTTTTCTGCTCTTTCTAGCTTTTTAGCGCACAGATCCACTTGGAATTCTAAGCGGGCTTTTTCTTCAGTTTTCTCAATAAAGGTTTCTTGCAATGCTTCCAAACGATCTTCAACAGCTTTAAGTTCAGCTCTCTTCTGATTTAATAATGCCATAGTCTGTGCTAATGACTGCTGAGCTTCTGCTAAGCGGGCTTTCTTTGGAGCAACCACCTATTTAATAAATTTAGATTGTTATATTCTATAATAATTATGATTTTAAAAACAAAAACAGAAGAACTTTTAAAATGATTAAACATGACAAGATTGCCTATTCTTCAGTACACTTAGGCCAAATTGTTCCATTCTTCAGCAACCTCCCATTTGGATTATTATGATGCAAAAGGAGTTGATCTTGAAAATGACTGAGAACTTTCAATTAAAGCAAAATGTCATTGCCACAGTTCTAGCAATAGCTAAATGGAATCAGAATACAAATGACTTAACACAATAGACACTTAGAATCAAATGTGTTTGGCAACTTGGCTGTTGGTTCACATATATATGTTGGTTCACATATATGTTG
Source organism: Azemiops feae (assembly GCA_023970755.1). Lineage (NCBI taxonomy): Eukaryota > Metazoa > Chordata > Lepidosauria > Squamata > Viperidae > Azemiops > Azemiops feae. The sequence goes on along the minus strand of JALGBA010000739.1, from coordinate 839,111 downwards.
GTTCATATATATGTTGGTTCACATATATATGTTGGTTCACATATATATGTTGATTCACATACATATATCTACATGGAGGGAAGTAAGCAGTGGGGTACCACAAGGTTCTGTCTTAGGCCCAGTACTCTTCAATACCTTCAAAAAATGACTTAGATGAGGGAATAGAAGGGGAACTCATCAAATTTGCAGATGACACTAAGCTGCAACACCCAGAAGACAAGCTCAGGATCCAAAAGGATCTTGACAGACTTGAACAATGGGTCCTATCCAACAACATGAAATTTAATGTGGAGAAAAGCAAGGTCTTACACCTAGGCAGAAATTAACCAAAGGTACAAGTCCAAATTAGGCGAAACATGGCTTAAAAACCTTAACTGTGAGAGGGACCTTGGAGTTCTAGTAGATGATCACTTAAACATGAGCCAACAGTGTGCGGCAGCAGCCAAAAAAGGTAATACAATTCTTGGTTCTATAAATACGAGGCATAGAATCAAAATCATGTGAAGTATTAGTACTGCTTTATAAATCCTTAGTAAGATCACACCTGGAATACTGCATCCAGTTTTGGTCACCAAGTTACAAAAAATATGTTGAGATTTTGGGAAAAGTGCAAAGAAGAGCAACTAAGATGATTAAGGGCCTGGAGACTAAAACATATGAAGAATGGTTGCAGGAATTGGGTATGGCTAATCTAGAGAAAAGAAGGACTAGGGGGTGACATGATAGCAGTATTCCCGTATTTGACGGGCTGCCAGAGGGGGTCAACTTATTTTCCAAAACACCAGAAGGCAAGACAAGAAACAATGGATGGAAACTAATCAAATAGAGAAGCAACCTGGAATTAAGGAGAAATTTCCTAATAGTGAGAACAATTAATCAGTGGAACAGCTTGCCTTTAAAAGTTGTAGGTGCTTTATCACTGAAGATTTTTAAGAAAAGACTGGACAGCCACCTGTCTGAAATGGTATAGGGTCTCCCGCTTGAATAGGGGGTTGGACTAGAAGACCTCCAAGGTCCCTTCCAGTTCTATTCTGATTAATATTAAGTACTTCCTTCTAGATCTTTTCTTATTTGCAATGTAGAATTATTTTCTAACACTGTACTGTTCGGATAGATTGCTGCAGAAGACTATTCTCCTGTTAAGACATTACCACGAGATTTCTTACTGCTGATTCATACACACAGATTGTTTCAGGGATCTTCACTCTATTACAGTGTTACTAGTCTATGACTAAAATGATTGGCAGAATTATGGACTAATATCTTATACTACATATCTTATGCTAAACTAATGTAATAATTATAGTATGATATACTGAACTTCCATATTCAAAAGCAGTGTACATCCAAAAATTGTATTTGTGATGCAAGAGCATCCCAAGGGAATCTGACTGGGAGCAATCATATTTTCAACATAAAAAGAAAAAAACTTAATAATACCTTTGCTACTCGGTCATAAACCTCCATTGCCATAATCCATTTACATAACCCTTCTGCTGCAGAAGATGCTTTAGCCACTTTGGGAGGATCAAATTCAGGATTAGTTAGATATTCCGAACGAATCTTCTGCATCACTGATACCTATATGAAACACGCATTACTTACATCTGAAATACAGGATGCAGCAGTTAACAATTCTCTAAATCATTTGACTATTATTAATCATGTATTACTGGGTAGCTTTTATAATCAAGCTACAATTTGCTCCCTCTGCCTGTGATCCCTATCTTGCCCTGGGCATATTTATGACAGAGTTTGATGGATTGCCCTGATTTGTTTCTCTCCTCTCCTGTCATCAGCTGATAGGAAAACATTTAGAGATCACTCTCAGTGTGGGATAGGGCTTGGACTGGGGCTTTAAGGAGATGGCAAGTTCTGACAGATGCCAGATGGCTCTGGTTTGGCATAAGATAATTTGCACAGATGTGTTCAATAGGAGACTATCAACTTCTGGGCAGTGTTTTTGCCCTATTCTTAAATAGTGCTAAACCATGCTCAAAAGAAGTCTAACAATCTGCTAATATCAACAGATCAGTTCAGAAAGAACCAGCCGCATTTGCTCCCCAAACCATAATGTATGTTGGAAACAATGCCCAAGAACTGAATGGAAGGACAGAGGCCAACATCAGTCTAAAGTGGCGAATAGATGCTGAGCTAATCCATCCCTAGGAGTCATCTGTCTGCATCAGAGACTAAATGGTCAGTGAAGAATCACTGAAGCCACAGAAAAATTATTATAGCTTGCTGCCTGCTTAAATGTGAACACATTACTTAAAGGGTAGAACATGTAGCAATGACTTTAAGCTACCCCCAGATATGAACTAGGCATGAAAACAAGGCAAGATCATGAGCATGTGGTTTAAAAAAAAAGTGGCTGGGGCTTGTTTGTGCCCTAGCTAGATGGAAATAAGAAAGGGCTTACAATTATTATTCTCACATGACTGACATGTGAATATCATTCTTCCATTTAAAAAAATGCTGGCTTTTAAAGATGAGACAAGAGACAGAGTCTATTGTGTTCACTCTAATTGAATCACAATTTATTATTTTTGAAATATACAAAGACTTACTGGAATGTTATCTTTGTCATATTCTCTCAAATCTCTAAGGAAATTCATTTCACCTAAAAGTTTTTTGCTAGGTCCCCAGTAGTCTAAAATCTAAAAGAAAGTTAAAGAATTATATTAAATATTTGTAAAGGTAATGAGAAAGTGGGAAAATGCAGAGGGTTTTCTAATGAATGTATAATTTGAAGGATATTCAATAAGAGGACGCAGAAAATAATTTGTATAGAATAAAACAACTATCACTGACTACATATAGCAAAGACTGAATTTGCACTTCAGACTCAAAGACAAAAAGGTTCTTTAGCATATACATGGGCACACAGCTAACACCTGTGGGAATTCCTTAAGCAAACATGACTTTCTCATGTTTGTGGCAGCTGTGGTTTCTAGGAAACAACTATTAACATATGAAATAAAGTGGTAGTTTGTTTCTAATAGCGGTGTAAAAATAGATGAAAAAGGGAAAACCCACATTTTAGTGAAAAACAGGGAACCAAAATATTGAATTAAAAAACTGAAAAATCCATTAGTCTGTTATATAAATTTCAACTGTCAAGCAAATGATAATCTTATTTTCTGAGTCTTCTTATAAACTCCACTTCCACATTCCTAGCCATTCTTCCTATCAAGATAGAAATGCTTTGCTAACAATGTATTTATGAAACCAATAATCCAATTTACTGTTCCCTGCACTTTCTCATTTCATGATGAAAACTAAGACAATTTTCATGAAGATGAAGTATTGATAAAGCAACTTTACCATGCCCGCAGTTTTATTTTATTTAGCTCTAGGTATATGTTTCCTGTTTATTAAAATGGGTTTTGCCACTAAAAGCATTTTGCTTTGCTTCAATTACTTTACCTTGCCTCCAATTCCAGAAGGATCAGCAATTTTTTCTGGTTTGATATCCTTCATGACACAAATGGCAGCCATAACCAGTTTAACTCCAGAAGGTGGATTCTTCATTGATTTTACAATTGTAATATCTGCAGGCTAAAATATTATATATTGTCAAGTTGTAGTTTCCAAAATGTTACATATTTAAACAGATCTGGTACCTGTTTTTATTTGAAAAAGATCAAGGACTAAACTTTGATCTTCTGGATGGAGTAAGTGATGGAATGCTCCTTCAATCAAACAATGATCAAAAGAATGCTATTCCAACCAAGTCTCTCTACTTAGGTTTCTTTCATAAACTCTTACTGTTATTAACTTGCCTTCAGGGTGTCAAGTGCAGCCAATGCTGCCTCTAGTGCTGGAATTGCTTCGGCAAGGTCACTCTCACATTCATTTTTCAATGCCTGAGCTTCGGCTGCCTTTTCTGTAGCAAGCTCCTCATCTACTTTTACAGTTTTGCTTTTTGCTTCAACCTCAGCAGATTCCTTCTCAATGATCTAGAGAGGGAAGGTAAAGTAATAAACAAACAATTATAATGTAACAGGTGAACAACCCATTAGAGTCATGCATTCAATTAGTAAGACCAACTGTTCTGAACTTCTGAGTTTATATTTGGAGCCATATAAAAAGTATAAAAAAATTAAGCTCTGCATAAAATTAATGATTGCCACTAGAATTATTGTCTGTGACGTCTTGTATTGATGTTTTTGAAAGCATGTTTCTGTCAAATATATGAACATCTATATCAACTGTCCCACTCAGTCATCTAACAAAGAAAGACTGTTGGCCATTTGTTTTTGCCAAGAGTATACTGAAGTTTTGAAGCAGTAGGCGTGAGCTTAAATGGACTCCAGAAGATGGTAGAGGACAGGAAGGCCTGGAGGAACGTTGTCCATGGGGTCGCGATGGGTCGGACACGACTTCGCAACTAACAACAACAAATACTGAAGTTTAGGTGGTTACGGAAGTAGCTTATGCTGAATCTGAGGTTTTCCCATGCAAACAATACAAAGTAACTTTTCCTCTTCTCCCCCCCTGCCCCCGGCCATGCCCAGTTATCTGTAAATGTCCAATTAGATGCTTGTACATTGTTTAGGAAACAGGTCGATTCCCAGCTCTGCATATCAATAGTTGACCTTGGCTGGCTGAAGCTTCTCACAAGGCTCAGCTGTGCTTCCATCCCCCCCTTCTTCCTTACAGTCCAATCTTTTCCTCTCCTGTTTCCCCCCTCCCATTGCTAATATCTGGCTGTCAGCTTATGAAGAGAGATGCAGCCATGACAATCTATTAGGAAAGTACAGACTTTTATTACAGGTAGTCCTCGACTTACCACCTGTTGCTTAACAACCATCTGAAGTTACAACAAACCTTTCAAAAGCTACTTACAATCCACACACACCCCAAGATCACATGATCAGATTTTGATACTTGGCAACTGTGTCACCTTTACGGACATTTGCAGCATCCCGTGGTCACGTACTGCAATTTGTGATATTTTTTGCCAGTTTCTGGCGTTTACTTTTGGTTTCCAGCAAAACATACTCATTGGGAAAAACTGATTTGTTTAGCAAACACAGTATTTGCTTAACACTCGCCACAAAAATGTCAAAAAAATAGGTCCAATCATATGATGCTTTTACTTATGATTTATGATTTATAGTTCTGGATTAAATTTCAGTTGTAAATTGAGGATTACCCTTAATCCCACTTTGACTGGGACAAGCTAATTATGTTCTCTGTTTGTTTGTACATATTTGTGGTTGCGTGTAAGTGTGATTTAAAAAACAGTTTTAAAAGACAGATTCCACTTGGGAAAAATCACCATTGTCAAATACTTGACAATGGATAGTTGTTATGGCAATTGGGACAGCTAACATTACAAAATCCAGAGAGGAGAAAAACCAAGACATTATTTATTAATTAATAATTGCTATAATTCTTAATAGTTTTGAAACTGATCTGAAGCATTAGAGATTGTAGTTTGCCATCTGACTTTTATTTAACACTAATGTAAGCTAACCACTATCATTTACATCACTAGCTTGCCATGTATAGCACAGCACAGCACAGCAAAATCTTTATTTTTGTGAATGATATTAGAATGATGAACATTTACCAACATTTCAGTATGAATAGTTTAGCCTAAAAGTCATAAAAAATACAAATTTTCTAACACAAAGCTATAAAATCACCATATCATTAAAATATTATAATTAGTATAATCATTTGATTGTATACTACAATAATCACATTATCCTGAGCATCAGAAATTTTACCTTCATCATGGCTGCATTATCCACTTTTGCTTGTTCCAATTTAGGTTGCAAATCCACAAGTTCTTTCTTCATTTCACCAACCTGAAACCAATAGTAGTTGCACATGAATTGTTTAATATTCACAAACTAGAAAGAAGAAATAAAACATTTATTATGTACTATTGGGATTACAATCTTAAACTCATTGTTTTTGCAGAAGATCCTCTGAACCAATGATATTTATTTATGGGTAAACATGCTAGGAATTTCTAGCCTGCCGTACAAATCAAATCATATGCAAATGTGATTATATTTCTTGAAATAAATGCAGGTAGTTAGTAACAAGAACTTTTTATTTAAAAAAATAGCACTAGAAACAACCCAATTACTGTAAAATAAAGGAAAAAGCTAAGATAGTGGGGGTTTGAAATTATGAAGCTACCCTCACAAGACAAAAGTGTACTTTTATTATTGATTCACCTGAGATTCAGCAAAAGCTAATTTGTCTAATCCATTAGTATATCTTTTTTTTGCCTTCATGATAGTGTCACGATTCTGCGTCAAAAGAAGTTGGAAGGAGCCAATAAGTTCAAGGTAGGAAGTAGGTGTAACATAGTTATGTCGTCCCAACTCGTTCAAAAATCTGCATCAATAAAAATAATGCATTAACAAGGATTCAAAGAAAAAGATCTATTTTGTTTGATAATAAATATATATGCTTGTTCCTTTCCCTATGTGTATGTAGCAGAATAAGTAAGACATTTAAATTAGGAAATTATAATTGGAATGGCTATTGTAATAAAACTAGTGACCCCTAAAGCATTTGATAAATCGACTCCACATTGAAAGGCTTGAACAGGTGTAATTCAGCTCTTGCTTCCCATATAATCCCATTTATATAATGGAATAATATGGCTAAAACCAGACTGTTCCTATATACTTCCTTCAAACTGCATTATGAAAGTAGGATAGCCTCCGATAGTTTCAGATTTGCTGGTTAGAGCCAAATATCAAAAACAGACATTCTTATTATTTAGTCAATATCCTCAAAGAGGCTCACTTTCACTTATCCCCCACATTCTGAAAATCTGGTAAATGCTAAGAGAAGAGGCAATAAAAGAACAAAAATCCAAGAAGAGATCCAGATGTTCTTACTTTAACCATCCCATTGCAGTGAAAGCCAGAGCCCAAGCCAGAGTTTACTTAAGAAGGTAATACATAAACAGTATGTAATCTAACCTTATTATATTGATTTTATTTGGAATTTTGTAAAGGGGATCATTGCCTCCTTTCACACACACACACATCGAGTATTTCCCTTTCCCCAATATATTCCTTTTTATATCGAGAGATTAATCTTCACTCATTTTCTAAGGGAATTTTTCAATAACATCTTCCCCATGGCAATGCCTCTTGCATTTGCCTCTTTCATTTCCGTGCTGGCACATGGTTTGTTAAATTCTACGGTTCTAGGCTTTAACCAAGAAGATTCAAAACACTTTCTATTCTCCTAGAGCCGAGGTGAATGAAGAAGTTCTGGATAGAAGAGTCAAGGGCTTCCCAGCTGGAAAAGTAAGATGTCCAATAGTAGCCTATTGTAAATTATTTTTTACTGGACACTCTTAATAGAATTTCCTGTAGAGGCCAGGAAAATATATATATATACTATATATATAATAGCTATGTGTGGAGATAAGTTTATTTATTGCATCTTATTTACTTTGGTAAAATGTTATACATACTGTACAATAAGATAATTCAAAGCAGGTAGAAAATGACATTACAGCTTTATTTCTGAGAATATGTTTTAATCTATTTATTAAATATTAGGGGGTTTTAACAATATTGTTTTATATGCTGGAATTCTTTCTTTTGCATTTATATTAGGAGCATAAACCTATATAGAAAGCTAACCTTTCAGAAAGTGATAACACAGATGTATGGAAATGTTTACAAATGGGAACCACTTCTTGACGTTCATTTTCTGTGAGCTCAAGTTTTTCCAAGAATTTAATAGCCACACGCTCAAGAGCATCTTCAGGCCATGGCTGTAAGCATAAGGATATAAAGTTTTCTTATAACGTGTCTTATTATACATTGTATTTGCTACTCCATTCCACTAACAGTTTGTCATGAAATTTGTCAATTGCAGATGAGCAAAGAAATTGGAAAAAGATTCACATTACCTCATTCCAAAGATATTCCTTTTCCTTGCATTTCACATAAGGTCTTAATCAATATAATGACCATCTCGACAAATAGTGGGGAAAAAACCATTTAATTTTTTTTTTAGTCAACAGATGAATTTTCCTCTTACACATTCATTTTATTTTATTTATTTTACTACATATGTATTCTTTTGTATTATTTATTAACAATCTATCTCAGGCACCACAAGACCACATCCAGGGATTTTTTGGATCCCATAAAATATCTCCATACTGATACCAATATGTTAAGTTCTCTAACCATGTTTGGATGAAGTAGTAGTAAGTAGTAAGTAGATCAGAGTTGGATCCCCCCATCCCATATTCTACATAGAATATAATGAATGACAGTAAATGAAAGAGAAGTGATTAATCCACTCTATTCACTACATAGACAAAGTAAAACAATAAGGTATTGTTTTACACTATACATCACTATACACAACAAAATAGGTCAAGCAAGAACCATTCCCCACTATGATCATATTGGAGTAAAATATATATATATAATCCTAGAATATGTAATTTATAGTGGAATTCCACTATAACCTTCAATAGTATAAAAGAATATATTTTTGAATGGCACTGAGATGTTTTAAGAGACTTTTTAAAAAATCTATGTAGTATACAAGCATCCATTCCCAGTGACTGCTAACAGTTACTAATAATTCAAAGTTGGATTATTCTCTGTAAGACAGAATCTTTTTAACATTCATAAAATCTAAGAAAAACATTATCAACATCAAAGAGATTAAAAAGCAAGTTTTTATGAGCCTGGTAAATATACTGACATCACTCTAAGTATTTCTACAAACCTGGAACCAGTCAATAGTACAACAGTTGATGAGAGATGGAAATTGTCTCAGTCGATTGCGAAAAGCATCTCCAATTGGACTGAAAGCTACTACAACATGGAGATTGTCTTTGCAACGGTTCACAAAGAAAGCAAATAAGGCCAACGGACTAAGCTCTTCATGCTTATGGCCTGCCTGGGTTACAGCACGAACTCCCTAGAAAATAAAGCACAGAAGTAAATCACCCAGTTCCAAAGTCTAGTTTTGGAAAGCTATCTGACTACTAATAGGAACTGTAATGTATTCATCAAAAGAAATTAACTTGTAAAAATATATGTCTGATTGAGAAAATGATGCTAATTAAACTGATAAATATGCAAATAATAATAATTTATTAAATGTATATGCTGCCCAACTCTCAGTGATTCTGGATGGTAAATAAATTCCTTAATTTCAATAACTGCAGTGGACTATAAAAATCTAAAATATTAATATTTTTCAATTGAAGCTAGTGATAAGATTTTTTAAACTGCATTGTATTTTAAGACACTTGTCCTATTTCCTTTTTTTTGCTTTTTATTAATTATATTTCTATACCACCAACTCTACAAAGAGTTCTGGCACTTCACAATGTTCCACATAAAATCATAAAATCATTAAATATATATATATATATATATATATATATATATATATATATATATATATATATATATATATATATATATATATATATATATATATATTTTCTGAGGTTTTCACGGGTGTTTGTATGTAGGTCTTTGGTAATTCGGGTTTTCTCTCACGTAAAATTGGAAGTGTCTTGGCGACGTTTCGACGTATCATCTCGCCAAAACTGAACACTTTAACAACAAAATAATCAGAGAAGCCATCGAGATAGAAAAACGCCCACACAGCATGAATAAACGAGATGATACCTCCCGCGTACCAGCCATTTGGAAACCCACCCTTATTGACAAACGAGTCCCTAACACAAAGAATGACACTAGACCCACACTCACGAAAATCACACAGGATGTCACCACCACACATCCACGCAAAAAGCAAACCCAAACCCACACCGATGATGAGGCATGACCACAAACCAGAAACCAGACCACAGCTGCATCATTAGCCATTTCAAACCCCTCCAATCCATACATGAAGCAAACTGACACCCACCTTGATGATATGGCATGACCACGAACGCGAAGCCAAACAACATCAATGCAGCTCTCCATCTCAAATCCCGCTGCAACTCAGACTAATCCGAGCACAACAAAGCCCCCACCCAAACAGAACACACACCCATCCAATCAGAGCACAGCCAAATCCCCATCCAATCAGAGCACAGCCAAGCCCCTAACCAATCAGAACACACCTCCACCCAATCAGAACACAGCCAAGCTCCCACCCAATCAGTTCATACCCCCACTGGCAGTTAAAAGGAAGAAACAGCTGTGATCACACATTGCTCCTAGAAGCACGAGGCCGAAGAGACACCAGCCTGAAGATGACGAATGAGACTTCATCGAAACGTCGCCAAGACACTTCCAATTTTACGCGTGAGAAAACCCGAATTACCAAAGACCTACATACAAACACCCATGAAAACCTCAGAAAACATATATATATATGTTGATAAAATTCTTACAAGAAAAAGGCGAACACCAGGATAAAAATAAACAAGGCTGTTTAATATAAACAGGCCTGTAGATAAAAGAGCACTTAGCTTTCGTCGGCCAAACTGCAGACATCCTCAGAGTTGGAGTGGGAGGCATTCTGGGAGCTGGCCTATATAGCCTCCTGCCTCTGCGCCCGGCTTCTCGAGCGTGTCATCGGCCCATTGGTTGTAATAGTCCACAATGTGCTGAGTTGGTCTACACCTGGCAATCTGTCAGTGGCCTTGCTGGTTGCCTTCAGATCCTCCTTCGCTTTCCTTGAGCGCGTACATGCACTCGGGGGGTGGCTGTCCAGCTGCCTTTGCTCCTTATCTTCTTCCCCTCCCGTTTTGGAGCGATCTCTCAACCTACAATTAAGACACCCTGTGAGGCTGTCACCCTCCCCCAAGGCCACTGTTGTCTCACCCGTAGCTCCCTCGCCCCAACCTTGCGAAGGATGGCCATTCGGGCATTCCTGCTCTCTGTTTCCCCCCCCTTTTTTTACTCTTTCCAAGCCGCTTCCGCACGTTCGTTTCAAACGCCCGATCATAACCCCTTGTTAGTCCATCATCTACTCCCATGGCAGTCATCGCCGTTTCACCTATAGCCCTATCTCCCCACTCCTGCAGGGAGCTGTCCAATTGTTGTGACTCCTGATCCCCCCTCCCCTTCTTTTGCCAGTTTGCTATCCTCTCTGGGGATCGCCACCTCCACGTTAGTAATTCCATCCCCCTGCTTTTGCAAAGGGCGGGCTGGCCGTCTGCTCCGTGGGTCACCGCGTTGTCTCTCCCACCTTCTGAGGGTCTGGTAAGCCGGTAGGAGGTCTATATGTCGGTTAATAGAGTTCTCATCAGACAGCCAGGCTTCTTTAAGAAGGCGGCCACCCTTGGTAGTCCCACGAGATATGGCCTGCGCATTGTCCAGATCGAATGTGTGATCAAGGCTGGCCATATGGGCCCACACTTGTGAGCGCTGCTCCTGCCTTTTAATTGCCAGTTCATGTTCATGGACCCTAGTCCTGAGCCTTTTGGTCGTTTCCCCGACGTAATTGCAAGGGCAGTTCTTGCAATTAATTCTATAAACTATCGAAGATCTTTCTTCGTTGGGGAGCGGCTCTTTGGGATGCATGATCTTGGTTCTTAGGGTCTGCTCTGGTCTATGGGCAATGCTCACATTGTGGGGGGCCAGCAGACGTGCCGTGGCCTCAGAAACACCACCGATGTAAGGTAAAGTTATGCGTGGGGCTGGTGTTGTTGTTGCTCTGGAATGTTGGATCCTGTGAGGTTGGTGTGGTCTGCTGTAACGTCTCACAAATTCCGTAGGGTAGCCATTGAGCCTGAGGATGTGATACAGATGTTTTTTCTCTTCACTTTTGGCTCTACCTGTGCTGCAGTGGGAATTAGCCCGTTTGAATAAATATATAGGCCAGCTCCCAGAATGCCTCCCACTCCAACTCTGAGGACGTCCGTAGTTTGGCGCACGAAAGCTAAGTGCTCTTTTATCTACAGGCCTGTTTATATTAAACAGCCTTGTTTATTTTTATCCTGGTGTTCGCCTTTTTTCTTGTAAGAATTTTATTAACATGTGTATTCCCAGGATTCGCATTTTTAGTATTATAAAGGATATATATATATATATATATATATATATATATGTTCTTGATTATACTAAAAATCTGAATCCCAGGTATACACATATCGTGAAACAAATAAATATTAACTATCACCAGGATAAAAATCTTAAACAAAAACTGTTTAATTTACAAAGCTAAGCTTGCGTTGGCCACACTGCCGACATCGTCAGAGCATAAAATGTGAGATTTGGGAGTCGATTTTTATATGACTGGCTGTTTCTGCGCCCGGACCCTCGACCTAGTCAGCGGTCCGCTCATCAGCGTCGGGCGCATCGTTCTTAAAGAGGCCGCTTCCAAAGTTGTCCTCTCCCCTCCAGTTGCTATTGTTCCTTTGGCGTGTGTGTTAGCGCTGGGGGATTGAGTGTCGGATCGCTCCTGCTCATCCTGCTTAGCGCCAGGGGATCGAGTGTCAAACCGTTCCTGCTTCTCCCCCCCATCTCCATGGTCCCGTTCGTCTTGGTTTGCCTCCATGTCCCTAAACTGCCCGGTGTCTTCCTATTCGCCAGTCCTATCATTTTCCTTGCTCGTGTGCAAACATCTGGGGGTTGTTCCTGTCCCCTGCTCCCCTCTTGTCTCGCTGTCGGATGGGCCCCTCTATCTGTTGGTGGGTTGTCTATCGTGCGTGCTCTTAGGGTCGCCCCCCCGCTTGTTAAACGTGTAGTGTCCTCGGCGCGCGTGCGGGAGCGCAGGAAATAGTCATCTCGCGGTTTGCACACGCTGTTCGTTGCTCTCCGTCACTGGCCGTGGCCGCGTCTCTATCACCCAGTCCTTCACAGGGCGAATCTCTGGTGCCCCTCTCCTCCTCCCAAGCTCCGCTACCCCTCTTTCGCGTGTGTGACTGCTCGGGGGGTGGCCATCCGACTGGCACTTTGGAGTTCTTCCCCCCCCCCGTACATGTGCGTGTGTCGCGGGGTTGGCTATCTGCTCATTCCTGCTCGTTACCCTCCTCCTGTCTTGGCTGGATTGGGCTGTGCGCGTCTGGAGAATCTATGGGGTGGGCTTCCCCTGTTCTTACCATTACAAGGCCTCCTGTTAGTCTATTAGTGGTGCATTATTATCTATACAGTATAATATACAGATAGGTTTTAATTTATTAACTAGGGGCATGGTTCAACTGAGGTTAAGCAAATTACAAGTTATTTCCCTTTTAAATAAAGCAGAATTAAACCGCAGTCTTAGTTGTGGCCATGCGTGGTAATATTTCAAATTCTAATCTTAATATATTTTTTAAAATAATTCTAATAAGTAATTATAATATTTAAGAGAAATATTATATGGGAATACCTCCATAACTTCCTGTTTCTCATCAGCTGCAAAAAGATTGGGTACTTCTCCTGTATTAAGCACACTATCAACATCTTCTAAAAATCCTTCTTCTTTGATTTGTGTGTCTGTGATCAAAAACACAGTTTTCAAGCCCTTCATACCTGCGCTCCTCAGAAGGTTCTAGAAGTAACACAAACATTATTAAGCATTTGGTGCAATAGAGACAACAACCCCATTAAGGAACTACCATGACCGTCAACACTGTTACCTACTTGGGTAATGAAATGTCTGCAAGAAAACATCCAAGCTCAGAGAGCACCAAGAACCTCACAGTAGTTGTAACTGCTATTATGAAGACTCTCCTCTCCCTAGTTCTTTCTTTGCACTTCTTTCATTTATTAGGTTTTTTTACTTTTTATTTCTAAAATCTGTATTTTTTTATTCTTTATAAAAATTTAATACATTTTTACATATATAAAATTTATGTGTGTGTGTATATATATATATATATATACACACACACATATACAGTATGTGTACATGTGTGTCTGTATACGTATTATACTGTATATATAATATCATTATCTATCACATTAGGATCATTCATGTATTACTCATTTCAAATCCGCCCCCCCTCCCCCCAAATCTTCCACTGCCAGAGTACAGAGCACTTCAACTCAAATACTTCATGGAATAAGTACAGTATTCCAGCATGCAGAAAAATTCATTTCTAACTGACCTTTTAAACTATATAAGTTTAATAGATAAAATCCTGCATGGCATCTGGTTGTATAAATTATTCTATGGTGGTTTTAAGAGCATTATTCTAAAAAACCAGTTAATTAATTATGTTCTACCAAGGAGATATCAACTCTTAGCCACCACAAAATAGATTTTTTCCAGAATCACTGGTCCCAAGCCTGGTCCTTCAGATCTTTCTAAAACCATTAAGAAGACTTTGAGCAATATAAATTTAATTGTATATGTTTTTACCTTTAGGTCTTCCCTCCACTCATTCATTCCATAGCTCTTGGAAATTTCAGGTTGGAAAATATTCATTTTTGCCATGGATGTAGCCAATCGGGTCAGGGATTGTCGTCCACTTCCTCCCATTCCAACAAGTAAAGCATTACCTCCAGATTGCTTGAGCACACGGCATATACGAGATAAATGTTCCAGTACATACCTTTGATTCAAAAAATATCAATTTCAGCAAACATTACAATTAAAATCAAATCATTTTCATATAAAGATGGAAATTAACAATATTTTCCATCATTTTGAAGTGGAAAACTTAAAAACAGTGGTATAAGCTGTAATATAAATTTAACATAATTTTACAAAAGGAAAACCTCAGATTCTGCCTGCCCCCCAACATTAAGAAAAAATAGACAAGTTTGGCTGAATGTTAATTAACTAAATATTTATAAAGAATTATTTCTCATTCTATATACTGAAACATATCATTCCTTATCTTTTACTTAAATTGAAAATTCTGGAAAATTAAAGAAACAATGAGGACTTGGGGGGAAAACCTGATGCTCATGTTAAGGGAATAACACTATTTAAAATATGTTTTGATTGTGACTCATAAAATGTGTCTAATTTATTTCCAAAATCTATAGAGTTTATAAAAAATATAATCTGTTGACTTTGGGAAAAAAAGTCAGTATGATTCAGGAGTTCTATATAAGGTAATTAACTACTGCTACCAGACTTGGCCTGGGCAAGCTCCTAAGTTAAATTATACTTTGTATCTTTTCTAAATAGAAATAAACTACATAAGACTAAAAGTATTCTGTGAATAATTGCTGGCAAAAGTAATGTACAAAGCTATTGCACCTAAAAATTACTAGATTCATTCTTGTTTTATGAGTTTGATTATATTCATCCAAACATAGATCCACAACATCATTGAACATTTGTATATTTGGAATTTCATAATAAATTCTTTCATCTCCTTCAAGGTCAGGATTCATGTAGTCTCCAAACAGGAGATTTCTCGTATCTTCTTCACTTATCTATTGGTGGAAAAAAAATGACATTCAGTCTATTTTAACACCATTATATGCAATTAAGAACACAGAAATTAGGTTATGATACTTGTACTGACAAATGTAATAAAAGGTTAGTGATAAAGATTTGAATGTGCCATTTTAAGCCTCAAAGCCTCAAATACATTATAAAAAATCATGGAATGCAATGCAAGAAATATTCAGATTACAACAATTAAATCAGAAAGTACGATTGCTACTCAAAACGGTACTAAGCATTATTGAGTGTTAGTATAATAACCCTTTGCTATGCTGATTTTGCAATCATTATCTTGATTCAGGTCTAAAATCTTGATTTAACTCCTAGATGGCTTAATTTCTACGTATCTGTAGAACTGTATTTGTCACATGGAATCAACCTATCTAGTCCAAGCTCTCTGGCAAAACTTGTTAATGTGAATCTAATTCTGAGGGATCAGTAGGGCAGGAGCTCATAGAAAGTGTTTATCAGTTGTAGACCTATTTAGGAATTGTCTCCTTAAGACCAAGTTAATTCTGATCCTAGATAACAAAATATTTCCATAATGTTTAATGCAGAGGACCCCAACCCCCAGTCCGTGGACCGGTACCAGTCCGTGGCACGCCAGCAACCAGTCTGCACAAACAAGCAAAGCCCCATCCACGGGATGCAGGCAGCACACAAAACCATGCCCCTCCGGTCCGTGGAAAAACCTCTCTCCACAGAACCGGTCCCTGGTGCCCAAAAGGTTGGGGACCTCTGGTTTAATGGATTTCTCAGAGCTTCCATATCTTATCAGATTGTCATATTCTAATGGGAATACATGGTTTGACAGATACACTGGTCCTGAACCAGGCAGAATTTTAAAGTTGACAAGCATCAACCTGAATTGCACCCAGAAGCCAACTGATAACTATTTCAGGTGTTGCACTAGTGTACTACTTCATCAAAATAAGTAGCACCAATATCTTACATTGATATACAGTATTTTAGATCACATATATATTTTGAATGATCTTCAAGGGCAGCTCCATGCATTGCAATTGTTGAATCAAGACACGATGAAGGCATGAATTAATCCAGAAATGGTTGTAACTTAGCATACAAGATGGAGCTGTATGAAGGTCCTTCTGGCCAGTTACCACCTGCTCTTTAAACAGGAGTTATAAGTCTAAGTAGACACCCAGAATATTAATCAGTTCAGCACAGATAGTGCAATCCTATAAACTGTCTAATTTACAATTTCTTACTTCCAAAATACAAATCACACCTAATTGGCAATATCAACAATTATGAATAAGATAAAATAATATTTCAACAATAGAATAGGAATGCCTAGGATCCAGCTACAAACATTTGGTAGTACTGTGGCAACAAGACTGCACAGAAGCTGGTCTCTAGGATGATCATTGTGGGCTTTCCTCCAAGGATCTTTCCTTCAGGGCAGTTGAGGCTAATGGCTACAGTATATATATTTGAGGGGTCCTGCTGAAGCAGGTTCATGAGCTGTTGCTTCCCTCTATCTTCCCAAAGAGTGAGGTTCTATTTTTAGTGCCAAAAATAATGTGGGGAAAGAGACAGAAGTCACTCTTTCCTTTCTGTCCCTGATATCTTTTTCTATTTTTATGTGCATGTTTAGCTTCGGAGATGTTTAAAAAAAAAACATGAAGAGAAAAAAATGAAGTGAAAATATTCCTCCAAAGGCAGCAAACCATAGAGAGTGTTTTTTTTTAAATGGGAGATTTTTCCCTCTCTTTCAAATAGATACTGTTACCGTTTCGTACTTTTGCTGTAATGAGAGCTTTTGAAACTGTCATGCAGCAAGAAATCAAGTGGGTCTCTCTTGCACTTCCTTTCTATTTCAGAGAATATCGCCACCCAGATACCTCAATTAGATATCTTCCCAACCATAACTCCTCAAATTGCATAGCCACTGCAATATATCCCAACAGTCATATTCTGTAACCTCTCAAAAGAGCCAGAAGATGTATCAGGAGTCATGGGCTACAATGTCTTCATATATCCTTGGTTTTTTGTTTTTTTTAAAAAAGGCAAGTAAAGAAAATATGGCTATTCTGAAATCAACATCCAGCAAAGAAACATCCTGCTTTGCCATATGGAAAGACATACAATTGTAAGATTTTGTTCTAGTTCTAGTAAAGCTGGTCAGGCAGGAATGAATAAGATATATTTTTGTAATACATACTGTGAATACTTACAGGTGCATTTCCTTGTCTCAGGTGTGAAAATACTGCATCAAATGCTTCTTTGAAATGTTCTTTCACAATTTCTTTCATGAGTTTGAACAGCCAAGCCCTATCAGCATCATCTACAAGCCGGTCATAAAACACTCGAAATACTTCATGTACAAAGAGACGAATCATTGTATGCTTGTTGACAACTGAATCCTTCTTAATAAGCAAGCAGCCTAGGATAACTCGTGAAAAATCACGCAAATTGAATGTATAATGGGATTTGGCTGGTGTTGGCAATAGGTTTGCCATGGCTTTCTTATATACCTTAATTATTGGAAAGAAAAAAAGCATAGACTTTTAGAATTATGAACTTCATAAACGTAGATCACCAAACATGTATGTATTTACATCTGTATTGGATTTCAAGGTTGCCCAAATCCATAATAGAGTTGGAAGGGACCTTGGAGGTCTTCTAGTCCAACCCCCTGCTCAGGCAGGAAACCTTACACCATTTCAGACAAATGGTTGTCCAATCTCTTCTTAAAAACTTCCAGTGTTGGAGCATTCACAACTTCTGGAGGCAGGTTGTTCCACTGACTAATTGTTCTAACTGTCAGGAAATTTCTCCTTAGTTCTAGGTTGCTTCTCTCCTTGATTAGTTTCCATCCGTTGCTTCTTGTCCTGCCTTCAGGTGCTTTGGAGAATAGCTTGACTCCCTCTTCTTTGTGGCAGGCCCTGAGATATTGGAACACTGCTATCATGTCACCCCTAGTCCTTCTTTTTTTTAAACAAGAAACTGGCTCTGTTTGAAGGATGGGAGTTGTATGTATCTCTGGGGAATGCTGTTCCAGAGGACAGATGCCATAGCAGAGAAGGCATGCTTCCTCATTCCTGCAAGATGACATTTAACAGAAGGGACCAGAGCATACCAACTCTGCATCATTGTACTAGATGGCCAGAAGATTTGGAGATTGATGCTTTCTCAAATATCTGAACCTTATGCCATTAAAGGTGATAAGCAGCACTTTTAATTGCAACCAGAAGCCAACTGTTAATCTGTTCTGCTAGTGAAGTAGCAAAGATACATGGGCATAGCAAGACATGCCCATTACTGCCCATGCTACTGTATTTTGAACCAGTCCTGGGCATGCAAAAGAGGCAGTGATTACATTGCAATAATGCAATGCTCATTTCATAATTTCTCTCATCAATCCCTTGCACACACTTTCCTCAATACTATTTCAGAAAATATTTGTCCGTTAGAAAAATTAGTTGCACTTTTCCCCCAAATGATACACTTATGAGACTATCTGAGTCATCTTGAAAATCTCTTAGTTTACATTTTGACACAAATAACTAAGCAGAGAATATGACCTACCTCCATAGTGCCACTGACAATCTGATTTCCAATTGTGAAATATTCTGGAATAAATTCATTTACTCTGAGATAGAAAGAAACAACAGTAGAAAAAATCCGGACCATTGTTTCATCACTGAAGGAATTAATGGTGCAAATATTGAAATGTCTCAGGAAACGAGGTGTTACAGGATTTCTTCCACCACCTGGTGGACCCATGGCAGCCATCAACTGAATATCAACTAGTGTTATTTTATTTGTGTCTTTTAAATCATACCTTTAAAAGAAATATGTGATATTCAGACAACCACAGTGATATATGAAAGTTTAGTGCAATAGCATAAAAATACCTTAATATTCAACTAGCTAATATATAGTATTTTATATATTAACTGTGCAGCAAGAGTTTCCCTTTCCAATCCTCATCTTTACATCATTCTGCAAACCTCCAAATCTGTTCCAATGGAAAAGGAATTCCATTGGCAACAGGACAAAATTTGGTATAATACCACAATTTCTTAGTACTGCAGAAATGATCACATGAAAGGGGATTCCATATGGAGTCACACTTGCATTGTTATATACTATTATGAGTAATGAAACACTCACTAAGAAAATAAAGCTTTATTGTATATGGATATTTAAGAAGGATATATATTTATAAATGTACACTTAATCCTCATTATTCATTAAAACTTTATGAGAAATGCAGCTTCCTTTTAATAATATATACATATCTAAAATTATCTTCTAAAAAAATCCACCTTAAAATTAAATAAGTGGGATAGATGACTGACTTTTTCAGATTATGGACTGGACAGGACAGAGTTTTGTGGTTTTTCTTTTTATCCCCAACCAGGAAGACTAACAGGATGCTTCTCTGGCTAGCTACAGCAGTGACTGCTGGCTCTCAGGTTTAAACTGCTGAATCTACCAGTTATGGTCATGCCTTTTAATGAGGAAGAAACAAGACACTGAGCATGTTGGTTGCTCAGGAGAATCCTACTGGTTACTGGTTGCATCTCCAGAATAGCCATTGGGGGGGGGGGAGACATCTACTTCTCTAGTGTAGCTGGCAACCCAAAAACTCACTGTGACAAAAAATAATGTTATAACTCTCTAGAGCAGTGGTGGCGAACCTATGGCATGCGTGCCAGAGGCGGCACGCAGAGCCCCCTCTGTGGGCATGTGCGCCATTGCCCCAGCCCTGCCTTCCCCAGCAGCCCCCCCGGAGGAGAGTCACCCTCGGACGCAGCCCACACGGAGCAGCGCAGTCAAGTACATGGGAGCCGGGCAGCAGGGACAAGACTCCACCCTCGCGCCCCGTCACGTGCAGATGCTGCTGCAGGGAGCGGGCGGAGGGCGTGGCCACCATGGCGCTGCAGGGCCACCTGGGCGATCTGCGGCGGGCCATGGAGGCGGTAGGTGGCCCTGCGGGCGGGCGGAGTGGGGGGCAGTGGGGGCAGGGTGGGGGCGGGTGGGGTGGGTTTTGGGCACTCGGTGTCTAAAAGGTTCGCTATCACTGCTCTAGAATAACTTGCATTACATGGAGGATCCTTTAATGTTCTAAGGATATCATTACTGGGCCAGTGTTTGCTTCAGGAAAATGTCTAGTGCTGCTCTCCAGAGCCACCAAATGGTTAAATGATATGTCCTTTTTTAAAAAAATGAAGAATTATGGATGTAATCCTGGAGGGTTTGTGCTGCTATGGCACAAAAATATTCAGGTCTACCTGCTTCAAAATATATTGCTCTTGAAGAAGGACCCCTCAGGTTGAGTATGAAGGGCAAACTAGTTTATATTACTGCTACTAATAATGAAGCAGTCCCTCCCCAAAAAGGCAGAAAAAAAACCCCACAGTGGTATATTCTCACATCTGAAACAGACAGATGTTTTGTATCACTGATAGTCTGATAACATTCAAAGATTTACTTATTATACAAAATAAAAAAAGTTACCAGATTCCATGATCAAAAAACTGTCTTAAAAGTTCAACTGGAGGCTGAGCTCCATATTGCTCCAGTGCAGGCATATTCATATCATCTACAAAGATTACACACTTCTTTCCCACAGGTGGCCCATATATTCCTTTCCGCCTTTTGTCCAACCTGGCCATGATAATGTTCTATAATAAAAAAGAACATGTTTCCATTCACTAAAAATAACTTATCAGAAATAACACATCAAATTATTGCATTCTTTTTTTAAAATAATAAAATACAATGCACAAAAAGAACAGTGAGTGACATGGCTCAACTTTAACTGCATAAAACCAACCCTCAACAGATGGACAACACCAATGCAAGAGAGGTCACATTTATCCCCATGCTGATGATCTACAGCTGCAAAATGTGGAACCTAAGCAAACTGGAAACAGAAGCTTCAACAAATACAACAAATGATAAAGAGTTTATTACTAAAGATCTTGTTCAAAGAATCCTAAATCAGAAATTTGTAGCGGAACCAATTTCGAAACTGTCATCACAGTAGCACAAAAACTGTAGAAAGTAAGGAACGTGACCTGGACAGAAATATGCAGGAACCATTACCAGGGGCAAAAGGAGCTGAAATATTTCTTACGTCCAGAACAATAAGATAATATTCAGAAGTGACTTAGGTAGAAACCTCCCTAATTTACTGAAGTATAAGAACTAAGTAAAATCAGTTTTGCAAGATTCTATTATGATAATCAATCTCAATAAAGTAGTTTTAATCTTACTATAGAGTTGATTTCCTGGTCTGGTCTAGCTAGTGGAGCTGAGAAAAACAGAAATGTGAACAAGCAAAGCAGATCACATGCATGCATATCAACAGATGGGGCTGAAAGGTGATATACGGGCAGCTCTATTACTCTGTATACTCCTAAAAGTAACTACTTATGAGATGAATGAAATAAAAAAAAACTCGTGGTACTAGTAGGAACATTATAAAACTCAAACATATGCATTATTGTTATTTTTGAAGCTTCATGAAGAATCAATCATTTGTTTCACCATCCTCTGATCCTAAGAGAAGTTTCAATTTTTCTACTCTAAAGATAAAAGGGCTATCTTGTATAATTATTATGAAGAAAATTAAAAGAACTCATCCACATAATGAGTCTCAAATAGCTTTCTCCACATGCATCCATAATATATGCTGACAAACATATCAATTCACCTCTAACAGGGATGCATCTGTGGCAATATCCTTCCTGATTTAATCAGATATTGACCCAGATGATTGAAAGTATGTAAAACTAAACAGAGATGCAAGCCACATTGTGCTGCAGAGTATATTGCAATATGACATATTTCTAGCACACAAAATGCAAATAAAGCAGATGCAGACAAATGTTAATCTAACTTGTAATTTAAAAATGATTTATAAATGGTTTATAAAAGGTTTGTGGGTAAGTAAAACAGCTGATCGTGAATCTTAAATAAAATCCACTTAATTTTTGAACACAAATATGTATTTTTATAGAGATATAGATATATAGATACATACGCACACATTTTTACATAGGAGTTCTTGAACCATTCTCCTATTTTTGCCTACAACAACATTGATGTGAGAGAGGTCACATCACTGTCCCTACAAGATTGCCTATGCTTAAATATAATATGTTTTATTCAGTGGTGGAATTCAAATATGTGAACAACCGGTTCTCTGTGTGGATGCCGCTTCCGGAAGTCCATTCTGGGCCTGTGCAACAAAAAATTAGCTACCGGTTCTGCCGAAGTGGTGCGAACCGGCTGAATCCCACCACTGGTTTTATTGTTAATTATATCATTTACCTAAGTAAATGATAGAAGTAAATGAACATTCATGTCAAATGAATCTAAATGTAAACTGCAGGCCTAAAACAAAGTAGGGTTCCAGCAAAAATAAATTTAAAAAAATCAAATTTTAATAAAAGATTCCAAATTCCCCAAAGAGAACTATCTCACTAACCTGGGTTTGATTGGCACTGGTTCGAGCTGAAAAGTTAAGGAAGAATGGGAAGTAGAGATCCTTTTGTAAGTGATGCATTAGCTTGTCTTTTACGTATACAGACTTCCCAGTACCAGTAGGTCCCACAAAAAGCAGAGCCCTTGGTAAGAAATTCAGATAGACATTAGGTTTTCATGACTAGGCTAAACTAGATAGTTAGTACTATTAAACAACAACAATTGATTCTGACAAATTTTTTATTGCTTGAGAATCATATGACTGCTTTATAATTTTAGTTACCTATTCATGGAATCATAGAGAAATAAAAAAATAAATACAATTGAAATGTATATAGAAGTACAATATGTTAAGCAGAAAATTCAGGCAATCATACGTGCAAGACTGATGTCAGTCCCACTGAATGCTCTAGGCCAGGGGTAGGCAACCTTGGCTCTTTTATGACTTGTGAACTTCAACTCCCAGAATTCCTGAGCCAGCCATGCTGAGGGGAAAGGGAGAGGTTTCCAAGCTGAGCCACGCTGGCTCAGGAATTCTGGAAGCTGAAGTCCACGAGTCATAAAAGAGCCAAGGTTGCCTACCCCTGGACTAGACTACTAGGAGTCAACGCCACAGGAAGATTTAAACTATATTTATTGAGACTGGCTATAATAACAGACTTGCAAGTTTGATTGTGCTATATCTCCTCCTTCCTATACTTCAGTGGACTTAAAGGTGTCCATCTGAGCTACTTTCAAACATCATCTGTCTGTTGTGGACTGAAAATCATCTCTCCTGAGTGGTACAACTGACAACAACATTAGCATCATTAGCATTTGTGAAGACCTTTCTGTTTTCCCAAGCATTTGGTTGACTTTTAATTGTATTTTAACTTTATTGTAATTCTTAGTTTTAAATGGCTGCTATGCTTATAGTTTGTATAATGTTTTTATTTTGCAATGTATTTCATGTTATCATATGGAGTTTTAACTGAAAATATATTTTAGTGAGTTATATTGTGTACTGCACACAGAGTTTTGGCTATCAGGCAGTTTAAAAATTAATACATGAAATAAATAAATAAAACTGTCAACTTCTGAAACAAACCTGGCTGAAGCCATCTTTGTCATTCTGAGTTGCCACAGGTTGGGGGGAGGGAAGAAAACAACAGCATTGCTAGACTAAACATGGAGCAGTCCCATGGGAACCAAGGTCATTCCCAAAGGAGCTGGAAGGTGGACAGAAGTTTCACGGAGCCCGCCAATTGATTTCATTGGTTAGCGTGATCAATTGCATAGCAGAGGGGAGGGAATTGTTACATTTAATTACATTGAATCCCTAAGGGGAATTTTAGAGTTGATTTCACTTTTGACCATGCCGATATTATGTATCCAATAAACATGTTCTTTGAGGAAACTTCAAGCCTCGGAGTTCTGATTTATTTGATTTCATTAGTCGGAACCTTGACAAAAACTACAACTGAACTGGATTTAAAACCTCTGATCATGAGAAACTTTTTAATATTATTTATGGCCCAGGGCACTACTATTATACCTTTTAATATTTACACTGCTATTTACACAGCTCCTAAGTGAGCTGCCTTATTGTACTAAGGTATTTTACTATTACAGCAATCAAACTTAGTCCAATTTTTTATTACTGTTATTAGAAACAAGGTGAAGTCCAATGGTGTCCATTGGAATAGAAATAGAAATTGAATACCTTCTATATAGAGCAGTGGATCAACATATTGGATCAACAGTCCAATATGTTAGCCTATGTAAATTAATAGAAACCAATCTTTTATAGCTTATCAGGGTTTATTGAGATAAATCCATGCATTTAAGCCCAGCGGAGTTCCTGTTTACACAGTTATTTAACACTGAATTCACTTCAGCATTTTTCTGAGAACATAGTAAGTTCTAATATGAAAATGGAACTCCTCTCCACATAATTTCCTCTCCTTCTATTTTATGGTGGCCTGCTTTGCAGATACATCCTATTGCATATTGGCTTGAAATATGTATGCAGTGAAATGGTGCTAGAAAGGGCAATGAAATTAAATGAACTTTAAAGAAATTGAGCATTCTACTTTCTTAGAGAAAGTTCTACAATTCTAAATATTTTATGATACAATAATAATACACCATGAGCAATTATACAAAAATTTAAGATAAAAGTTAATACTCATTAAACCAGATGCATACAAGAACATATTGTTTTAAAGAATATTTTGTGGAGCTTAATATTAGAAACACAGTAATACTAGATTCTTTTTTGTTAATTAGACTGTAAAACAATTTCTGGATGCTTTACATAAAGAGTTCATGTGGAAAATGAAACATTTGTATAATTAAAAGAAACACGCTTTCTTACTTTCCATATTTAATGCACAATTCCATCAAATAGGTATATCTGACTGTGTCCATTGTTGGAACTATAATGTCTTGAACTTTAATACTTTTATCACTATAACTGATGGTTTTAACAGCTTCATTCCAATGTGCCCAACGGCCTTTTCCTTTTAACTATGAAGAAATGCAGAAATAATTTCTGCTTCATTAGAACTTTATAGGTATCAGCATCTCTTTTAATATCAAAGCAATTAAATTAAAACAATGAAACATGTAAGGGATAAAACACTATGTAATTTAAGCACATTTTCTGCTTCTATACCAATAATGGGGGCCCTCCCATACATGGTAGGCACCTCTGTGTTTCCATTAGAAGTCATACTAATGATAAAGCATTTATTTTCTGTAAACCCTATTCTCTAGAACAAGGATTCCTAAACTTTTCACCATCACAACTCATTTTAGTGTAATACTTCCCTTAAAAATACAAATATCAATCAACATAAACAATAAAAGCAATACAATGTAACTTTGGGAAAGGTAAATTTATTGTAACAATGTACAATAAAGAGATTCTTCACACTTTCCCTGGACTGTGTCTGTACCTCCTCAAGAGAGGTAGGTATGCCTCATAGTTTGGGAAACCCTGCTCTAGAAAAAATGGAAGAGACGTATTTTCTTGACTGTAAACTAAACTTTTGCAAACATTCCTCCACCCCATGTCCCTCATATCAATAGCTTCTCACTACTATTTCCTATAAAAGCTAGATGGGAAGGAAGATTTTCCCCATTTTCTCTTCTATTAGTACAGAAAGGGATAATATTAAAAGAAGTTTGTCTTAAAGACAATTACTTAAAAAATGTATTACATCTTTCATGAGTTTTTCAACACTTGATCATATGCACAGATTATCCTGAGACATATACTAATGTTTAATGAAAGCTAATATTAGTGATGATTTGTTTCTTTCTCATATAGCAAATATGAGAACAAATGTAACAAATTAAAATAATTATCAATTAGTCTAGAGCAGATTCCATACCTCAAACATATAATCATACACCAATCCTTTTTCTTCAAATGGATGTTCCCATTTTCCTATGGTTGCTGGTATTGGATGTTCATCCAACTTTCCTATGACAATATCTCTCATAAAGTTATCAAATATAATCCGACCATCACTATCACAGGTTGCTCCAATAGACCAAATCATAGCAAAAGCAAAACAACCCTTCCAAAAGAATAAATAAATAATTTGTATTTTCATAAAATATGGTCATGGAGAAATTAGTAGCTAAGTATAATTATTCTAACTTCAATACATTTGCTACAGTTATAGCAAATTTCCAGATAAAAGATTTGAAGTGCGCATTATTTATCTATAGTAACACAATATTTTATACTTTCTCTTACATTAACTCAAAGGGTGAAATTTAAGATAAAAATTATAAGCAATTTTTAAGGTAAAAACATATATTAAATTATGAGACCAACCGTAGCCCATTTATGGATATTTTTATTGCTTGGATCTTTTTTTGCTTTGTGACACAACAGTATTTCCAACAGCCGTGTGAGAGATACCACATTATTGCTATTGCTGGTGGGAACTAACTCCTGTAAGAGAAGAAGAGTAACAGTATATATGTACTTGTGCAGAACAGATATAGAGATTTCTATCATAATTATTGTACTATTAGGTTTGACCATATTTTATGTTTTAAGAGTGCAAATTTGAACAGCTACAGATATGATTCAAGTGATATTATTGTAATATTTTATTAAAAGTTTATAATTGTTTTTGTTTCATGTAGCCTCTCCCTTAATTACTCGTAAAACTTACTCAACAAATAACTTTTATTATTTTTTGTAACAGAGCATCATGATGAATATACAGAAAACCTTAAGTCATACAAATTAAAATTATCCACAGCTAAGAAATGCTGGTTGGTCAGACCAGGAGACATGCCTTTTCTGATGTAACACCTGTCCTATGAAATATTTTGCCTGGGGAGATTAGAATGGCCCCAATCTTGATGGCCTTTGTAACCAGGCACAAAAGAACTGGTTATGTGTCCAAGGCCTGAGGCCCCAAGTGTGTGAAGAGACCAGTCTCCTGTCTAGGTTGGTGTCTCTTAATTTTTATACCTTCATCAGCTGCTAATTTTAATTTTTATATGGCTGATTGTGATTTTTATTTTTAATTTTGTTCTCCATGTAGACTCGCTTGTTGAGATGGGTAGCATGCAAATTGATCAGAGAGTAACTGATTCTTTGGGAGTTTTCTATCCATTCATTTCCAAGGTTCCATTCATATCAATACATTATCCCTTCCCAGCTTAATTTGGCGATGTAGGTTACATTTGCATAATAGATAATGGAACAGAGGTTGAACTATCCATATAATTGGATAGTTCCAATTTTTAGATTACTATACTTCCTCCAGCAATTTCATGCAGATGTTTAAAAAATGAGGCTTGAGGGCATGGATACAGCTTAGCAGACACAGGGTGAAACAGAAGTCACCATCATTTGAACTCATCCCTCCAGGTAAGTAAGGCCAGAACCTTCCAACCCAAGAAATAATCTACAACAGTTATTATGGATAATAGCAAACAAACTTTGAGAGTTCTAGCAGAACTAGGAGCAAGATTCAAAAAACCAGTCTTAGTATAAGTAGTCCTCATTTAGCAGTTGCCTTGTTTAGTAACTGAAGTTATGATAGTAATGAAAAAGTAACTTTATGACCAGTCCTTGCATTTATGATCTTCACAGGTCTGTAAAGCAAAGGAAAGCTAAACTGAGATCATTGAGCACAGTTTGTTTTCACTTAACGACTGCTTTGCTTAACAACATACTAAGGTACTGGTCCTTATTGTGGTTGCTAAATGAGCACTCCCTATACTCAAGCAGTTTGTTCGTATCTTTGAACTATACAAACTTAGAAATATCTACAATTCCAAATAGAAACCTGCCTTCACCAACATACGATTCTGTCAACAAAAATAGACTGATTAAATCATTTTCCTGAGAGAATGCCAAATTACCTTGCACTGTTTCCGACGAACTCGCAAAGCAGGAGGTACTAACCAATCAAAAAGGTCTTCAAACAGGTCTTGGAATTCCTTTTCATTCAGGGGTTCGGGAAGCGTGCTCAACCATGAAGTAACAAGTGGCTTCCATCCCAACTGCGAAGGCTCTAAATAAATCATTCCGCATCGACTGACTGTAGCTGGCTACAGCAGAATAATAAATGTGTTTTTAGAATCTCATTCTGGTTCCAATTTCAGATTCAGATAACTATTTTAACTTGGTTTTAACTTACTGAAGCCTGAGATAGATCCATAGCCTCAAAGATGAGGCTCATCGGAGGTGACATTTGAATAATTTCTCCACTCATCAAACATAGCTGCAAACAAAAACAGATACCAAAAAAATATCTAAATTATATGTATGCAATCCTTTTATAAAGGATTCTACCAACCTTGGGTTGAGAAAGAGTCTCAAGCTAAGGCCAACCTAGTAGGTGCATTCAGCATAGCTGAACATAAAAATCACCATAGTTTCTATAAGATTTTTCATGCCTTGAAAGTTGTCCTGAGGAATACAATAATGTGACAGTGAATAAGCAGGTTTGCTGTGTGCAGCCCATGACAGCAATTCTGTTGCTTTTACTAGTAGAAATGGTAAATCTTAATATATTATTTAAGGACAAGCTTTGTAAGTATTTTTAAAAGATAGGGTTTATATTAGAAAGCTTTTACAAAACCCTTGGTTGTTACATTCTTGCTCAACACATGAACTAATTGTTTTCATTTCCTTTTCTGCAGTTGTCTGTATTCAATCCTTTTTTATTTTTTTAATCATGCATCCCCTTTTCTTTAACATATTTTTAAAAACGTGAGTTATAATACATATTGTACGGCTAAGCCTTTTTTCAAAATAGGCACAATGAAGATTGTTGCTGAAATATAATTGAACTTTTCTTTTTATGATATATTATATGAATAATTAAAAAATAAATAATAGAAAAAATAAACTCCCTAAATTCTGTTTAACTGAAAATTAAGTACAGTATATGTATGCAATAATTGGAAGAAGCAGGTAATTTGGAAGCTAATGCAATCCCCACCCCCACCCAGCAATCCAAGGTAATTAACAGCATTACCTTTTTGTTGTCATCCAACACAGTGTTCATACTTTCTATCCAAAGAGTATCAATAGGACCATCAAAAACAACCCATTTGCGGTCAGGTGTTTCAGTTAAAGCAAATTCTCGAAAAGTATTGGCAACTATGCCATCTGTCCACTAGAATGAAGAAGAGAGACACAAGGAAACTTTAATTGCTTATATTGACCTAACATGTATACTGATTTGCGAATATGCGCAACTAGTCGTGTTTCAAACACATACCATATTAAATTGACAGTCAGCAAACTACATATACTGCTGAATGATCAAACTAAGGTTAAGAATTTTTCTGCATGATTGCTGACAATTGTGCAGTGATTTTTATAAATTTCATTAAAACACTTCCACCCTCTAGAATAGCATTCCCATGGAGATATGTATGACTCCCACTCTCCAAGTGTCCTGGCAGCCCCTTAATATCTGCCTGTGCTGCTAGGTTAGGGTATTTGTGAAGCCTAAAAAAATGTCATTCTTATTGCCTTGTGTGGACAGTTATGTTTTGCTATGTTACGTTTTAATTATACAATTGATATTTTGTACGCTTTCTAGAGTCTTTGTGGAGATGGGTAGCCTTAACTAATCATATAAAAAAGGACTGATTTTCTTCATTTTAATTTGTATTTGGAACATTTTCTGAAACATGCACAAAAATATACAAGTACACATTAGCAATTTAATGGAGCTACCCTACCTGAAGATTTAGATTGATCAAAACTATAAGGTACATTTTTGTAATCTCAGGAATGTATAATGCTTACCTCATGAGATACTGGATCAAATCGTCCAAAGAGTTGTCCCATAGTAACAGCTTTTGGATTGACAGTTCTGTGTATTACCTTTTCTTCTTCTCCATACTCACGCTGGTTCATTAGGGAAAGTGTATCTGCTAATACATGCAGAACTTTGGTCTTGCCAGAAAAAGGCTCTCCTACAAGCATAAACCTGATAAAATAAAAGTTGTTTTTCAGCATTTTTTTTCCAGCCCAGAAAAGCAAAGGGATTATTCACATAATTAATCCTGAAGATATCTATACCCATTTATTGCAATAAAAGTAAAAATGGAATTATAGAAAAGGAAAGAATGAGAGAGCAGGAGCACACTGAGTTTTTACAAAGTTACAATAAGGAAAACCAGCTGAATTTTTCAAGCAGAATAGTGTCCCTCCAGAATATCAGTCAACCTCTATTGGTTTTCCATAACTTATTAAAAATCCCAATTATTTCAGACAGCCTTTTGGGGTGTGAAGGAATACTATTGCTTGTCAAGAGTTTGTTTAATGTATCATTGTGGTTATTTTATTGTTTGTTTCTTTTATATTTACACTATATACATTTAATGTATTTTATGGACATATGTTTATCACCAGGTGATCAAATTAATCAAATAAATAATGAATCCCAATTCCAACAGCTCAGTCATAGCAATAGCAATAGCACTTAGCCTTATATACAGCCTCATAGTGTTTTACAGTACTCTCTTGCATGTATGCAAGCTGCATATATCCATTCACTTTTCAATTGGAAGATCTCTTTCATACTTTTTCTCCAAAAATGCAAGGTGATCATACATTAGGTACAGTTAGAGGTATGTCTGACTTATTACATATCGCACTAAAGTCATAATGTGCCAGATTTTGCATTGCTTTGGAATACTATGTAAATCCAATAATAGACTCCCTATGTTGAACTCCTTACATCAATAAAATATAAGAGACCCCCTACAACAGCATATATTTATAAAATCAGTCATAGTTCCCAACTGCTTCTCTTCTTAATCATTCATCTTCTTTACTCTGTCTCTGACAACATGGCGAGATTATTTAGGAGAATCACTTTTAGACAAATAGTATCACAGATAATTGTTAAATATATCATTTTGCATGCCATGGCATTTTGCCATGTCCGAATGTCTTTTTCACTTTTAATACAAACTTGAATTTCCTTAAACAAATACATTATAATTCAGAGTTCTGAGTTTTTCACATAGTAGTGTCACTTTGATAGCTAACTCACTGTATGGACCAATCTTATTAGGTTTACTGCATTGGGTTTCTTGAAGATGATAAAAAAAAACATGCCCAAACCCAAGAAATATTATAATAAAAGTTATTAATACCAAAAGAAATTGTATTGTATTACTATTTTATTCTTACCACTGACTCCTCCTCTATCTGCTTTGTTCCAAAATCTGGACTGACTCATTTCTCTAAACAGAATACTCTTAAAACCTGGCTAATGTCCAGGAGTGAATTCCAACAGAATAGTGCAAGTTCATACAACTGTGATCATGTAATGGAATGAAATGGCTTGTTTTGTTGCTTTACATTTAAAAAAGAACGTGAGAAAGTGGAAAGTGAGAAAAAAATGAAATTAGAGTCAAGCTATTCTCCAAAGCACCTGAAGGCAAGACAAGAAGCAACGGATGGAAACTAACCAAAGAGAGATGCAACCTAGAACTAAGGAGAAACTTCCTGGCAGCTAGAACAATTAATCAGTGGAACAACCTGACTCCAGAAGCGGTGAATGCTCCAACACTGGAAGTCTTTAAGAAGAGATTGGACAGCCATTGTCTGTAATGGTATAGGGTTTCTTGCCTGAGCAGGGGGTTGGACTAGAAGAACTCCAAGGTCCCTTCCAACATCATCATCATCATCATCATCATCATCTTCATCATCATTATTATTATATTGAAGTTATGAAGTAACCCTGAGTACACATTCATCACCTATACTAGCATGGTTAAATCTTCTATTGCCATTATATAATGGAAAAGTTAAGCTTCTTGTTTTCTATGACCCTTGCATCTAACCACAGCATATACATGGTATGGCATCATCTTTCTCCTACCCACCCGTCATATCACTTCTATCTGATCCCCAATGGGATAACCTTATATTATTCTTAGTTGTATTGCAGTTTTCTCCTGTAAACCAACTATTATATTGGTGAAACCATAACAAATACTTATGAAGGTTACTTATCATAAATTTACTTACCCATGTCTAACTATCATCATTTCATAAGTCTGTATCATCTTTTCTAGAAAAACTTTAACAGGCTGGACATTATGCTCTTTGCAACATTCGTTTGCACATTCCAGAAAATCCTGAAATACAGTTTAAAAAAACAAATTCTATATTTTTATTTCTTGAATATAATTGAATAATATAATTCACAATATAACATTGCTCGGTATCAGGAATATATTAAGAATGGCCCTGGAAAGAAAATTAACACTGAGGTAAGTCACATTTATTTATTTAATCAATTTATTATATTTATTTATTCAATTTGTAATGGCCTCTTATCCTACTTATTACAACTCCAGAAGGTAGGTAATGTTGGATTAAAAATAAAGAATAACCAAAAGCAAAACCCAAAATAGAAATAAAACACAATGTATCTGGGAGGGAACACAGTTAGTCACCTAATCCTTAAAAAAATGGCTCAGCTAATACCATTTTGGCCAGGACAAGAAACAAAATTTCAAAATCTTATAGGAGGCCACAGAGTCAGAGCCCTCTGAATCTCTGATAGGGTAGGCACCATGACAGAAACAGGCTTTATATGTCACATCAGATGGCTTGTTTCAGATAAAAGGCCCAGAGTAATTCTAATCTGTTGGGTCTTGCGGAATGGGCAGAAATGTTCAGAGATAGGCAGTCCTGAAAACAGTCTGCCTTTGTGCCATGAAGGGTTTTACAAATGTAATCAGCATCTTGAGTTGCATCCAATAGTGTATTTGAAGCCAGTGCAGCTTGTGAAGTATTGCTACAACCTGAGTGTGCCATGGTGTACCTATAACTACCCACACCATTGACTTCAGTGTCCTTTTCAAAAGGAGCCACATGTAGAGTGTATTGCAATCATCTAATCAGGAACTGATCAAAGCATGAGTGACTGTGAACATACTGCACAATCCTTTATAATATACTGAATAATCCTAAATATATTAAACAAGAGTTTGTGTTCAACTACAATCCTTTGTAGTTGACTTTTGAGTGACTTTGAGTGGACATGCATAGAATTATACTATTGGTCAGCTATTCTGCTGGTTTGCTAATGGAGTTGGACGTTTTAAATTATGAAAACATTGAAAAACATATTTATCAAGAAAGCTGGGCTAGATTATCAAAAGTCTAGAAAGACCATTCTAGAAGCAAAGACATAAATATCAAAATTAAGCCACATTTTGAAAGAATGAAATGTGTTTCATTAATTATTAAAAGTTAAAGAACTTCTACAAATACATTGAACTTGAATGAATTTTTGTTTCACAGAAATGGTCTGAACTTTCTTACCATAATTACAACTCAAAACTTTGTCTTCATTCTGCATATGTAGCAAATAATTATTAATTAGGGAAAATAAAAATATTACTGGCAAACAAAATTCTACAAATATACTCACACTGTAGTCAGCTTCAGGAAGCTTAATGCCAGGAAATAAATCACTTGTAATTCCCATAAATAGAGGTATGTCATGAGACAAAAATTTAGGCTCATTTACATCTTTGATTGATCGAAGAAGCTGACAAAAAAACACAACTTAATTAAACAAAATTAATCTATGGTTAATTGCAAAACTATCCACTTAACATGAATGCATTAATTTCAAATTTGTACACTGCAAGGCAGTTCTTACCAGTATATCTTCATTCTCTGTTGGAAATTTTAGTTTTAAGTTACCAGCAGCTACTAGTACTGCTTTGACTGCACGCATTCCATAGTCATAATGAAACTGAGATGAAAGTTGTTCTGAGCACAATCTATAGGTCATCACTATCTTCACAGACAATGGCTTAGCATTCAGAAATCCATAAGAATACAGAGAGATTTCAGCAATGAGGGCATAATTAGGAACCATCATGGCAACTGTTCGGAAAAGAACCTAAAAGAATAGAATAAAAATGTATGTATTGCTATTATCTCTGAAAACTAGTATCACAAAATTACTGTAGTTTGTATGAGCAATATCTATAATCTTTCACAATAAAAAGCCATTTAGTAAAATTGCTCTGCAGTAAGGTTTATTTTAGATACTGTGTGTGTGACCAGTAAGTATTCTTTTATTAAAGCAGTAGTTCCCACTTCAGAGTGAATCATTTCAAAAGCCTATAGAGCAATGCTTTCAAGCTTGGTCCTAGAAAGAAAATTTATATTACTGTGTTTCCCTGAAAGTAAGCCCTCCCCCGAAAGTAAGCCACAGCTGATTTTCGGGGGGTGGGCCTAATATAAGCCCTCCCCCCAAAAGTAAGCCCTACTTAAGAGCCCGCGCAGACCTCTGCGATGAGGCAAAGCCGGGGGAATCTGACCCACGGTATGCTGGTTGCTTACCACCGCCCGGCTTGTTCCGTGGCTGATTTTGGCCGGCTGCAGCCATTTGCTGCCTCACGCGTTGCGCCCATTGCCGCTGCCATGAGGCTTGGCGGATCCCCCTATCTGACCCACGTGCCGGTATACTGGTTCCTTACCACCGCCTGGCTTGTTCCACGGCCTCATGGCAACGGCAATGGGCATGACGCACGAGCCAGCAAATGGCCATTTGCCGTTGGCCATTTGCTGCCAGCCATGGCCATTTGTCGCCGGCCATGGCCATTTGCCACCTCATATGTTGTGCCCAATGCCGCGGCCATAGGCTTGGCCCCATCTGACCCATGTGCTGGTATACCAGTTCCTTACCGCCGGCCGGCTTGTTCCGTGCCCTCATGCCGTGCCATTGGCAAGTGCAATGCGGCTCGGCCGAAAGCAGCCACAGAACAAGTTGGCAGATTCCCTCACCTGCCCAGCCTGTTCCCTTTCACTTCCAAGCCAGACTGCTGGTGCTTTCGGTTACCTGGCCCTTTTCACAGCTCTGCCCACAGAACCACCAAAGTGGCAGGTGGGAGCACCGGAGGCTCGGGGAGGGAGGTTGCTGAAGCGAGCGGGTGTCCTGCCATCAGCGCCCATGCCAGCTGCCCCTTCCCCGTGGAGCTGGAGAGCTTGCCACACTATTGCCCAGATGCCCTCACTTCCCCCAGGAATTGCATGTCTTTGCTTACCTGACTTCCAGCCTTGTCCCATTTCTCCTTCACGCTCCTCCGCTGCTGCATGCAGGGAAACAAAAGAAGTTTGTGGGGGGGCGGGAAAGGTCAATCAATAAATTCCAACTTCGCGAGATCTATTTTTTTTCGTGAGAAGTTGGAATTGATTGATTGACCTTTCCCCCCCCCCCAAACTTCTTTTGTTTCCCTGCACGTGGCAGCAGAGGAGCGTGAAGGAGAAACAAGACGGTGTATGCTCGCAGCCTGCTGGTACCGGTAAAAAGTAAGCACTACCCAAAAGTAAGTCCTAGTGCTTACTTCAGAGCCCCAAAGAAAGAAAGACCAGGTCTTACTTTCGGGGAAACACAGTATTATAGGATCTCTAATTCTTCCATTCTCAGAAAATAATAATAATAATAAAGTTGGAAGGGACCTTGGAGGTCATCTAGTCCAACCCCCTGCTCAGGCAGGAAACCCTATACCATTTCGGACAAATGGCTGTCCAGTCTCTTCTTAAAACCTTCCAGTGTTGGAGCATTCACCGCTTCTGAAGGCAGGTTGTTCCACTGGTTAATTGTTCTAACTGTCAGGAAGTTTCTCCTTAGTTCTAGGTTGCTTCTCTCCTTGATTAGTTTCCATCCGTTGCTTCTTGTCCTGCCTTCAGGCGCTTTGGAGAATAGCTTGACTCCCTCTTCTTTGTGGCAGCCCCTGAGATATTGGAACACTGCTATCATGTCACTCCTCGCCCTTCTCTTCATTAAACTAGACATATCCAATTCCAGCAGCCATTCCTTATATGCTTTAGCCTCCAGTCCCCTAATCATCTTTGTTGCTCTTCTCTGTACTCTTTCTAGTCTCAACATCTTTTTTACATCGTGGTGACCAAAACTGGATGCAGTATTCCAAGTGTGGCCTTACCAAGGCATTGTAAAGTGGTATTAACACTTCTTGTGATCTTGATTCTATCCGTCTGTTAATGCAGCCTAGCACTGTGTTGGCCTTTTTGGCAGCTGCAGCACACTGCTGGCTCATATTTAAATCATATCCATGTTCAATTTATTAGTTTATTAATTCATTCAAGACAACTGCCACTTTCACTAATTCATATGCATATCTATCATTAGAAATGTTAAGTGGTATACAAGTAATATATTGGCACATGATGTTTATATGACTACTTCTTTTATGCATATGAAATACATGCACCTTTCTAGATGAAGCACTCACAGTCTTAATACATGGCTATTTAAAAGTATATCTGAATTACCCTATTAATCTATTTATTTTGCTATTTTACCTTCAGATTATCTGGTAGTTCAGAGCGACCTGCATAACCTGGATTCATAGTAATAGCAACAAAACAATTGGGATTAAGCCTCAGTTCAGTTCCTTCAAAATTAAATATCTCCAGCTTCTGTTGTATAGCTCTCTGGATGCAAAGAATCTGCTGGGCTACCACAGACAGTACCTCCAGTTCAATGCGATTGAATTCATCAAAGCAGGCCCAAGCTCCTGAAGAAGCTAAACCCTTAAAAAACTAAAGACAAAAAAGCAGACACAGCAATAATACATAATTTAACATGCTGACATAATTTAACCTTCTGAGTCAGGATCCTCAGAACTTCAGAACTAACACACCAATAAAGGAGAATATTTGTAGTTCAGGGTTGAAATGAGGGGTCCTTGGTACTCTCGGAGTTTGGTTGTTTTCTTGCAGATGTTTCATTACCCAAACTAGATAACATCATCAGTGTTAGTAAGGAGTGAGGTTTGCTCTCAGTTTATATTTCAGAGGCTTGCCCTGGGGTGGTCTTAGAGGTTCTTTGGATGACTGTTTGCCGTTGGCTTGTTTGGCAGTTCCTTGATTGAGGTATTGTCTACTTGATTGTTGGTCTGATGTTAATCTTGGAGTCAATTAATGAACTTATTAACTCAATTAACAATTAATTCCAAGACATGTTCCCTATTAACCCCTAACGCATGTTCATTTCTATATTAATTAAATTTGGTTTCATTAGGGAAACAACATTATATTAGGGGAAGAAATGATATTGAAAAGCACCTGTAAAATTATTATTTGTACTTTTACATGAAGAAACATGAAGCAGTAATCCTTAGCGAAGAGTAGCAGCTTGAAAAAGGCCCCAAAATTAGAATAGCATTGTACATTTTTCTTAACAAGTAGCAGGGGGAGCAACTCCACCCCTTTAGTATTTTCATCGTGGTATCACACCACAAGCGTGTATAGGGAAAGTTGTGCAGCAATGTCAGAATGCATATTTCATCATTTGAACGGGCCATTGCTACAGATACTCATGAGTAAATACAGATACTCATGTTAACCATGGGATAGCACACTATGTGAATACAATATATTGTCTTCCTTTACTTGTTTTTCAAGCCTTAATTGCACTTATTTATCCTAACCAAGCTTTATGATATTGTACCAGTTGTGAAACTGATTAAATCAGTTCAGGCTAAACTTTTTTATATTTAATGATTGGGTATATGAATATTAGAACTGTGAAAAACTATTAAACTTGCCTTTTGGGCTGGATCCAAGCTCCTAGAATAACTTATCCTATCAAGGCCAGGCATAATTCATGCTATCTTGTTACTAGTTCAGGAGCTTGTTTACAAAAAAAAAAAATCCTTGTGGCTATTTCTTTTTTAAATAAAACAATGTTAGAGTTCCACTACTGTGACACAACCTATCTACAAGCATCCTCTCTTTAAGAAGTACAATATATACTGTCCAAACTGTATATATGGGTTATTCTAAGACTAGAAGTCACACCCATCATATGACTGTGTAGCTACTGCTCCAAATCACTATAGCAAAATGAAGTGTCCATAAGGAAGAGTGCAAAATGAGGGAAGCACAGGCCTGACATTATCAAAAAAGTGAATGTTGATAATCCTTGTGACAACAACCATGCTATATAGCTATCAAGCTAAACCTTCCAAATCAATAAGGTGTTAAACTTATTGGAAATTGGTTAATTAGTTGGGGCCGTATGTCTTAGATACCACCATATCTGTTGGTTGTGTTAAAAGGATGTCTAATTTTGTAAATGAATGGGGATCATGAAATAATATTTAAAACCTAGTTATTCCCCCAAGCATTGGGATAGTGTGAGGTTAGAGTGACATGCATTAGAAAAGTGTGGTTGTGGTGCCAGGTTTTTCTGGTTTTGGTTTTATTGTTTCTTTTGTTGTACTTTGTTTTATTTTTGGATTGTAAGCTTCCCACAGTTTGGTTTTAAGATGGGCAGTTATACAAGTTTTAAATAGATGAATAAATTGTTACACCTAATATAACCAATTAAAAAACAAATAGAATTTACTAAACTTTGCATTCAGCCCTGTGAGACTGAAAAAATTACTAACAAACTATGACGTTGGATTACTTACAAGCATTTCTTCTTTTTATGAAACCTGGGAATATCTTAAAAATTAAAATCACAGTTTTAAAAATGCAATTTCAATTTACCTTCCCCATGGCTAGGTAATCAAGGCCATCAGAGCAGTTGAAGACAACACATTGTACCGCAACAGCTTTAGCCAAATCTTTGGTGGTCTCTGTTTTACCTGTCCCAGCTGGACCTTCTGGAGCACCACCAAGATTTAAATAAAATGCTCCAATCTAAAAGAAAGACATTAATGGTAATATTTCAAAATGTAAACCATCACACTTGAGAACTAATGAAATTATATGTAATTGCATAGCTAACTTCAGAGCAGACCTGTCATTTCCTTTGAATCAATAATACAGTACATAGCTTTTTTCCTATTCCAACAACAAATTCCTAATTCAAAACAAACTCATTTATATTTGCCATTTTTCACAATGTTATTTGAAGTTAATCAGAATCAGATATTGTATTTCATCAGGATTAGATAACTTGAGGAATTGCTATACATCTAGAGAACACTACATACATAAATTTCATTTCTTAGAATCATAGGGCTGAAAGAGAACATTAGGCCTTTGATTCCAACTTTCTGCTCCATGTAAGAATTCAAATTAAAGCACCCATTCAACTACAGATGAAAATATCCAGCAAAGGAGAATTCAAAACTGCTATTAAATTAATAAATTTAAGAACAAGTGTAGAGTATTACAATCTCACTCTTTAATAATAGAAATTCTGAGAACAACAATATTTGTTCAAGGTAGCTTCAAAAATGCAAATACAACTAGGATTTATTGTAATTAACTGACTTTTTAGAATCCTTATTAGAAACTGAATTTTTAAAACCTTACCAGAGTACGATAACATCTGTCTGTGAGAGGAGTAATAACGAGTCGAGGAGAATTGCCAAGATATTCATAAGCATATTTTACATTGCAATTGATGATGCGCACACGTACATTATCATATTCCCAGTAATATCGCAACTGAGCAAGCCATTGAAAATCTGTCTCCTTTAACACACCTGGTGGAATATAAAGAAGGAATATGTTTTAGGCTTAATATTTTTTTAGCAAGAAAACAGAAAAGGAAAACAATCCAAAAATAATTGAGACATATCTAAAATGACAGAATTATTATTTTAATAAAGATAATTAGTTTAAAAAATAATTTTCTTAAATAAGCAGGCAAAAATCAAGCACACAACAGTATGTATTATTTTATGATGATAAATAAAAATTATGTTACATACCACTTTCAATCATTTCCATGACGACATCTCTAGCATGCACATCAATAGTGACCAAAGCACCCAATGTAGTCCTTGTTTGTTTAGACAACTTTCCTCTTACCAGCTCTACTATATCATTTAACTGATGCTGAAGAGCCTGATAATAATTCTTCAAACCCTGAACAATGAAAATGGAAAATTCAACTATAACACACATTACTGTGAATAGCTAAGAGTTTCTCAGTGTTATTCTGTTGTTTATTCCCAATTTCATCAAACATCAAGTTTTGCTATAAATAACTTTAATAATCAAATGCTGGTCATGTACATTTCTGACTTTCCCTTCATCTATGCACATAATTTTCTGTACCAAATTTTTTTTAATCGGGAATTAATTTTTAGGAATCTTATTACTTAATGACTAAATTGTAGGAATCTGCATTTAAATCTGAAACAGAAAAGGTGTCAGAAAAGGTGCTCTAGAGTTGACATGCAAGCAGATATACTTCCTCTTTAAAGCACCTTTTTTATTTTGGATCAGAGTAGCTGTATAACCCTACTACAATATCCAGAAAACAAATGTTGGATTGATGTTACTGTTCTAAAACTACTGACATAACTAACTAGAGAATTTAGTACTGTAAGAGTCTCCAGTATTAATAAAGCCTTGAGACATAAACTTTTCTAGATATGGATAAATTAGATTGGAAAGTTGAGAAAAAGTTCAGGAAGAAAACAATTACAAATTATCTGACAGAACAAAAACAAAACTGTATAGATATATACATATAGTCACCAAAAGTAAAATTCTGCTTCATGGAGTGTTGACTTTTATATTTGTATTCATTTACATATATAACTGGCATCATTAATTCAACAGAGACTTAATATCATAAGCATCGTAGAATAAATATAACATGGCTAAAAAGATAATACAAAAATAATATCAGAAAAATTATGAGTCATAATAGTACCTCTGGGCCACTAGCTATGGCTTCATGAACTTCACTTGTCCAGAACATTTGTGAGACGCATAGAACTACCTGCCCAGGCCATTCTCTCACCCAATCCTTTCTTGGGCTTTCTGGATATGCCTAAGGTAATTATCAGTGTTACTTAGGAGTAATCATGATTAATAATATACTAAATTGAACCCAGCCACTAATTTCACAAAATGCAAAACCAAAGATTAGCATTACAATATCAAGGCTAAGCCAGTTTTCCTCCCATTTTTGGAATGGCTAATAGGTGAAGATCAGAATATCCACTTCCATTTCAATAACCATCAGCTATAAACGATAAGCAGTTTGGAGTGAGGTTACTGAAATTTGTTCTACAGTAGTTACTACAGTTAGCTAAGATTAACTGTAATCTATTTCGATATTGATGACATTACTAGTTGAGTTTAATCTACATGGAAGAAAAAACTTTCAAGCTCCTCCCTGTTGACTTATCTAAATCTATTCACCCTCCCATCTATACAGCTTTAGTCTCCCTCAAAATGACTGAGGGAACACATCCAATTTAGTCAGATCTAATAATGGTGCATATCAACTAAATAAGATTCTAAATATTTAACAGAAAATATACCAGTCTTGATCTTGTAATAACATCATGAATGCTCCTCAACATAACATCTTCAACTTGTATTAGCCATTTTTCAACAGCTCCCCGAGCTTCAGAAGTTGAAATAGTTGAAATAAATTCCACACGTTCACCTTCAGTGCTATACATTGCCTTAATATCCAGATTTGGCCGAAATTCAAGTTTAGCAATGCCCTCAAAACACTTTTTCAAGTGAGGCTGGACACGGAGAGGGTCTTTAGTCTCTGATAGTATCTCCAACATCTCATCATTAGATAAGAAAAAAAAGCTAAAATAAATTAATAATGCATCAATTACTATAGTTAAGTATGTTTGCATAAAAATATGAATTTAATATATAATCTATTCCAGGTTTATTAAAGAACAACAGAGGCATACCGTGGAAAGAAGAGACGCTTCTTCTCAAGATATGCATTCAATCCTTTCATGATTTTGTCAAGAAGATCATTACAGTTCTGAAGTTTTTCCAACAACCCTGTCAATGAAGTGGCAGCAAGAACCTAAAAAAGAAGAGAAAACTAAACCCTAGACTAGAATTTCTTGTCCAACAATTACACTGCTAAGTACATTTGCAACAAGGGCTTGGAAAAACCTATTACTAATTTCATATGTTAAAAAGTGGCAAAAATACATACACCAACATGCTCTTCATAGAGCCTCAGCCTGTTTAAGTTTCTAAACATTTTTTCATTAATTTCATGTGGCTGAAAGCACTACACAGTTGAAGATGCAAGTAATGTTCTTCCATACGTCTACCAAAAATGTTATTCATGCAGTATTTATAAACGATTCTAGGTTCAGAAATTTTGCCAGGCATCTGACAAATATTGTTTAAACATGGATCAATTAATTAAAAAATAATGAAAAAATGGACTGTTAATGAAAATTGATAATTATTTATATTGATATTTACAGCCACCTCTCTACATGCATGACCTAATTGCCATGTTTTGCTAAGTTTCTGGACATTGCCTTGCAGTAGTCAAGCAGTCAAGGAATAGATTTGCACAATTACCAGCTGTACATCCTAACCCTAAACCAGGGCTAGGCAACCTTGGTTCTTTTATGACTCATGGACTTCAACTCCCAGAATTCCTGAGCCAGCATGGCTGGCTCAGGAATTCTGGGAGTTAGTCCACGAGTCATAAAAGAGCCAAAGTTGCCTAGCCCTGCCCTAAACCAACTGTGACAATTCATCAGTTAGTTGGACATTCCTTACATCAGAGTATGATCCCATTCTGAACTGAATGAGCCACAAATTCAGACCTTGGTTTCCTACTAACAGCAGTATTATCTGATGACTGTTTTGGTTTGTTCACTTTCATCCCAGCCTATTATCAAACTTAGGAATTGATTAAGAGTGCCAATTTTATTGTATTATTTAACACTAAAATATTTCTATTTTTGAAATTTTGGTGAGTGAATCATAATTATAGATTATAAAGCTTATTTCATTAAGCGTCCTTTAATAATTTTGAAATAATGATAAAAATAATTAAACATTCCATTGTGCAAAGTCATTTTTCATCAATTGCACACTAACTTTTGTTTCATGTGAAATCTGATTTTTAGATTTGGGAATAGAATTTTTCTTCTTTAGATAGATTTCTCAATTATTAAGTAGCCACCTGTCATATAAAGAAAGCTGGTATATTTTTGCAATATATTCAGATTTTTTTTAAAAAATAAATTTCTGCCATTCTGCTGTTTCACATAGTATGATAAGACTTTCAGTAATGGCTTTTTGCAACTACAATACCAGGCTACATCACAAAAGAAAAGTCACTTAAAGGTTTTGTGCACAGCTTACAAATATGTGGTATACTTATTTCACCTAATCAGAGCAGACTCATCACTACTACTTTACCTTTGGATCTTTGGCACAGTATTTCATAATATCTCTCCAATACCTATCCACAGTTTGGAACTGGCGCCCTTCCTCTGGCATTTGTTGCATAATGTCTTCTGAAGAAAAAATTGGTTCCAAGTAAAGCCACTGAGCTTGCACTTTTAGCCACTCATCAATAGTCTCTTGAATTCTGATTAAGCGTTCTTCCCATTCCTAAAAATGCATTAAGATTTTAGCACAGAGTATCTATATATATCATATATTATGAAAGGCAAAGTGAAAACCAGAATAATGGTCAAATTAAATTGAAAACTCTCTTCCATTCATTTAAATTGGGCTACTTCAGAAATTCCTTATGTCTCATCTATAATTGAGAGCGGGCAATTCTGAGTAAAAAGATAGTCTTCGGGGGGAAATCTAAATAAAAGATTCAGTAGTAGGTAAATCTTATATTTTAAGAACAGCATTCCTAGAATGCAGGCATTACCACAGAGAGGTTTTATCTGCAAATAACTGAAAGATGGGACACAATGTACCCAAGAACTGGGTGTGATTCTCACTTTCTCTAGCTTTAGAAAAGGATTAAAATGTAATTCTTGAACCCAGATTTTGAAAATTATGATTGTTTTAATAATTACTTGATCATCTTAATTCTGTCTTCATTGTTCTACTTTATCTTACTTTTGTATCATTTGGAGTGTCATTTCCCATTGTCATTCAATCAAGTGGAAGGGCAGGACCCTCAATCAATCAATTAATCAAATACTAAACAGAATGTATGAGGGAACAATGTTTCATCTTGACAAGAGTGTTTCAACCACAGAGGAAATGAAATCTATTTTGTCACTTCATCTTGCTCTGTAGCAGGAACTCCAGGAACTACTTTTGTGAGTGTACTCTGTCTCTGCAGATTCCTATTTTGGTTACTCAGAATAAGATGGGTGAATAAGGGCTTAGAGTGAAAAGAAGTAAAAGAAAATAGCCTCTTTATACATGC
This sequence comes from Azemiops feae, assembly GCA_023970755.1. Taxonomy (NCBI): domain Eukaryota; kingdom Metazoa; phylum Chordata; class Lepidosauria; order Squamata; family Viperidae; genus Azemiops; species Azemiops feae. The sequence goes on along the minus strand of JALGBA010000739.1, from coordinate 794,688 downwards.
TTTTATCAAACTAAAGCACCCCTTCAAAACTTTCTGTTGACATAATATTTAAGAAAAAATGTAATGTTTAAGATTTAAAGATTTGCACCTTTAAATGTATGAATTATGTATTTATATATATTTTTAAATGAATACCCTACAACTGTTTTATAAATTATATTTTGATTACCTTTGATTAAAGATTACAGTCCAGAGCAAATTTATCAAGAAATGTGGGTCAACAGTTTAAAGATATACACACATCCAGAATTAAAAGAGAATAGAGAAAGTAAATACCTTCATTTGTTTTTCAAATGGCTTAATGAACGGTGATCCCCTCATTGTTTGTGTTTTTACAATCTGATCATCTAGAATTGTCTGGATTTCATCAACAGCAGACAGAATGTTAACTCCAGTCTCACGATATAAGCTAGTTTGGAAGAAAATTGAATCCCAGGTCTCCATCATATTATGCATTGCTTTTTCTAGTGAAAATTCCTATACCATAGAGGAAATACATTGTTTTATTATTTAATTCCCTTGGATCTTGAGATGTTGAGTTTAATAGTTAGTGTTTTATCATACCTTACTTGCTCCCATACTTATGACTTCAAATTGCTCTAAGTAAGGAGTTAGATTCTGCTTTAGCACTTTTCTTAAGGTACTTCCAGAATCTGGAGTTAAATCATATCCAACAATTTCTGACATCTGGTTCCAATGACGAGCTTTTATGCCTGGATTACAAAGGATAGTCACTAAGGGGATATTTTCCTAATTGAGAGAAAAAAATTAAAATGTTACATAAAATTTGAAATTTATTTAGGAATTTTGGCAGGTTAGCTGAAAGCACATATTTATTTCTGCATACATACAGTACTTGTGTACATTCTCTCACACACACATTTCTAATGCAAATTGCTTATAATTTTCAGAAGACATTGGCCCTAATTGCATAATACCAATCCAGTCAGTCATATCTCCTTAATGGTGATGCTGGCAGCTCACATCTCATTTAATTGGGTCAAATCTCAATATTTTGGCAATGGAGAATCCCCTTACACCTTCTTCAGGAATTGCCTGATGTCCCATGATCCTTCACACAGAACAGTATTGACAAGAAGTCTGGAAATCACCAGTGCCTTCTTGACTGGTGCCAAAAACACCTTTGGAATGATTAAATTATAATGTGGTTACTAGCAGGACAATCCAGATGTAAATTAGAAAGAATGTTAAAAAGTGTAAAATGTAGGAATGTATAATGTTTTAGCTTAACTATCTGTTGACATATTTTGGGTTTTAGGTGTTAGGTTCTGGACCATAACCAGTAACCAATAAGAATGAAAACTAGTGACCCATGCAATTTGTGGTGATATCTAAAGCACAGTGGTCAATCAAATCATAGAATCTCATGCCCCAGACAAAACAAGAGCTTTTTATTGGACACTGTGGTATAATTCTATGCTTTTAACCCTTTCTCCCAAGATGCAGAAACAGGCCATTTGGAAATGATGTGAAAATGTGTCTTCTTCAGAACTCTTTTCCTTTATTAATTTTCTATTTACTTTTGCTACTATCATCCAAAAACTATCTAAAAACCCTGAATCTTCATGTAAGTAATGTTAAATATTTAAAATATTTATACATGCTTACATTGGAAAAGGTTTGGAATTTAATATACTTTCTGCTAATTTGAATTAGTACATTTTTCCATCAGTTATGCCTTCTTTGGTCCCTAATTTACCATTTCCACAATTTAATGATTTTAAACAATTGCAGTGCAACTACTTCATTTATTCTGTTTTGAATTTATGGACTATTTTATAACATGTTTTTATCATTTTTATACCAGTCTGCTATGAATCTAATAAACTTTCAATTTATTTTCTTTTTTTTTTCGGGGGGGGGGGGAATCTCATTTCAATACTTACCCTCCATTATCCCAAGGTAAAGGATAAACGAACTCAGTTTCTGGGTATTATGCTTGATTGATTTATGTAGCCGATTACTAGAAAGAATGGGTGGTTAGTGGCTGCCAGGGTCTCCAGCAACATGTTTTATAATAGACACTGTGCATTTCTAACCACTAGCCTCAGTTCTTCCTCTTTGAGACTGACTACATAGGCTAGGCTGTTGTTCCACTTTTGACTGAGTTAATATTATTATCGTGGCTCAGCTGACCAGGGAAAAGCATTTAAATCTAAACCTTACTTGAATTAAATCTGCTCTTCTATAACTTCCTTCATTCGCTGGATGTAACAGTTTGCATAGCACATTAGTTTTGCCCATGATGCAATTCAGCATATCATGGAAATATCACCATTGTTAAAAATTTCTGAGTGTATCTCAACATGTACTTTTTAAAACTTTGCTTTACAATTAAATCACTTACTTTGAAATCTTTAATCTGCTGCATTACAGCATTACACATTGAAATAGTTGGACTGTCCTTCTTTTCTTCCTCTACTCTCTCTTCAACTACTGCTCTTCGCAGTGACCTTTTTCTTTCTATTTCAGCTTTCTTTAGCTGTTGTTGAAAAAATCTTAATGTCTTATAAATGTCTCGAAAAAATTCATCTACTTCACCTTCCATCTTTTCTCCATTGAGATCTAGAAAAGAACCATCCATCCATCTAAAAAAGAAAAGAATGAAAATATATTTTAGATAGGGATTTATTTCTTTACCTGCAGGCCACACCTATCACCAGAGTTAATTCTAGGAAGCTTACATATTATGGTTTAAAAACAGCAAAATAAAAGCAATAACCAAGACGAATGTAATATGTGCAACACACTGAAGAAGGATAAATCAAACTCCATCTCTGTTATAAAAACAAAATACACTATCAGGGATAGATAGATCATCTCATCCTACTGAAAGAGCCAGGCTTTAAATTTCTCACAGGCTCAAACGTCTCATAGACTTCTCTTTTGTCAGCTCCATAGGAATGGCTGAGCCAGAGTCCAATGCAAACAAATCCAAGTGGCTTTTTCTGTCAGATGCTAAGCAGATTCTTCACAGCCAACCTTCAGATGTACATCCTATTTTTATTGTTTACTTAATAATAACTCAGAACTGAACATACCCTTCAGGGTGGGGTACAACTGAAGCAGAGTAAATGGAATTTTACTTTCTATGATGTGGAAAATATCCTTGTATTAATGCAGCCCAATACTGCATTTACCTTTTTGGCACTTGCACCATACTGGTGGCTCATATTCAGTTTCTAATCAATTAGTATTCCAAAAACATTCTTACAAGTACAGGTATAGGTATAATGGCAAGTTCTATTGCAATTATTTTTAATTTTATTTATTAACATTTAGGGGGGTTTTTCCTAAGTGAAGAACTTAGCATTTGTGCATATTACTTTAGCCTATTTCTTTAATCTTTCAAGATCATTGTGCAGTTATTTCTGTTTTCTAAGGTATTAGTTATTCCAACCTTAATAGTGAACCTCAGACTGATTTCTGTGGTTTCCCAAGGTCCATACCTCTCCTCATTATGAGGAAGAAGCATTTATGACAATTCTCTGTATTCAGTTGTCAAATAAGCCTTGTATACATTTAATTGGCATGCCATCCAACTCACATTTAATTATTTTGACAATCAGCATGTTATGGATGACTTTGCCAAATGCTTTGTTGAAATCAAGAGCATGTTGATGTCTACATCATTCTCATTATTTGTTAAGAAAGTTATCCAATCAAACTGTCAGTTGTTGATTGTCTGGGAAGACTTGTTCTTGACTAATCCATAATGATATCTGGTAATGGATGTATTGTTTTCATGATGATTACAGATACATTTCTTTTTTAATCTGTTTAAGAATTTGGCCAAGTATCAAACTGACTTCTATAAAATTGGATGAATCTTCCTTTTTCACCTTCTTGAAGATATCTGTTTGCTTCCAATCATCTGGTACTTCATTAGTTCTCCGGGAACTCGCAAAGATGCTATATAAAAGTTCAGCCAAACCACAAGTTAGTTCCTTTAATTCACTAAAGTGCAATTAATCTGATCTTGGAGATTTATTATTCAAAATGAAGGAGTACTCCATGATATATCGTTATCAGTCTCAGTCTTCACTCTGATCCGTTCATCTTGCTCTTCAAAGTATCCTGATAGGGCACATACTTCTTTGCCAGAAAAAAATGAACCAAAATAAGTATTGAATAGCTCTGCCTTTTCTTTGCTGATAGTAATTTCCAGTCTTTATTGAGTAAGTTATTGCTGACTGCTTTTCTTTCTGTTTGAACATATTTAAAGAAACTCTTTTTAGAACATCACTTTGCTTTTTGTGTAGTCATATTGGCTTTTCCTGTTGACTTCTTTTTCATTTTCCTCATTACAGTTGCTCCTAATTATACCTTTAATGTCTTCATCTTGAGCAATATTTACAACTAATTTCTCCTGCCATTGGATCTTATCAATGCTCTGAATTGATTAAAATCCATTTAAATAAAATCCATTTAGAATTTTAATAAATTTGACTACATTGTTTTAGTTTCTTTTAAAACCAAGATTTCAAGTACTATATTGATTATTTTTTCCCAATTTGTTGTCACTTCCACTTCCTCAACTAAATCTTTCCTATAATTACTATATATCAAAACAAGGACAGCCGATCTTTTGTTTTCCTCAACCTTTGGAAGGAAACAAATAGCATAATTTCAAAAAATTGGAAGGCTATGTTTTATGTCTGTATGAAAAATTTGCAATTTATGAAGTCATTGAGGTCCCAAAGACTAGAGTAAAGCCCATCTCAATGTCCTCCTTAAATAATGAGACAGTATGGATGAAACTGATGTAGACCTGAATATTGGAAGGCAGTTCTATTATTCTTTTGCCTAGGAGGTTCTGTACATCTTTCTTGAGTAGTAGGAATTGGCTGTACAGTGAGAATAAATTGGTAGGTTTTGTCCTCAAAATCTATTTTAAAATGCTTGTGAATAATTATTAACTCTCTCTGCACAGCTGGCAAAATCACTGTAATTTTAGGGGAGGTAAATTGAACTTTAAAAAAATTATTTACTATATTTCTCCTCAATTTTCTTTCTTTTTTTTTATAACAAGTTTTATTAATTTTTCAATTTTACATGCAAGTATTTAGGAAGCAGTGTGGTGATAGGGTAATCAATAGTCCAATAACAAAATCTTTTGTGCATATCTCAGGTTGCGTCACTAAAAGTTCCCTCTCTGTTTCCCTTAATTATTATATCACATTCAAATTAATATATTTCTAGTTATAGCTCAATCAGTCAATTCATTTGTCAATATAATTTTACTTATAGATATCTGAGTCCTGTTTTTAGGTTTTACTTTATTCCAAATACCGTGTTCCAATTTAGCCTTTAATAACCATAATATTTAAACTTCGGGTAACCCAAATTTCCCTAATTTCATTACAAAATAATTATCATATCTAAAATACACATATTATTCGGAAAGTTACATTCTTACTTTGTTTCACAAGTATATTCTATTTCTCGTCCTAGTAGCTCCTCATTTACTAATAAAATATCTTTCATTGTCACAAACCCACTTCCACGTTACAATCCAAAACTATAATCTAATAGCTAATTTTCATTTCCTTTATAGATCTAGATCCTAAATATTAAATCAATCAATATCTCTGAAAATCTCCTTAACCCATTAAATAGCATTTTAAGCTATTCCAGCATCAGTCAGCAAAAAAGAGAAAAAGGAGATAGAAAATCCCATTTTTAAATCTAACTCTAGCTTTTTTTTTGTGCCAAGCAGGCTTCCATACCAGTGCCTTTAAATCCTCAGATGAGTCTCCCTTCATTCCTACACATGTTGTTTGAATGAAGGGAGAACATCCAGTTATCAATTTTTCAAAGGAACTGGCCCCTTTGTAGTTATTAGATTGTTGCCCTAGTAGTAGTTCAAATCTCCATGTGTGACTTAGGACATTTGTCATCAGTTCAATCTGGTCTTCTTCTTCTTCCAGTTTCGTCTGGCTAGAATAAAAGGTCATGTTATAGTTGTTATTTGATTGTTTGGATTGTCTACGTTCTCAATATATTGTATTTGTTGATCAGTTTCTGTTGCTTTTTGGGTTACAGGTACTTTAGTTGGAGTCAAGGTTTGATTATTAAGGTTCTCAATAAATTGTGTTTGTTGTTGTGTAGAATCCTCTTTGATATTAATTGGTTCCTCTTCTGTTGTTTTTTGGCTTGTAAGTTCATCAGTTGGAATCTGGGCTTCAATTTGTAATTTTAAGATGACATCTTTGTCTTTCACTCTGGAGTTCATTAGCTCAGTGGCTTCAAGGATTTTTTCGAGTATAAGTTTATAGTCAAGTTGTGGGTAGAATTCCTCCATTTCTGTGATGGTTAGAAATAGTCTTTTAGTGGAGGCTACGTTTAGTAAAAGTCAGCAAATGTCCACCTCCACTATTCCTAGAAGTTGTTTTCACCACCCAGCTGTTTCAAGTTCTTATCTTTTTTAGATAGTGTGAAGGACACATCTAGGAAATAAGCAGGCCTCACAGTCAAAGAAATTCAGTTGCTGTGCCAGGCTTCACCACAAGATGTCCCCAGTAGGCTATGAATTTTTTTCCAGACACCAGTTAGGCTTTTATCCAGTTAAAAAGAAACTTTTTTCCAACTTAACAAATAGATAAAATGATAGGTCCCTGTAATAGGAACTTTTTGGGACCCCAAAGTATCCAAAAAATAAAAATCCAGTTATTTAGTTATTTAGATCAGGGCTTTTCAACCTGTGGTATGCGTACCACTTGTGGTACATTAACGAGTGGCAGGTGGTACGCAGCCCTGCCTAGCCAAGTGTAGTGGGGGAGGGAAAGAGCCAGCACAGGCAAGGACTTACAGTGAGACAGTCCTCTGGAGCTGCAGAAGCACGGAGGAGAGAAGGAGGGAGGGAGGGAGATGGAGAGTGGAAGGATTCTTATGTGCTTTTGTGACTTTGAAGTTCTGGGATTTGTGCAATGTGGGCTTTGTGTTCTTAAGGAGTGTTTGGCAATTTCTATTTGGCTGATGGCTGATATCTCGTGTTAGCTTCTATTGCTCTACTATTGTTAGCTGTAAGTTTTGCTGCAAGGGATTTTGAAGTATTTTTCTCCTGAATGGATTTTGCCTGTAGATTCCTTTACTTATGAATGGAGCCATTTGGGGAGGCTGCCTTAGCCAGCAGCCAATACTTACTACAATTTTTTTTCTTCCTTACTTTCCTTTCTAGCCAGTAGCTAATTCTTAAAGGGGAACGTGCCTTTTTAAGCTAGTTCACTCAGCAGTTTGTCTTTTCTGTTTCTGGAGGCTTTTCCTTGTTTGATGAATATATGAAAGAGAAAAAATATGGGGGGGGGGTTCAAATTCTTCCTTCAGAAGGAGGTGGGCATGAGAAAGAGCGAGGCAGGGAAGGAGGGAGGGAAGGAAGTCCTGCCTTAGCATTTGGCACCAGCAGCCCTGCCATTGACTTTACTTGTCAAAAGGTTGCAAAAGAGGATCACATGCCCCTGGGACACTGTGACCATCATAAATATGAATCAGTTGCCAAGTATCCAAATATAAATCACATGATCCTGGGCATGCTGCAATGGTCATAAGTGTGAAAATGGTCATAAGTCATTTCAGTGCAATTGCAACTTTGAACAGGTTTTTTTTTTTGGTCATCCAGTTTTTGACACCTTGCTAGGTGGTACTCGAATATTGCCATATCCTAAAAGTGGTACAATCGGTGAAAAGGCTGAAAAGCCCTGGTTTAGATTAGTTATTCTTTTCTTTTCTTTTCAAAGCTTAGTTTCCCAAAGTAGGCAGACGTCGCTGTATTAAAAGCGGGGAAGAAATTTCAAAAGGCTTTCACAGGAAGGTAGTTGGGGTGAAAGAAAGGTAAGGAAAGGTCTCACCCAAATCCTCTGCGGTGCTTTCGTTGTGCTTGGTGGTAATTTTGGCTTTCGGCTGGCACGGCTTAGTGATCGGCCATGTTGATGGCCGATCTTTTCTCCGATGGTCCAAAGGAGCACCTCGGATCAAACGGAAGGGCTGCCACCCTTCCGCAATCTGTCAAGGGTCCTCCTCACGGTCGTCGCCCCTCCAAGGCGACTTACGACCCTTTTCAGGGTCGCCCGATGAAGGGAAACCGGGCGGCGGAGAGAGCGCTCTCCCCGCACGTCCACCAGCGCCGCGATCCGGAACTGGAAGCCCTCAATTTTCTGATAATGTTACCTACAGGAAACTACATTGAAGACCAGAGTAAATGTTCTAATCATTCTGTACTGTTGTCTGAGTCTGGGAAGAAAGGGGTTTGATATTATTGATGAAGATGACCATTTTTCATCCCCAGATTGAACACTGAGTACAATGGGAAAAACACAGCTATTTCCCATGTAACGAACAACAGATTATAATTTCTGGATGCACACCTTCTAATCACTGGTTTTTGCACTAAGTATCAATTTATTTTGTAAATTAGAGGCAATGTGAATGCAGCACTGTAAAAAATCCAGAAACATTGCCATCACTTGCAATGACTATAACTTAATTAAATTCATCTTAATTATACTTACACTAACCTAAATGATAATTAAAATCAAACATGTAAATTATAAAAGAATGAAAATCACAGACTTTTTTTTTAGCAAAAATCATACAACTGCTATGGAATTCAGATTAAAAAAACTATCTAGATACTAGTTGCTACTCCCTTAAAATATTTGTATAACTTACCGTTTCTCAGTCCGCTGCCATTTCAATATAAAAACAAAAAGTTTCTGATATGGCTCAGTGTTAACTTTTAAGGTCTCTAACTCTGGATATTCAGTCAGCTCCCAATTTAAAAGCTTCTCTTCTTTATTAATAAAAGTAACTGCTTCATCAGCATCTTGTATGCGTTTTTGCAGTGTTCTCATGTCAGTCACGTACTGAAAATAGATTTATCTATCATTAGAAATTTCAAATTCCAAAAAATAAATTGATCATATTTAAGATTAAGGGATACAAGTACTTATAAATATAAATGTTTTTTTTTTAAATCAAACAAGCTGAAATAAACAGATTTGTTCACTCATGTTCAGATTCTTGTATAAAAACCAGAACAAAGCAAGAAATCATTTTGGTTTACATTACCACCTCAGTACTTCTTTTGAAGAGATATACAGCATATTCCTGATGTTCAAATTTTATTTTGTCAGTAAATTTCTTATAAATAAATACTTAACGTTAATTTCTATTGCAACTCCTGCATGAAACTTAGGTATACAAATGTCATCAGCCCATTAAATCATCTTGTAGCATCATCACTATCCCACATATAAATCCAAAGAATATTAAATTGTTATCTCATCAACTATGGCTGCCTCAGGACTTTCTACTTTGAGGCTAACACCTTAATGTTACCATTCCAAAAATGAAATACATTTATGTTAATAGTAGAAGTAGCAAAGTTTTAATGGGATTGTCAGGAACAAAATTTAATTTACTAAGCATTAGAGAACATCAAGATTCATCAGTATAATTTTTTGTCCTCTGACAATATAGATAGTTCTTTTTTGCTACTATTTTACCACTGTGTAGCTTTCTTGTGCGAAGTCCAAGCAAAAATTATTCCAAATGTCACAGACCTGTTGCATGCGGTCCAAATCACAGTACTCTGTGAATTCATGCATACGACGAATCTGCTTTTCTACTTCCATTATCAATTTCTCACGTTTGGCTAATAATTCATTTTCACCCTTCCGTTTAGACATTTCTATAATCTATAAGACAAAGAAAAATTGGAATGCATTTATAGATAGGATTATCTAACTTCATTAAATCACACTGAATCAATTCAAACATACCATTCATGAGTTATTTAGTCTGTAATAGTAAATTTGTTTAGCAGCAGTCTTCAAACTTAAGAGTTTGAAGCTGAGGTACTTACAAAACTGTATTTTTTTCTCAGACAATATAGCATGTAAAATGGTTAAAAAATTTATATTTACTTCATCGTTTTCATCAAAGATAGGGTTAATATTTTGAGGCCACAACAAAACAGTTGCATTCAGTGTCAAGTCTTCTGGTTCAAATAAATAAATATCCAATAGATAATTCATTCGTCGCTGGCATTCCTATAAAATAAATTAAGTAGTTTACTTCTGCTTTAAACAAGATGTAAATTTGAAGAGAGATTGGGCTCAATTATATGACTGGGTATATCATTCCAACACCTATTACTTTTTCCCAATTAGGGAAGAAAAGCTCAAAATAATATATTTCAATCTTCTCAAAATGACTATAAGCAGCTAATAATTCTACCCACCCTTCATGTACAATGGACTCAAGCTCAACCCAAAAACCAAAAAAGTCATTATGTGTAAACAAACCAAAAGTTCATATTATAACAGTCGTGTTTGAAATTATGCTGCAATGACTAGATGTTAATACTTATATCTTACAATATAGGAGAAAAATCAAGATTAGCTGAAATTAAATTAACATGCTATCTGCCACTTAAAAACCAGGTCTGCTAAAATAGTTACCTTAATCCTTTCATACAACTTCTGGATACCTATGGTTTTAGCCTTGTCTATAAAGGCTATACTTTCCATCATTTCCTCTGTTGTCTCAGGAACTTTTAATGCACGTTCTTTAATGGTTTCAAATTCATTACATATCCTAAAAATAATTTTGATGTGAGTTTTACACATTTTAGATTTGTAATACAATTCTGTACATTTCTATCTCTAATACCTTCAGTACTGTAGTTGCTACAATATAACTTTTATATAAAAATAACAATTAGTGATCATTACATCGAAATGCATATTATACAGACCTATACATAGTACTCAATTTTTAAGTGCAACAATGAAAAATCAATCTGTCAGAAAACAATATAGGTAATCCTCAACTTACAACAATAATGAAGTCTGCCCATTATGGTCATAAGTCATGATGGTCATAAGTCATGATGGTCATCTGGACCAACCAGATTTTACAACTTTTACATCACATTCCTTAAGTGAATGCCACAGTCATTAAGTGAAGTTATTGTTTGCTATGGGGCAGTTTCCTTGCAATTTGGAAGTAAATGCTACTTTTCAGCAAATTTTTATAAAATATGATCATGTGTCTGAGGATTGCTGAAAACAGCCATAAATGCAGGTTGGTTGCCAAACATCCAAAATGCAGGTGGAAGGGGGGGGGGCATTGGAACTTGGAGAGATCTGTTATAACTTGAAATGGTCACTAACCAATTGATCAGAAATCAAAGGATACCTAAATGCAAAATGAAAAATTAACAGTGCTATATACAATATGTGGCAATATTTTTCTAAGTAAGATAATTTGTAATAAAAAATTACTCACATGTTATTTTCTTCTCTATGATTGCAAGCTAATAAATCCAATAATTTATATGCAAAGCTTTTTGCTTTTTCACATAACCCTTGCTTCAAGTCATCACAATCTAAACGCACCATAGGGAAGTGAGCTATCATTGGCAAGCTCATTATTTCCGTTGAAAGATTTAAAAATTCATCTATAAGCTTCAAAACATAATTATATTTGTTATTTTACATACAGATGCATAACTGAATACAGTTGAAACAAGTATTTGGAAGAAAGTTCCATTGAACCAATTAGAACTTTTTATAATCAGTTTAGTCTAGATTATGTAAATAAAGTTCTATTTTCATTATACAATTACTTGCAAAAAGCACTGATGGGAGCTGCTAGCATAGCATTCTGTTTTTCTTCATGCAAGTGACATCAAGCCTATTCTAAAATAACAGCCTATTGATTATGTATACATCATCAAAACTCAAAAAAAAAAATTCTTTAAGAATTGTTTTATTGATATCCAAAATTCAAATCATACCACATATAATGGAAGTGCTCTGGAAGCCACAAAAAGATCCTGAAAACCATAAAAAGGGTGCTGAAGTTCCCACACAACTCATGAGCCATCAGTTGCCCACATTTGCACTAAATGAAGTAGCTGCAGTGGTGCAGTGAAGGATGCACATCTGTCATCAACGTTAAAGGGAAATTCAATTGTGATTCCAGGCACTATTATACAATCAGGTTGTGGAATTAATGGTGGGCATTTTGAGAGGACATTTTGTCTTTTGTTTCAGGAAAAAAACTGAACCTGAGCGCATGGTGAACAGTCTTCATTTCTTTTTTCTTTTTCTTTTTGTAAATTATATACGAGCTTGCTGTTCTGTGGCTTGACTGGGCAGTTCGATTTGTTTGGTCATAGTATATAGGCATTAAAGTAATATTAATTTCACATCTAAATGCCTGTAACTTGGCACACATATAGTTCAAGGTATCATAATTACTACAACCATGTAGTAAACAGCATATAGGTTCAACTATGCGACATCTATATAGCCTGAAATCGCAGCATTGATTACTAATAGGCTTCTGGGCCTGATTGAAAATCCCAGTTTTGACCTTTAAAATGCCACAGGGATTGACACCAAGGTACCTGTAGGACTGTCTCTCCCAACCAGAATTAGCCTACCATGTGGATTCTTCCCAAGAAATACTGTTCTGGGTACCCATCTCATGTGAGATTAAGAGGGGGTCCATTCTTAATGACAATTTCACCATTATAAAATAGGTAATAGGAGTCCCATCTTGCTTCTATTATGAAAAGTTATCCTGTTCTACTGGAAGTTTGGTGCAGAGATGAATCAGGATGGCTTGTGTAATTTTTGTAAAATTTGTGTAATTTTTTTAATGTACCGATGTTTATTTTCAGTACAAAATATCTTGAATCAAAAGATGTTAGAGCAGTATAGCGCTGTAAAAACAAAACCTAAAACAAACTACAAGAAAAGACTATAAAGGAGATATCTAAATACAATTTCTTCAAATCAGGTTACTTAATTTTTTTGTCAAAATGTCTATGGTACTCTCATAATACAGTAGCTAGAAATGTGAAATCTGGTTGTCAGGGTTGATTTGAGAAAAATATACCAGGAAAAAGAATCAATTATCTATGGTGAGCATCATAATGGTTCTTGTTTCCCTTAGAGCCATCAGGGATTGAGGAGGTATTTTAAGGAGAAAAATGAAAAGTTTAAGCCTTACAAAGATTTAAAGCACCATAACACTTAAAAATCTTGGGGGGGGGGGGGAAAGAAGCCAATTTTCCCAGTTAGAAGTTAGAAGTTTAAGGACAAAATTGGAACCCTACGTCTCTGCAAAGATTAAAGCACAAATTTTGTCTCATAGATCATCCCCCAAGGCTCAGATGGAAGTCATGATTTGTTGAGAAAAAATATCATTGTTTTTCAACTGAACTGACATAATTCAAATAAGAGTCATGGCATTTTATTTGATGTATATTACAGAACAAAAGCCAGGTGTACTTATAAATTATACAATTATACAAATTACCTCTGCATATTCATCAAAACTGTGCTCCTCAGCTATAAATGTTTTAATACGGTCATCTGCAGTACCATCTACAAGCCAGCCATATTTTTCCACTGTAAGAAAATGAAGAAGAGAATTTGACAAAAATAAAGCAAGCAAAATATGCTTTCCTCACCTATTTTTGGCTTGTCTATTGCTTCTGGCACTGTAATAAATCAATTTGTGCATCAGTGGATTGTGTGCTGGTCTTTAATCCTAAATGATCTTAGAATTCTCCTGTAATAACAGTCACCACAAATCAACAACAATTTTATTAAGTTTGGAAGATGACTTTGAAAAGAATCATTGTAAACCACTCACCATAAGAATCAAAATGTGCTTTTGCACCTTTCAAATTCTCATTGATTGCTCTCTTCAGTACAGATGAAGCCCATGCTATAACGTGGTCAGGAAGTTCAGTGTCAATAGTTGTTACTATGTTTGTACCTCCTAACCATGAATGTATTGTCTGGACATTCTATTCAAAAGAAATTCAAGGATTATTTATGGCTTTTAAGAAATCATTTCATAATGTGTAATACTATTTACATACCAGCTTGTTCAACACAAACTCATAAAAATTACTGTAAACATTAATGTACTTATCAGCTTTACAGTAATTGAATATTTCTGAATATGCTTTCAGAGTAAAACTGAATGAGCACACTTGAATTGCTTTTGACCAAAGAGAATGACTTCTGAATAAACATACACATGAACATATTGCATACCACTCTGCTTCTTAACTAACCTTATCACTTTTTACTTTCATTCCAGAAACAAGTGAATATTTTCAAAAAGAGATCACCACAGCAGTTCTGTGGAACATCCAACTGTATGAAATGGCTATTTATGCATCCCTAGTCTTTACAAATCAAGAATCTGAGAAAAAGAATAAATTCTTTTTTGTATCATTAATATGCACTCAGAAATGCACCTTTTGTTCTAGCAGTAACAATAGCACTTAGACTTATATACAGCCCCATAGTGCTTTACAGCACTCTCTGGGCAATTTACAATGCCAACATATTGCCCCAACAATTTGAGTCCTCATGTTACCTACCTCGAAGTTGGAAACTGAGTCAACCTAGAACTAAGAGAAGCAACTTAGAGAGAAGCAACCTAGAACTAAGGAGAAACTTCCTGACAGTTAGAACAATTAACCAGTGGAACAACCTGACTCCAGAAGCGGTGAATGCTCCAACACTGGAAGTTTTTAAGAAGAGACTGGACAGCCATTTGTCTGAAATGGTATAGGGTTTCCTGCCTGAGTAGGGGGTTGGACTAGATGACCTCCAAGGTCCCTTCCAACATCATCATCATCATCATCATCATCATCATTATTATTATTATTATTATTATAACTTTGAGCCCTGGAAATTGCCTGCAATACTGCATTCTAACTACTGCCACCAGTAGCATCCAGGTCATTCCCTTTTTTTCCTAGTGGCGCTCTGCATATGGTATCCCAAAGATGCTTTTTTACAAGGCAACTGGACTTTCTTATTTTTCTTTGAAGACATTTCACTTCTTACCCAAGAAGCTTCTTCAGCTCTGACTAGATGGTGGGGAATGGAAAGATTCATACACCCTGCAGACAGGTGGTCATTTGCATTCTTTTAGCGAGTCATTAGTGCTACCTTGAGGCTTATCTGTGTGTGTGCAAATGTGTGTGGAACTTCTTGGAACTGTTGAAAGGACTGGGTTGTAGATTGGAGATAGATGATGTCACATCCCTCCCCCTCTACAACCCAGTCCTTTACAGTTCCATGAAAGTTCCACACTAAAAGAATGAAAATGACCAGCGCTCTGCAAGGAGTATAAATCTTTCCATTCCCCACCATCTAGTCAGAGCTGAAGAAGCTTCTTGGGTGAGAAGTGAAACGTCTTTAAAGAAAAACAAGGAAGTCCAGTTGCCTTGTGAAAAAGCATCTTTGGGATAACTGTGACCTGGATGACTGAGAATCTCCATAGACACTGCATATAGTATATACTTCTTTTCATATTTAGAGCAGCCTTATTCATAAAACAGCACAATAAATCCATTCACATATTTTCTATTTGTAACACCTAAAACTAGACTTTACATTTGAGGAATAAAGTATCTTAAAATTGACATTTTCTCTCTCTCACACGGGCCTAGTTTCTCCTTCCAATGGCAATATCTCTAGTATTCCATTTAATAGGAAATCAAGCATTTATTTAGTCTTCTTCACTTCTGGTTACTATAGACTATGAGTTGTTATGAGTGCCTATATATAAATTCATTTAATTTCTCATTCACTTAAAAAAAAATGTTGCTCAAGACTGCTTCAGAGAAGAGAGGTTTTGATATCCCAAGAGCTAGCCAATCAATTCTGTACCTAGCTGCTTCTCAATAAACTGAAAGAACTATTTTGCTCTGAATCCAGCCTAGATAGTAATGCCTATGTTTCACCAGATTATTTCCGGAGCAGATTCACAATTCAAACAATGTTTGTGTTTTAACTATTAAGTGCAAGAAAGTTATTTTTACGTTCATGGATAATGAAAATCATTTAGCATTGGATGTGAAGGTTACTATCATCTGTGCATTACCTGAAAATATCTGAAATATATGGGAATTTAAATTAGAGCTGATGTGTAGTTATTAAGCAATATAAAATTTACATATTTTATGAGATTATTGTAAAATAGATAAAACAGAACCTGCAAAGTTTGTGCAATCAAAGTAATAATACATAAGATGGTTTCTTCCAGATCCTGAAAGCTAGGATAAAAGTCCATTTTCTCATCATCAAAAGTCAATTCCATTCTGAACAAAGGCAGCCATCTCTGATCTTCTAAATCAAACAACTTCACATAAGCTTCAACAGTTCTTTTTAATAACTCCTTCAGCTAAAAGTAAGGTTTAAAAAAGATTTCAGTACACACAATTAAAGCAATCTTAAGCACATCCTCTATATTGGCTTGTTTATTCACAACTTCCATAATATAAATATGTACATTTTGAAATTTAGAATAAAACAGGAACATTCACATAACTCTTGCAATAATCTCTCATATATTCAGATTCATAAACCTTTCACAAAAGTTTTTTGAAAGAAAGATTTTTTATGAATGATCTGAATTCTTCTTTTGCTAAGGTGATGGAAAACAAAAATTCTTAAGATGCATACATAATGCTCTACAGAGATCTGAAAAGTCATGAAAAAGAGACCTGATTAGACATAAGTGTAGACACACAGCTATAGAAAGAATCCATTTGATCAGGTTTCACACCCTCCAGTGCTTCTTTTCTGGTAAAGAGATTGATAACTCTTGGATACCATGTGTTTAATATCTTTTCTTCTGTTTTTAAGCATTTTATAGACACATCATTTTGAAGGGATTCACATTCTATTGGGCCTCTTGACCTGTATCAATTTAAGAAATGAAATAACACTAGGCAAACTCAATGGACAACAAATACAAAAAAAATGTACATGTTAACAGTTATAAAAAAAACAGAGTCCTTATATTATTTGTGTATTTTTGGTCCTGATTTAAAACTCACATAAAAAATAAGTGAAATCTGCAATAAAGTATTATGATGTGGAGTGTCAGAATTCTGGGGAACTACAGTTATGTTATTCCACTTCCACTTCTCAGTTTTTTCATATTTTCCGCTACTCGGTCACATTCACTCTTCACTAGGATTCTTTTTAAATTTTCTTTTCATAAAATGGAATTTATTTTTTCCTGATTGCTAATAAGGATGTTTTCCCAAGTTTGTTCATATTCCTTCTTGTCTATACATGTGTCGCTCTGGCTATGTACAATCCCTCTGGAGAATAAATTCATAATTAATGTGGAGAAGAGACTATCAACTGTAGTAGATATTATATGGTGGGTATCTTATATCATCTTAAGAATCCTGCAAATTAATTGCCAAATACTAAAACATTCAAAGTGATTGTAAAAACTATGTTATTAGTGATATATTTTACCAAAAGAAAATAAATAACAATTAATAAGCAGTGTGCCTAATTAGAATTATGCATATATTCTGTATTTAGAAAATTAAATCCAGAACTATAAATGTTACCTGAAACCAGATACATCTATTATAAGTAACTTGGAAAACATTCTGTAACCAATTTCAAGGAGAATTCTTAAAGTTGGATGGAGAATATGTAAATTTTCAAAAATCTGTTTTCTTGCTTGTATGAAGCTTTTATGCCATGGTCTAGAAAAGTCTAATCCTCTACAAAATAAACAAAATGACAATACATGGGAGGGAAAAAAAGAAACAACGTTACTTTGATTAACAGACAACAGGGAAACATTTTTCAATTTTAAACTCTTTAAAAGTCAAACTCAGATTATCAGAAAAAAGAAAAAAGATTTCCACTTTGGCTTCAGAAAAACATCTAGAATATAGCTTTATTAATATAATTTACTCACTCAGGTTCAACTGGCAAAGGTCCTTCTTTTTCATATTCAAGTAATTTTACTTCAGGCTTGATAAGAACGCTTCGTACTGTGATATATCGGAAATATGTTAGGAAATGCTATTTAAAAGTAATATTTTACAAATTATATTTAACTTCAAGGACTATTCAAAACATTATGTCAGCTTTGAAAATGAGCACGGCTATGGCCATTTTCCCTCTTCATTTTCGGTTGACACATTGAAGGGGGGAGGGGGGATTGCCAGGTGCTTGACTAGTCAAAATAATCTTTTGTCCTGTGGGAACCAAGGTCATCGGCTGCTCCCGAGACTGCTGGCTGGGCGTTTTGTGCAAAGCCCGCCAAGAAGATGTATTGGAGAATGTAGTTGCTTGCATAGCTTTAGAGGTGGGATTTCTTAACTTTGTATTGGAGAATTGTTACGTGCGTCTTCAGACTTGTTCACTTTTGACATGCCGATACTTTGTAACTAATAAACATGTTCTTTGAGGAATTTCCAAGCTTTGGAGTTCTGCTTTATTTGTCTCTGTCTGTCGGAACCATGACACATTACAGAGATATGCTGGTATTTTGAGAAACAGCCTGTGCATACTATTTTAGCATATTATAAAATAATGTTTAAAATGTTTTATTTTCAACAAAATAATTGATACTGATTTGGCTTCTAAAAACATGTAAAAAGTACATAGAAGCTACAGCATACTTTAGGGATATCAAATGCTAAGTTTATTCCTGGATTGTTAAGGTAGTAACATGGTTGTTTAGGGAATCTGGCTTCTCCATTGACGTTGCTTGTTAGAAGGTCACAAAAGGTGATCACATGACCCTGGGACACTGCAACCGTCATAAATATGAATCATTTGCCAAGCATTCAAAATCCCCATGACTGTGGGGAAGCTGCAATGGTTATTAAGTGTGAAAAGGTGTTGCAAGTCACTTTTGTCAGTGCCTTTGTAACACTGAAAGGTGACTAAATGACTACAGTAGTCCTATATATAAATGATAACTATTGCTAACATATAGGTAAGTAACATATTAGCATGTTTTGAGAAAAATATCTCTGATGATATCTCTGATAGAATCAGGTATCAATATAGTTTTTGCTATCTAGGCAAGAATTACATGTTTTATGTTATACAAAGAAATATATAGAAAAATGTATGAGAAAAGGGGTATTATTGTAACATGATACTGTTAGTGGAACTTACCCATATATCTTTTCATACTCATTTCATAATCATTTGTTATCTCATTTAAGAGTTCCTCAACCAGTTTCTCTCTATCCTTGCCCTCCATGAGAGATTGAGGTACCAATGTGAGCATGGAGATTAACCATTCCTGCTGAATAGGTACCACTGGATTACTTTCAACACATTTCTTCATAAAGAGATAATTATTCTGAAATGAAATCATCATTATATAATGAAATAAAACTAATGATTTTTACTGTTTGTGATTTGAAAATATAAATTGTAATATTACTCTGAGAGCTTATCCTTATGTTCCATACTCTACAACAGACATGTCAAACCCATGACATCACGTGATGTCGCGCGATGTATCGGGACTGTTTTGCCATTGCCGGCAATGGGGTGGGCGCGCCTTCTGCATGACGCATTCAGCCCGTGGGCCGGCATTTTGACACCCCTACTCTACAGTATGAGAATGTCTTGCTAGCTGTTGCTAAAAGACAAATAGTGTTGGCTTTGTGTCTTTTTTGTTGCCTCCAGCCTGATTACAGTTCTTTCAGTTTTAAGGGGAAGTTTTCCAAGTTGTGCCAATGAGATAAAATATTACAGCCTTAAAAAAGATGGCCTGGGCAGAACAATAACTTTCCCTGCCCATCCTCCCAGGAATGAACAGACCCTAGCTTATTTTTGTCTTCCCATGCAGGAGAGAATATGTTTAGCATTGTTTGCTGACTGATGTTCAGTATTTTTTATCTTTACACTCTACAAGCATAATCTAACACAAAAAAGTTCTACATATGGTAAAGGAGGGATATATGCTATATTTCTATTAAATGTAAAAATAAACTTTTAAAAAAATCTTACATATCTTAATTACAATTCTTAATTAATGTGTAAATATGAATACTATTTTAAAAATCAGAAATTCATGTTACCAATATTTTAATCAAAATCTTTATAATTTTGATTTGACAAGGCTACCAAAATCATGAACATGGCTGTCAAGTTAAATTAATAATTTGCAACATTAGGATATCCTAACAAATATGATCTTCAAATTACATTAATAAATAGTATAGACTAGAGCATCTTCATCATTTGTAGTTCTACGGATAAGGAACAACAAACCCCTATGAATATTAGCCGCATTTCCATATCTCATAAACTTATAAAGTTTATGCAACATGTTATAATCATAATAAGCTTACTTACTCTAATTTGTTTCTGTTCACTGTTCATCTGTTGAAAAAAAAAAAGTAAGAAAAGATCACAAAATTGAATGAGAAATTCTTGATAGAGTCAATGAAAAAAATACTTCTGTCCAAAATTCTATCAGGCTAAACTATAACTTTTAACAGCTATGCAGTAAATGAAAAGTCCTCCTGTTTTGTACTATTGCTGATTATCTGCAGCATTGCAGCTCACCCAGCTAGTATAGATCTGCATTAAGAAAGGGAACTATTCATGGTGACAAAAAAAAACAGCAGACTTTGGATGAAAGAACTAGACTTTCAAAGTAATCAATTAGTTCCTGACCTAGAAATTATATTTTCTATCTATTCTATCTATTCCACCTTTCTACCCATAAGGCCCTCAAAATAGTTAATATGATTTCCACGAAATAGATCTTAGTTATTTCCAGAGCTCAGTGTAACCATTTATGCAGTAAAAGTGAAAAATTCAAAAACAAGGAACTTTGTTAGCACCTGCCCAGAGAATCGTAAATGCTTAGTAGCTAAAGTGCTCATAGTGATAGCATCAACAGTGATTGTATTGCTTATACTAATAAAAAACTTTTCACAGGTTCCTTTTCAGCTTAATTGAAATTATCTGCTATCTAAGGCTATGGGACTTTTATAAATGAGGATCAAGATTCTTTGGTTAGGATTGAAATAGATCCAATAGTAGGATTTATACACTAGTAACCTATGATTTCTTGACCTACAGTTTGTTGAATGAACTACAATAATAAGTGAAAACCAAACATACTACACAATGGTGTAGTGTTATTTATGAACCATTCAAGAGTGCGGTGTCATTTTTTTTCTCTCTTCCAAAAAGCAAAGAGTTGCTGGTTCCCTCACACCAATATTTATTATTTCTCTGAACTGCTCCTCAATTTGTTCAATATTTTGTTGAAACGTGATGACAGATTTTTTTCTTTACTGCAGGGTTTATATGTAACTACTTGAAAAAGCATGGCCCTGTGTCGCCAGGATTTTTCACAAAAGTTTTTCAAAGAATAAATCATATTCAGTAAGGTAAAGGAAGATGGATGCAAACTGGTTTGAATTCAGGAGATTAATAACTAGCAATTCATCATGACTGAATACAACACAGACTGACATGACAGTGCTGTAAAGAAAAATAAAATAAAAACCAATTATTATTATCCATATATATTGAAATAAAAACTTACAGTATAAGGCAGTTGTGGAGCAACAGGCTCAGGCTCTCTGTTAACAAATTCCTCCATGGACATTGTATAATCTTTTGTGGCAACATTAATTCTGAAGTACAACAAAAAAGAGTGAGCAATATAAATTTTTTATATTTCTGTACGTGTCTCAGACTTGTATCTATTTCTTACCAAGTTGATACTGAACAGCAAACTGGCTAACATTCAAACATAATCAAACTACATCACATAGATTTGAGAAGGATTAGCCATTATGAAGCCATCCAACCTGAAGGGCCATCATCTGGTACTATATCACTGATCACTTTATATTGTCTATCCATGTGGTTTTCTTTTTAAAATACAGGACTGGTTTATGAATGACTTTTCCCATGCAATATGAAATCATGCCTTTGCTGTTGTCACTAAGGTGATCATCTGTTTCCAGCAACAACTTATATTGCTACTATCTGTTGTTTTAATTGGGCAGCTGGGTTGACTTTCATCCCTTGGATGACCCTACTGAGAGTATATATTTTTGGCATATATTACTGGTCTTCCTTCATCTTTCCCTGGAATATATCACCACCACCGTCATCATGATGCTGTGTAAGAGAAGAGGAGCTAAATTTAAAATAGGAATAAAATAGATGTTGAGACTCCAGAAAGAGTGCAGAGAAGAGCAACAAAGATGATTAGAGAACATACAAAGAACAGTTGTGGGAATTGGGTATGTCTAATTTATAAAGTGATCAATGATATAGTACCAGATGATGGCCCTTCAGGTTGGATGGTACTTAACATACTATTGAGAAAAAGCTGAGGATTTTTGGAGTACTAATGTTATTTTAACATTATGAAGGTTAATTTAATACCTTCAGAATATCTGATTGCAGATATTGCCATGCAGGAAAAGAAAATCCAAACTTGCAAAGATGATGAGCATGTGGAAAATCTGAATTTAGTGAAAGATGAAATGTATCAAGTAGACATTGTCATCTTAAGATCTGGAAACTGATATAGATTGGAATTGGATTTTATAGTCAAAAGAAGTTAGTACTCAGATAATAAAAAACAACAAAGGAAAATTTATGTCGCTTTCATATTTAGGAAACTCGTAGCAAAAATTATACATGTATACTTAATTAATTTGTATAAATGCCCATCTATCGGTGGAACATAACAGACAAATCAATTAAAGAATGAAGTTAACATCACTTTGTACAATAGTTAATAACTGAATAATATTTATTTATTTGTTGAATTTATTTGCCGCCCATCTCATAATAAATTGACTCTGGGCAGCTTCCAGAATTAAAACATCAAAATCCTAACAAATAAATAACTTTGAAAGAATAAAAACAGAAATCCCAATCAAAATAAAATATAGTTAAACATTGGGGAGGGAGGTACAGGATGCGCGGTGGGGGGAAGTGGGATTAATTCAACAACCACCTCCAATGTGATGCTCCCCCATTAGAGCTCTGAGCCATCTGGCAGAGCCAGGTTCCTGCAGAAGGACAAAAGAGTAGGAGACAATCACACTCAGGGGGTAAGATGTTCCAAAGAGCAGGAGCCACAGCAGAGAAGGCTCTTCTCCTGGAACCCAACTGGAATTCCTTTATAAACGGAGCTCAAATTATGTCTCCTCTGCCAGCACAGATTGGGCAGGCCAGTCCCGGTGGGATGAGACAATTAGACTTCACAGATAGTTGTGCAGAGTGTGCTTTAGTCTGGGAAGATTCTGCCTATTTAGGTCAGGGGTGTCAAACTCAATTTCATTGAGGACCACATCAGCATTGTAGTGCTCTCAGGGGGACTGGGTGGGCGTGACCCACTGGGTGGGCATGGCTGCAGTGGTCATAGCTGACTGGATGGGCATAGCTGGGGTGGACATGGCTACCTCACTATTGCTCAATGGGGGGACACCTGTGGGGGCAGGACAGGGTTGGGGGAGATCCAGAGGGTCTCTGGCAGGTGGGGCAGTGGGCAGGCTTGTCTTGCGGGGTGAGGCAAGGCGAGGCAGGGGGCAAGGGCGAGGGTGCCGTTGCCACGGGGCAAGGCAAGGTGAGGCAGGGGCCAGGGCAGCTATTACCTGATACCATTGGCCCCCGCACACAGAGGCCAGCGAACCACAGTCTGCCGGCCCCTTGACCGGCGCACTCTGCGAATACCAGGCCAGCCCTCTAGAAGCAGGTGGAGTAGGGGAGGGGAGGGGGGAGGCACGTGATGCAGACCGCCGGACACACCTACTCCATCCCATTTGTTTTTGCTTGCGGTTGGAGAGCAGGTCGCTGCTGGTCATCTCCTGAGCCCCCTTGCAGATCTTGCCCTTGGCCCATGCATGGAGCCTGTTCCCCTCAGGCACCCGACACACCTTGGCCCCGCTTCAGGCCGGTGCCACCAGCTCGCGCAGGTCCATTAGGCTGCTGCTGCCCAGAGCAGCAGGCCCGCCCAGCACAAAGGAGGCAAAGCAGCTGGCTAGGAAGCTCGAGTAAAGGTGGTAGAGCACGCCCAGGCCCAACAAGCAAAAGGCCATCCCGAGCAGGGAAAGCCGGATCCCCATCGGCGCCATGGCCGCCCAGGCCCAGCCAGGATTGCGTGCCTCCTCCCATCTCTGTAGGGGCTGGGCAGCCATGGCGCTGATGGGGATCTGGCTTTCCCCGCTTGGGGTGGCCTTTTGCCTGCTGGCCCTGGGCGTGCTCTACCACCTCTACTTGGTGCTTCCTAGCCGACCGCTTTGCCTCCTTTGTGCTGGGCGGGCCTGCTGCTCTGGGCCTAATGGACCTGCGTGAGCATCTGGTGGCCATGGCTGCAGCAGGTACTGAGGTGCGCGAGGAGAATGTGCTCCACCCATGGACCAAGGGCAAGACCCACAAGGGGGCTGAGATGGCCAGTGGCGACCTGCTCTCCAACCAAAAAGAGATGGGACGGAGTAGGCATGTCCAGTGGTCCGTATCATGTGCCCCGACTCCATGTGCTGCCAGTGCCACTGCAGCTCTGTTGCTGGAGGGCCGGGCCGGTATTTGCAGCAGGCTACGCATTCCCTGCTACTGGACGACGTTGGCCCCCGTGCACTCACCGCCTCCTGTGCACGCGCCTTGGGGGCCGCCGGGCTGGGCGGGGCCGGAGCCAGGGCAGTGGGGGCCAGTCCCTCACCATCTCCGAGACATCTCTGCGGGCCAAATATCAGCCAATCACAGGCCGGATGCAGCCCACGGGCCTTGTGTTTGACATGTCTGATTTAGGTGGACAGCAATAAAAGAATTACTTTGGGCATTTACATGTGTCATTCTTGGTTTTCCACACCTGACAGAACCAGAGAAACTCTGCAATGAACTCAAATATGTTATTACGGATGAATGTGAAAAAAGAGACAAAGACCAAGAAAAAGAGGAAAGTAAATTGGATGTCAGAAGAAACTTTAAATTGCCAAGAAGAGACGCTAAAGCCAAGGAAGAAAAAGATCTTAAGAAGGAACAAAGCATTTCAAACAAGGGAGACAAGAAGCAGTATTACAATGACATTTGTAAAGACATCAGAGATGGAAAGAGACATGTTAAAACAAGGTAAATGTAGAAGGGTACAGAAATGACATTGAAGAAAATATGCAGTAATGTTCGGAAAAATATGAACTAGTATAAAGAAAACTAAACTAATCATAACAGGTCAAGCCTTAGAAGTGACAATGAACATTTTGAAGCAGATGATAGCTTCTGCCTATTAGAAACAGCTATCAATGGCAGAACCTAGGGGTGGGTGAACCCCCAGCCTAGAACCCTTACATAGCCACAAGCGAGCTAAGTCCACCCCCCCCCCGAGTGCCATTGACCCGTATCTAATTCTAACCAGGTACTGACTGAGAAAATCCCTTTACATAGGCTTTTAGCAATAAATCATTTGAATTGAACCTTCACGTGTGGACCTGGTCTTTCGGCCTGACCTAAAGCTTCAACCATCAAGGGATGTGCCTTAGACTAGCATTTGAAAGGTAGCCATGAAGGTCTTGGAAAAAGTATACAGATGTGGAGATGTGCCTATAACTACAACTACCAGAATTGTATAAGCAAGGTTTTCCTTCTGAGTGTCTATGGAAGAGAAATTTGCATTGGAAAAAGCAGGATAGAAAGTGTACTGACACTTCAACACTTTTGAACTTTGGTATTGAAGAGGATTTCTGAGAATACCATTGATAGGCCATAAAACAATCAATTGGATCATTAAAGAAATTAATCCAGAGTTCTCATTGAAGGCACAAATGACCAGGCTCAAATTTTGGACACACTATGAAAAGATCTAGCTTCCTTGAGATTATAATGCTGGAAAAGGTGGAAGGAAAGACAAAAAGAGAATGACCAACAGCAAAGTGGAGGGATTCAATTATAGGAGGTCACTTGAAACCTTCCCTTCCATTGGGGGAACTTTGCTTGTTAGAAGCCAGTTGGGAAGATTGCAAATGGTGATCATATGATACTAGGATGCTGCAACTGTTATAAATGCAAGCTGGTTGCCAAGCACTCAGATCATGATCACACCACCAAGGTTGTAAGTGCAAGGACCAGTCAGAAGTCACTTTTTTCAATGCATTGTAACTTTGAACAATTGCTAAATGAATGGTTTTTAAGTTGAGAACTATCTGCAACCATGAGCTCTGGTTTATTCCATTGTACTATGTAAGGTCAGCTCATGCTGGATATTTTACCTTTTAAGTATCTGCTTTTCCGTACATTTTAAGGTCAAGCATTTGATATTGAATCAAACATGATCATCTGTTAATATCTGTATGTCCAGCAACTTACAGCACAGAAGTATAGGTAGAAAAATAGTGCAAGACATGTATGTCAGGTAGGAATCTACAAACTGCCTTTTGAGCCCTGGAGCAGAGAATAAGGCAAACACAACTACTACCACTCCATAATAATTGCTGTACAGAAAGAGAGATGTTACATGATTTTGTTAAGCAACTTCTGCTGTTCCGTTACTCTTCGGTATTTCATCAATTTCTTCTGTTTTTCAGTTGGCTCCTTAGATGTGGAAGGAAGAGCAATAGGTGGTAACTGAAGGTTCCATACATCTTCATCTTCATCAGGAGAGTTTGTTGATTTACTTGGAGCTGACATCTAAAATAAAAGCAAGTATTTTTGACAGAGAGAAAAACAGTAAGATTATTAAACTAATTTTCATAAAGATCAGATTACGGCAATATTTTTTTCAATGAAAAAATCATTTTAATGTAGATAAAGGTGTTAATTTGCTGATTATGCAGAGATGGGTGGAAGTCAAAACTTAATATATCATATTAAGTAATTCTATGTTGATATGTGCAGTGTTATACAACTTTATATACATTTTCATTTGACTGATACAGTTCTTTTTCAATATTCTAATAAATAATAGAAACTAATAACATTCAGGATCATTGATTTAATTAAGTGCTTTGGATTCCTGAATATGACCCTCATTTTAAGCAAGAACTTATGATTACTTTTGTATGAAGACATATATACATGTATAAAAAAGTGTTTCTAATATTCTTCACTCTTGATATGGATCAAGATATAGAACCTAGAGAAGAGCTACACAGGACAAATACATTTAGTTTTCAGTGGCTCCATTAGTAAATTGAAAGTATATACCCTGCAGTTCTTAATTACCATATAAGAAAAACTGAACTGTTGACTGAAATACACAAAAATAGTGCAAAAATGTGAATTCCATGCTAGGGGAACTAAGAAAGGGACAGAAAATAAAAATATTGTGCTGTGGTATAAAATATGATTCAGTCATATTTGGAATACCATAGACAAATTCCTTACTTTCCTATTGCTCCGAAATAGTATGTTGCAAAATCAGTTTGAACACACTTCGCT
Source organism: Azemiops feae (assembly GCA_023970755.1). NCBI lineage: Eukaryota > Metazoa > Chordata > Lepidosauria > Squamata > Viperidae > Azemiops > Azemiops feae. The sequence continues at coordinate 767,428 of JALGBA010000739.1, read as the reverse complement.
TTAAGAAACTTACATCAATTGATGTACCTACACCAAGTAGCTGGATTGTTTTGCTGGTTCATCTTTACCAGCTAGGATAAAACATGTAAAGACAAATCAGGAATCTATTAAATAAAAAATACAATAGATTGTTCTTTCCCTTCATTGGATGAGAGGAGAAATTTTTCATCTACTTTGTGCAGCTTGCTGATATGCTCAATATTTGTAAGCTGCAGTATTATGTGAGAACAGGGCCAATCATTTCAAAAACATTTGTAAGGGGAGAATTAGAGAAATATATAAGAAAATAATCTAACAGTTACTAATAATAGCAATATAGCTAATACATCCTGCGATGATACCTCTAACACCATAAACTAAGCATCATCTGCCTATTCCAGGTCTTTGTGAAGGACTCGATAGGTAGATAAAAATGCCAAATCCAGTCTGAATATCTGGCTGACTGTGCAACAAATCATTCAGATACCTATCTAGTCAATATGGTACCGAATACCACTGAATAGGGAATAACAATAAGAGAGGATTTTTGCGTCCATTTCCATTTCCAGCAATTGAGACATACAGTGTTTCTCAAAGTGTGAACCCCTGGGGTCTCTCAAGGACCCTCTCAGATTCCACAAAATCAAAATCATTTGCCAGCTTATGTTGAAAAAAATAATTCAGTAATGAAATCCCATCAAGCAATTGTGAGAAGCATTAGTGGAAGGCAATGCATCCATTTTTAATATGGTCAATATAAATCACATAGGAGCTAAATCTCATTTGAGGGCCTCCATTTTAAAAATAGAACGGGGTCCTCAAAGGAAAGGGTTTAAGAAACAATCTATTTATACACATTTATATCCCGCCACAAATGGAATACAAGCTCTTCTCATTCCAGAGAAAAGGCTCCCCAAGGAAAAAAAATCACCATGAGTTCACAAAGCAAAACAGGTGTTTTTATTCTTATCCTTGCAAACTTGCAAGGCGAGTATAGGTAAATTCAGTTAATTTTTCAAGCGCCTCCTAAGAACAGCAGCATCTTCATAGGAAGAAGTTGCCGTGAATTCAACGGTTGGTTTTGCGGGAAGAGCAAGGTAGCTTCATTTGCAGCAACAGCTGCCTTGCCCTATCTCGGAAAATACGGTAAATCTTCAAGCAGGCAGCAGAAGGAATGCTAGCTGAACTCCTGGAGCCATAAAACACCCCCTTGTTTGAAATATATCTCGCTCTCTCTCGGTCTGCAGCCACGTTTGGGAGGCATCCGGCCGAGCCCAGTCGTCTGTTACCTTCTGGGCACCTCACCTCTCAGTGATGGTGCTCCAAGCTAGGTGGGATCGGTTGGGGTTGGCCGAGAAAAGGGGACCGACGACGGCAAGAAGGCCTGGTGTCCAACTCCACCAGCTCCTGCGCTGGGTCGTCAACAAGGCGTTGGTTGCTATGGGCACGAGGTAGGGCCCCACCCACCCCCCAGTCTGTTTGGCGGACGGTCCCGCCCTCCGCTTTAAATTCACCCGCCGCGCGAGAAGGGCTCGCGATGCCCGAGGCTTAGCTGGAGGAAGATTTCCTTGCTAAACGGGGAGGTGGAGGCGCTCTTACGGGCGTTGACTTTGCTTTATTTCTTCAAAAGGGACGCATCGTTGAGCCGGTGCCAAATGCGCCTCTTTATCTTTGAATTCCTGCCTTTCCGGAGGGTGGTTGTAGCATCTTAAAGACGGAACACCGTGAGGAAAAGGTGTCTTAACCTTGGCTCAGAGACAATTTGCTGCCACTTAAGTTAGCAGCTGAACTCTAAAGAGGAGTCCTAGGAACATTTTGACCAACGTGGAAAATGTCAATTATATTGTCGTTTAAAATATGGATGACGAGATACGAAATATCACTTCAACGAGATGACTCGGATTTCTTTTTAAAATATTGAACCGATAAAATAGTGCTATTCAGACGATCCCTGTGTATTAAGAATATGTAAAGGCCAGTGTGCTGTGGTGGTTCAGATGTACTAAGACTAGGGCAACTCAAATTCAGCTGAATAGAATAGAATAGAATAGAATAGAATAGAATTAGGAATTGAATAGGGAATTAGGAATTAGGAATAGAATAGAATAGAATAGAATAGAATAGAATAGAATAGAAGCTGGAAGGGACCTTCACTGCAACCAATTTTGGTCACCATACTACAAAAAAGATGTTGAGACCTTGGAATAAGTTCAGAGAAGAGCAACTAAGATGATCCAAGGCCTGGAGACTAAAACATACAAAAAACGGCTGCAGGACTTGGGTTTGGCTAATCTAAAGAAAAGAAGAAATAGAGGAGACATGATAGCAGTGTTCCAGTATTTGAGAGGCTGCCACAAAGAAGAGGGGGTCAAGTTATTCTTCAAAGCACCAGAGGGCAGGACAAAAAACAATGGTTGGAAACTGATCAGAGAGAGAAGCAACCTGGAATTAAGGAGAAAGTTCCTAACAGCAAGGACAATTAACCAGTGGAACAGCTTGCCTTCAGAAATCGTGGGCGCTCCATCACTGGAGGTTTTTAAGAAGAGACTGGACAGCCACTTGTCTGAGATGGTATAGGTTCTCCTGCTTGAGTGGGGGGGCTGGACTAGAAGACCTCCAAGGTCCCTTCCATCTCTTTTCTATTCTATTTTGGTTTGATTAACTTTTTTCTTAATGTGTGCAGTTTGTATCTTCTGGTTTAAGTCTAATATACTAAATCACAAAATAGTATGTTTTGTATTTGTAACAACAATATTGTGCAACCCCCCCCCAAGAGGATTGAGTAATCATGGTTAAGCTATCTTGTACAAATACATATTATAATATAGAAATGTATTACATGATTAAACCAAATATAGACATTTTTATTGCCAACAGAAATATAACTTGAATAAATGAGACATTTTTTTATTGGGCATCAATTATCAGTCTTCTAAGAACGTAACTTTCTTTGCTCTCTAAGTATGCAAATAAAATTACTTTATCACTGCAAATATTTTTTCTATGACTTGTTTCCTAGAATATATTCATAAAATGCTGCTGAGGTGTTTTTATTTGTATTTTACTTTGTTTTGTTTTATTATACATTTCCTAATATTTACTGTTCATGACCCAAGTATAGAAAGATTAGATATAAATACTGAAACAAATGAAACAACTAGTTGGAATGAAAGCTACCTGATCTTTATTTTTGAAATTTAAATTTATCTGATCTGAATCTCAACTAATTACATTGGCATCTTTGTATACAGTACATAAGGATTTTTTGTGTGAAATGCCTTGACATGAATGTAAGAGCTCTACTGGCACAGGTCAAAGGTATGTCCATTATTTCTTACAATAAGACTCTGGAAAGCTCAGAAGCTGAATAGGAAGACAACAGCTGTCATCTATAGTTGATCTTCAATGACTGGCATTCTGAACTTGTTTCAGATGCAGAAGTTGAGCATAACAAATATAACAGATAAATCTTGGCAGAATACAGGCTGAATGGTCAATTAGTTTATCATAGTTGCTCTATTCCATCATATCTGACAACTATTCAGTGCCCTTTGTACCGTTTGGGTCAAAAAAAATTGTCCACCATTACTTATGCAGATTAAAGAAAGGTGCACATTGTATAAAATGTGTATCTAATTTACATATGTGTACAGATTCAGAAAATTGCAGCATTAAGAAAACTTTCATGGACCGGTCTTTAAAGTTATTTTTAATTTTTATCCCTCATTTTTATAGATAACTGAAGGCAGCAAACATACATAATACTCCATCCTATTTTCCCAACAACTCTGTGAGGTGGATTGGGCTGAGACTGGCCCAAAGACACCCAGCTGGCTTTCATGCCTAAAGTGAGACTAGAATTCACAGTCTCCTGTTTTCTAGCCTGGTTACTAGGACTCAGGTTAATTTAAAACTATTACTAGACTTAATCTATTTGCAGTAATATCTAAAGTAAACTAACTTTCCAAGTAAAATAGTTAATAATTTGTACTTCTACCAAATAATTAAAAAAGTAGTCCCTCTTCAGTTTCTTTGCCCCTAATTTTCTAATTTGCAGTAAATTGTTAAAAAAAATGCTTAAGTGTTTTGCCACTGTTTAACATTAACAATGAAGAGCAGTTCCATTGCCTCTTTATATTAGTTCTTTAGAGCTCCTGACATGCATAACAGATTTAGATTTTATTGCATAAGTAGATAACAGTAGAGTAGGCATGTTGCTTCTAAGCTTCAGTCGAGACAGCAGAGTTTTTGTATCTATCGATTGTTTTTGCACCTGGCTTTACTTGATAAGTTTTATCCTCTACTAAAACACCAAATTCCCAAGCGCCAAACACTCATCCAGTTCTGGGATAGAGAAAAGAACAAATCCACGAGCCTCATTTGCTAGCACACGGCAAACCGCTGACGAAGAAAGACTATGTCCGGTCAGTGGTCCTTCATACGTTCAGGGCTACGCCTAAAGAGAATCTTGACCTTCGCCATCTTCCGGGTCCTTCACTCTCCTCCCCTGTCTTTTGTCACGCTACCTAGTTTGAATCAGCACTTAGGGGCGGGGCGCAATTTCCGGCAAGCGCTCGTTTCCTTTCCCGGGTCGCGCTTCCTCCTTCCTATTCCCTGCCTGCGAGTTTTCTCATTGGCCCTTGCGGAGCTGGGCAGGGCGGCCCAAGTGGTTCTGTACTGCGGGGCGAACGAGGAGACGAGCAAATGAATGGTGTCGGCCACGGGTTCTTGCGGCGTCTGCTCGGCACTTTGAAGGTCCTTCCCGTGTTAAGGCGTCAGGAAAAACAGCGGCTGAACTGGTGGTTGCCCACCATCACCGGGACGTTTCCCGCCATGGAGCGGGCTGTGGTGCGTTGCGTCCCGGCCGAGCCTAAGCTCAGCGTTTCTATCGTGCTGCAAGACGGTAAGACCCGGCATCTGCGCCGAGACCAAACGGAGCCTCTCGGCCAGGCGCTAGCTCGCATCGCCAACAACGTCAGCAAAGGCCAGGCCAAGAAGGCCAAGAAGAGCAAAAAGGCGCAGGCCGAGGCAGACCCGGGGACGCCGGTGCCGCCTTCTGAGCTCCTCCCGGTTCGTCTTTTCTCCCAGGATGGGGAAGCCGTGGCCGAGGACGTGCCCAACGAGGAGGCCTGGAAGGACGGGACGGTGTTGCAAATTGGCGAGACCCGCTACCGCGTGGAGCGCAATCCGCCCACTCTGACCGAGCTGCAGCTTCCGCGCTCGCTCATGGCCGGCTTCCCCGTGTGCCCCAAGCTCCGAGTCGAGTTCGGCTCTGCCCAGGACTGCCTCTTCCGTTGGTATCACGAGGAGAAGATCGAGCCGGCTGGGACGGCGTCGACCGCCGCGAGCAACAGCTGGGAGGAAGCTCCAGCCGGCTCCGAGCGCGTCTTCATGCCGACCAACGAGCATATTGGGCGCCGCCTGAAGCTCGTGTGCATCCCGGGCAACGGTGAGCGGCGCTACGGGCTGCCCCGCGAGTTGGAAAGTGTAGGCCCCGTGGAGGCTGGCCCGGGCGCCTGCACTTTCGAGGCGCGGCATCTCTACACCAAGAAAGTCACGGTGCCCGGACTTATCCGCATGGTTTCCTATAACATCCTGGCCGACATCTACGCCAGGACTGAGCTCTCGCGGACCGTGCTTTATCCGTATTGTGCTCCCTACTCGCTGGAGCTCGACTACCGGCAAAACCTGCTCAAAAAAGAATTGGCCGGCTACAATGCCGACATTATTTGCCTGCAGGAGGTAGACAAGTCGGTCTTTGTGGATAGCCTGGGGCCTGCGCTTGATGCCTTCGGCCTGGAGGGGCTATTCCGGATCAAAGAGAGACAGCACGAAGGCCTGGCCACTTTCTACCGAAGGGACAAATTCAGTCTCCTTAGTCAGCACGACATTGCCTTCAATCAGGCTCTGCTGGAAGATCCCTTGCACAGAGAATTGCGGGACAAGATGGCTACCTGCCCGCAGGTTGAGGAAAGCCTGCTTAAGCGATCATCAGCTCTCCAGGTATGCCTTATTAGTTCCTCTGTCTAAGGGGAATGGTGGGATGACTAGAGGAAGATAAGAAAATGCATGGCCAGTTAAGTTAAACGGACTTTCATTGACATTCAAAGCCAAAACTGTCTCAATTCCCCCATCTTTTGGTATCTTGAGGCAGTTTTTGCTTATTTTAATTTGTTAAGAAAACATAACTTAAAATATGGTTTCAAGGAAAAAGAAGAGTAAGATAAAGTCCTCACAAATTGACCAAGATAGAAAATAACTGAGATACTGCATAGATGGAGCACAATAGGCAGCCCCTCAAATATAAAGTAGTTACTTCTTTTTTATTTGATGTTCTTTGAATGGGGAAAACAAATTAGGTAAAGGGATTTCAGACTTTGTCGGCAGGATAACTCTCTGAAAACAGAAAAAAAATGGGACAGAAGTTGGAAAAGATTATATTGAGTGCAAAAATCTGGCTGGGAGATTCAGAGAAAAACAGATCCAGACAGCATTCATCTGAGGTACCTTTCCCAGAGAGGCAGCTGTACTGTGGCTTGAAATGCTGCTGACTGCTCCATTTGTAAATCTACCTCCTTCATGGTCATGCAATGGGGATGCTGCAAGTAAGGATTGCAAGCAACTTCAAAAGCCATATGCTGCGTGCCTTCGGACATCATGTTATTCTTTCCAACCCAATCAAATGTTGGAAATAAATTATGTAAAGGGCCTGGATTTTGTCCATCAGCAAGATAGTTCCCTAAAAATAAAATAGAATGGGCCCAAATTTGGTGTGTGGGGAAAAGATTTGTGTATGAAATGAGTTGGAGCCAACCAGGTTTATGGAGAAAAAATTTCCTAATAAATTACTATGGAAGAAAAAGGTGGGCAGTAGTTTGGAATGTTGCAGAGTTCTCTACAGATAGTTTTTGACTTATAGCTATTTGTTTAATGACTGTTTAAAAAGGGTGGCACTTGCAAAATGTCTCATACACATATGCACACACACTCTAATCATGTGATTATGATTTGGGTGCTTGGCAATCTGTTCACACTTGGGACTGGTTGCCAAACACCCCACAATGATGGCCATTTGCAGTCTTCTCTGTCAACTTTCTCAGAAAATCAAGAAGGCAGTAGGGAAGATTGCAAGCTGCCCTACAGAGAGACTCCTTTTGGTCTCTGGAACTGGCTGAAAGAACGTGCTGTCAGTGTCCACTCCACACAGAGCTGAACCCCTCAGGGAAACAGTTCTGAGAGCAAAAGGGCTGACTGCTGGAGGATTTCAGCTCTATATGGAATTGAGTCTTTTGGAGAACAAAGGGGCTGCCTGCCTGAGACTTTCAGCCCTGCACCAAACTGCCTCCAATAGGCAACTCTTTTTGCTCTTAAAAATATTCAGCTTCACATATTGTGGAAACCCTCTGGCAGATAGCTCTTCTATTCACAACCAGGAGTGCCAAGAATGTGATTATTGAACAAAGCAAACATATGACATCTCACTTAAAGACACCCCTTTCATCTTTATCACCAGACTTGTGCCTTACGACAAAACTATTTTTTGAGAGGTTGGAAAGAATTCCAACTACTATGCTCTTTATCATTTCCCTAACTTAAATATTATATACAGTATTGTGTGGTATCAGAATTCATGAACATTTTTCTTATAGGTTTCTGTCCTTCAGTCTCAAAATGATTCTTCAAGAAAGATTTGTGTAGCCAACACTCACTTGTTTTGGCACCCAAAAGGTAATTTCTGTTTCTGATATTTTTTAAGCAGGTTATATTATTTTGGATTCTGGAGTTGGATAAAATTGAGAATTGGTAAACTGCAGAATGGAAGCCTTTGTGGTGCTGGTTTTTGTCACAGGGATAAGATGAGATCCTTTCCATGTGCAGAAACATTTTTACTAAACTAAAGCAAGAACACCAGTGGTTTCCAAGGAAGAAGTCTAGATTCTTGTATTGTTCATAAGTGGATGATGCACAAGATCTATTGTTAATAGGAGCATACTTGAATACCATGGAATGAAGTGTTTTAAAATGATGTCACCACTGAACAGCAAATACAGATAGTCCTCGAGTTACGAATGTAATGGAGCCTGCCCATTCCATTTGTAACTCGAAGATTCATAGGAATGAATCTTGTACCTTGAACGAGATCACTTCCTGCTTTCACCCACGCATTCGCTAATTGAATGCGGGATTCGTTAAGTGCATATGAGATATCTGAGGGTGGGGAGGGCCATGGGAAGGTCTGGTGATGGAACAAGCCCCCAAGGCCTCCCTGACCCACTAAGATACCTCATGCTTCCCCCTCCCTTCCTGCCGTGCCAGACTCATTTATCTTGCAAAGATCTGTCTGCTCTCTGCCGCTGTTTCTTTGCCTTTGAGGGAGAGGAGAGTCCATGGAAGTTCCTGGGTATGAAAAGTGTGATGCCTGTCTCCTGCTCCTCCCCCCCCCCAACTCCTTTCCACCACCACCGGAACACTTTTCTCCTGGATGAAGACCTGCTGGAGACTGGAAGCTTCATCTGCGTGCAAATGGGGCACTTGGAAACGGAGCGAATTGCTCCGTTTCCAAGTGCCCCCATTTGAAAGCAGACAAAGCTTCCAGTCTGTGTCAGTTCTCCGGGCAAAAAGTGTTTGAGCACCTATGGGGCACTTGGAAATAGAGCGAATCACTCCGTTTCCAAGCGCCTCATAAATGCCCAAACACTTTTCACCCAGAGGGAGACTGGACGCTTCATCTGCTTGCAAATGGGGCGCTTGGAAATGAAGCAAATCACTCCGTTTCCAAGTGCCCCATTTGCACGCACATGAAACTTCCAGTCTCCCATCAGGTCTCCATCTGGGCGAAAAGTGTGTTCCGGTGGTGGCGGAAAGGAGTTGGGGAGGAGCAGGAGACAGGCACCACAAACACTTTTTGTGCCGAGAATGAAAGTTTCTGGTGTCCGTGATCTCGCGAGAGTTAAGGCGCCCATTCTCTGCAAGAGGATGGGTGCCTGAACTCGTGCGATATTACAGCACCCAGGAGCTTCCATCGACTCCTCTCCTTCAAAGGCAAAGAAATTACGGCAGAGAGAAGACAGATCTTTGCAAGGTAAGTGAGTCTGGTGCAGCAGGAAGGGAGGGAGAAGCAGTTGTGAGGAGTGGGGAGGGGGAATAGGGTGAATGTTACAGAGCCTCTGCAGTCATTTATAAGGTGCCGTGGTGCTGCAACATTCTTAATTTCGGGACTTACTCATAAACACTAGGCGCTTATCGCGTAACTTCGAACAGGTACTAAGTGAACGCTGGTAACTCAGGGATTACCTGTAGAATAATTACTTGACTCCTTTGGGATGTGTATTGCAGTAGGAGAGAATAAACTCTTGGATTAATTCAGGGAATGTTTAATGTCAACTTCAGGCCAGGGGCAGCACTTGCCTGACATTGAAAGACTAAGCACAGTCAGACCAGATTAGTTGGGAAAGAAACCATCAGGAAATTCCAGGCAGAGTAGAAATTTAAAGGACTGCCTAGAATGGGGTCTCAAACTGAAATTGTCACAAGAATCCATGAGAAGTGTTAACCAAAAGGCTGCAAGTGTTCTCAGACACGAATAAAAAAGGTCACTAATGCAGGGATTCAAACTCAATTTCATTGAGAGGCGCATCAGGGTTGTGTTTGACCTCGGGTGTGTGTGTGTGGCCAGCTCAACATTGCTCGTGTAAGGGGGTGCCTGTGGTGGCCCAGATGGGGCTGAGGGGATCCCAGGAGGAAGGCGAGACCAGGGCGAGCAACATACCCTTGTCCACCAGAGGAGCCTTGCTGTCCCTCTCAGGCCATGCGGAGGACCCCCAGTGATGCAGGCTGCCTGGAGCCCTGGGCAGTGGAGGGCAAGCGCCCAGTCCAGCCTTTCCCAAGGGGGCACCCGGCTGCGCTTACCTCCTCAAGGCTGCTGCTGATTGGCTCACTCTCCTTGGCCAAGTTGCTCATGGTGTGTGCGGGAGGACAAAATGTGTGGATCAGAGGGAGACCTCCTCCCTCTCCCTGAGAGGAGATCCGGCTTTGTAACCAAAGCATCCTCAGCGATATCATGGGAGACCACCAGGAGAGGTCAGGAGGAGGGGACAAGGGGATGGCAAAAGGGCAGCAGGGCTGTTTGTGGCCAAGTGCTAAGGCAGGACTTCCCTCAGACCCTCCCTCCCTCTCATTATAATCTTCCTTCCTTCCTTCCTTCCTTCCTTCCTTCCTTCCTTCCTTCCTTCCTTCCTTCCTTCCTTCCTTCTTCATTCTCCTTTCCTTCTTCCTTTCCTCTTTCCTTCTTTTTCCTTCCTTGCTCTCTTGCCCCTTTCCTTCTTTTTCTTTTCTCTTTCCCTCTCTCCTTTCCTGTCCCTTCTTGGATGCTCAAATGCAAAAGGGGAAACATTTCTCAATGCCTCCTTGCCTTGTGATCAAATGCCACTTTTGCTAGTAGTCTGTGGCCACTTAAAAGACTGAGAACAAACCAGGCTTGGTTTATCCCGTGCTTGCATTTAGTGGGGGCGTCCACAGACAACAGTACAGCAAAACTGTCAAAATGGTGATCAGAGCTCCTCTGTTTTTTATGTGCAATAGCTTTAGCATTTAGGAACAGAGGTATGTTAGTTGCTTTTCTATTAATATATAATCCTCTCCTGTAGGGACCCTGCCATGGTCTAATTCAGACTGGAAATATAGCAAAAGAAAATATTTTTCCCCACTCTGCTTTGCCCTGTTTTCCCCACTGGAAATGGTTGTTTCAAACACACAAGGAGGGGATACTTTCCTAAGAGCTCACAATTCAAGAATACCAATGTTAACTTGGATTGCCAACAAAGTCCTGTCTGTGACAAAACAGAACACAAAATTACTTTCTCCTTTGAGCCCAAGTCTCATTGGATCCAGGATTGAAGCAGAACTGCGTGAACTGGGGCATCTCCAAACAAGTTGCCTTTCCTTCCTTCCTTCCTTCCTTCCTTCCTTCCTTCCTTCCTTCCTTCCTTCCTTCCTTCCTTCCTTCCTTCCTTCCTTCCTTCCTTCCTTCCTTTTTCTCTCCTTCACTGCCTCCCTCCTTCTCATTTCCATCTCCTTCCTTCCTTTCCGCCTCCCTCCCTCCCCGCGCTCAGGAAGGAATGACATGGGGGGGGAGATTGCCAATGCTGCTGCCAGCCGTGGCTATCCCACACGGGTGGGCGGGAGCGTTCCCAGTGAAAGGGAAGCCTCATGGCTGCGAGGCTAGGGCCATGGAGGTGCTGGTGGAAGGGGGGTGGCGCTGATCTATAACCTGGTTGCATCCATCAAAGCAAGAACGTGCTCAGCCTTAGATCCACCGGGCAGCCCTGGAACCAGCGAGGGGCTGCCCCGTCCCCTGGGTGTGCGCACAGGAGGCAGTGAGTGCTGGCGTCCTGAGTGAAGTCAGCCTGCGGGGCAAGACAGCCAGCAGGGACACCAGACTCTGCGCGCTTGCCGCCTCCTGCACACACGCCCAGGGGGGTGGGGCAGGGACACCCGTCGCTGGTTCCAGGGCTGCCCCGTGGATCTAAGGCTGAGTGCGTTCTGGCTTTGATGGCTGGCACCAGGTTATAGATCAGCGCGCAGTTGGCCTGGGCTGGGCCGAGATGTCGCAGGCCGGTCTTTCACTGTTACCAGTGCAGCTCCGCGGGCCAGACGCAACCACATGGCGGGCCGGATTTGGCCTGCGGGCCTTGTGTTTGACATGTCTGCTCTAATGAGTACAAGTGAGCTTTTCATAAGTTTATTAAATCAGAAATGTTATTGCAAAACAGCTATTTTTCTCACCATTTCATTTTTGCCCCAGCCTGGCGTATTTTTCATTAACTAGAACATGATTATTTTGTTTGGTAATTGTTGAATCACATATAACCCTTGTGTTTGGCCATCTGAAACTTAGGATGATTTATCTGCTTAACAGAGGCAATTGCTAGAACGTATCCCGGTAATTCTCTTTATAGGAAAAAAAGCATATTTGTCTTTAGTTTTGCATATGTCACTTCCTCTTAAGTATTATATATAATTCTGCAAATGTAGCTCAATTTTAGAGTATTAGGCAGGCTAAATACATTCTGTAGTATGAGGAGGGATGTAAAGCAAAGGAACGCCGACACTTCCTTCTTCCCCTTTTAAGGGCCCTTGACTATACTTATTTGAAAAGGAAATTGCTGTGCAGAAAGGAAGAGAAAGCATGGAAAACCGAAGGAGTCAGAGAAAAGGAATATTGAAGAAGGAAGTTGGAAGAAACAAAGAGAAAGATAGCAAAAAGTTTAAGAAAAGTACAGGAAAAGAGTACTGTAAAGAAAGAATTGGGAGCATGGCAGCTGAGCCAAGAGGAATAACTAATTGTGGGTCACAATTTGCAGAACTGGCAGAATCAGCAAAGCAGTAGCAGTGGAAGCAGTTGACAAGTGCCAGCTGCCAGGGGAAGCAGAGTAGAATGTCAGCCAGACCAGCAGATGCAGTGACCAGCAATGGCTGCAAGAACATCATTAGCACTGAAACTGGCTCTGTTAATCCTGCAGAAAAGTGGCAGACGATGGCAGAGTAGAAAAGTCCAAGAAGCCGGAAAATCCAGTGGCTGGGTGCCGGTAAGCTGTACTGAGTGACAGTTGCACTACCCAACCATTGGTAGAGGCTTTTGAGCTGCAGCCTTCTCAAAAGGAAAATAGACAGCCCACGTCTTCTACCCAGCATCCTGTTGATGGACACCATACAAGTGACTGCAGCATCATGGGTTAGGAAGGAGTGAAGGAAGTCTAAAGATTTAGAAAGAATTCAATCCAGGCTTGATTCAGCACAAAGAGGATCAGGGTTTTAAGACTGCATGTGTATATGTAAATAAAATTAAATGGTCTTAGAATTTGGAATAGTAAATTGCCAGGTGATTTGATTGTAGAATTGGAATGAGACTAGGATACAACAGAACAAAGAATAATTTCTGGGAATGAGATTTTTATTTGTTTGGTAAATGTGTATAGCTGTCATCTTACATATATGACTCTGAACTGCATACAAAGTTAAAAACAAAATAACCAAAAAATCACTAAAAACAAAACCATTAAAAAGTCAAAATTATTTATAGAGAAATCTATTCTGAAGGGAATTGTTTGGCCTCTCATCTGGTTCTGTCACCATCTCCCAAAATGGACTTGTGCCATTTCTCATGGACAATAGCAATGGCCAGTGCCCTCTGCCCCTGCCGTCCCTGCAGCTTCTTGCTATTGCTGGCAAGGTGACAAGCTCCAGGCTGAGCTGTGACAATACCTCTCCATCCTAGATGCAGAGCCATCCTCTATCCAGAGGAGAATACATAATGCCTGTCTAAGACTTGCAAGCTCCTGACCTATTTTGGCTGTCACCATGCCACTGTATATCAGCGTGGCACGCTTTACCCAATATGACATGGAAAGCTACAAATTTGAAAGCCCTGTCCTAACAGAAGGCAGTGGCAAACCATTTCCATATTATAGTTGGGAGTCAAACTCAAATTGGGGGCTTTACTTTAAAAAGAAAAAAATCTTAAGACTGGGTATTAAATGATTTGAAACCTTAAGAGCCATTGACTAAACATAACGGTCCTTACTTTCTTTTGTTTTTAGGTGAAAATATCCGTCTAATCCAGGTTGCAATAGCATTATCCCATATTAAGCATGTGATCAATGACATGTATCCTGCTACACCTCTCATACTCTGTGGGGATTTTAATGCCACGCCATCAACTGGAACCTATACTTTTGTCAATAGCGGTAGTATTACCGAAGATCATGAGAGCTGGGATTCAGAAGTTAAAGAGCAACGGTTTGCTATGTCTCTGACCCACCAGTTCAGTCTTAAAAGTGCTTGCGGAGAACCAGCCTACACCAATTACGTTGGAGGCTTTCATGGATGTTTGGACTATGTTTTCATTGATGCAAATGTCTTGGAGGTTGAACAGGTAATTCCACTGCCAAGCCATGAAGAAGTAACTACCCACCAGGCCTTACCAAGTGTTTCACATCCATCAGATCATATAGCACTAATATGTGATATAAAGTGGAAATAATCCAATTATTTTCTGAAATGTCTGCTACTTGTGAAAAGTTCAGTTGGAATGCTTCTTTGATCACAATTATATCTCATTTTTAATTCTTTGTAAGTGGTCATACTTTTTATAACAGCGTTCTTATGTACCAGTGCTATATTATTCTTCTATTAATGAATAGAATCAATACATTTTGAAACTATCATTGTCCTACTTCATTTTCAGATGACTTTTAAAATAAGGAGTAAGACTGGTTTGTTTAAACTAATATTTGTCAATCAGCCACTACTGACATGTTGAGGGAATATCCACTCTGTTGTCTTTATAAGACTGTATTAAAGATTCAAAAAATATTCTGGCAGTTCCCACTATTGGGGGGAAAGAGCTTACTCATATAAACCAAAATAATTTGGGTTTAAATAATAGTGATAATATTGTGGTATGCTTAGGCAGTGATATTTTTTTCTGACTACACAGACTGATTTTGCTAGGGAGTGGTGATTTTGGTTAATAGTAATCCACCTTTAGGGGAGCTTAAGGACTATTGCTTCCTTCTGTGTTGGAAAGCTTTTTAAAAAAAGAATTTTCCTGGTTTGAGCAAGGTCTAAGCAACAAAGACTGGGTGGAAGACAACTGCCTCCTATCCCACTTCTGTATTTCATTTTAAGCAAAGGGAAGTAATAAAAGAGATGCTGTAGTTGCAGCAGCCCCATCTTTGAGAAGCCTCTCTAGTGTCTTGTGTCTCTGATGGAAGCTAGAAAAGGTAATTAAGCTCCAGTTAACCCTCTCTTCCAGACTGGTTCACAAGACCAAGTATCTTCTTGGTACTCAACTGTTAATCCTGTGTACAAGGGTAAACTGTCTCCTTTATTATCTAAAGATGTGATCAACATACTGGTATTGCTAGTAACCTGGTTAAACATGTTTTGCATCCTGAACCATTAAATCCTGAATCTTTGTTAGCTGCCCAAAGTTACGAATTTGAGATAGATGGCCATATAAATCAAATAAATACATAAACTAGCTAAAATGATTAGTTAACTGATATGTGTCCCCGATCATATGACAGTGCGAGGTCTACTCGCAACTTATGTTAACTGTGACTAATATGGGGGATGTTGGCACCCCATTTCATTGCCCTAATTTGTGTATAGACTATGTTATGGCTAGCTGCATTATGGCAAAAGGTCATGCAACCATAGTTACGGCTACTTTTATGATGTCAGTTTGCATAGATTGTTAGATAAATTTAATGAATATCTGATTAACCATGGTTTAGTATCCCATATGAACACAGTATAGCTCATTTTTGTTTGTCAGGCCTGTTAATTTATGTAGTTTCTGGATCCTTTATTTGCCTAACCAGATTACTACAGTATATTCATTGTCTGTTATATACTACTAAAACTGATTCCTGTAACCTTTAACTGGGCAAAACAATGCAACAAAGGGCTAAATATTTTGAATCAAGATAGCTCAAATGGGCTAAAGTGTCCAAAAACTGGGGCCCATGACTCTTGTGGAATTGAAATTTGGCAAATTCTATAAATGTTTTATGATATAAACATCATAAAACAAATTTATGACATAATACAAATGTCAAAACCTATTTCCTATTCTGATGTTTGACTCTGCTATAGAGTTTAACATGGAGTATTTTCAAGGAAGATACATTTCTGAATGTATCCCAGCTTTTCCAGTTAAGGCAGTACATCCAAAGCCTGCCGTTGTCAAAGGCATTGAGAAATCTGATAAGGCAAGTTTTGAAACTATGACCCAACCAGTCATGAGTTGTCTGGTATCATCTAAAAGTTAACTTTTGCTCTGATTGGCAAACACACCCCCACAGAATTTTTCTGACAGTTGAAATTAGTTATACTTAACTCAGGTATTTAACAAACTCCCACTTGTATAACATGTCTTGATATAATTGCTGCATCTTCAAAATGGTGGAGTCCAAGAATCCTTTGGAAAATAATGAGATGCAGTTTGGAAGATATGGCAATTAAAAAAAACACTACCTTGAACCCCACATTTTGTGCTTAGAATACAAAACAATTTAACATAATGATCTAATAAGCTGCGATAACCAACGTTGATAATTTTGAGTGGCAAGAAATAGTATTTCAGCCATAAGCCATGATATAAATGCAAATTTATCCCTTAAGAACAGCATCTTTTAAAAAAATTAAATATGTTTCCTGTAAGGATATTCAAGCAGCCTTGCTTCAGATATACAAACTGGAAAGAATGCAGCATGAGCTATTTGTTTTTTAAAAAATTATTTTTGGGTTTGAGCACCAGATTTAGTTTTTCCTCATTTGAATAGCGTAGCAATAATCAGTGCTCCTGCTTGATTAAGATTGGAATGAGAATATGAGCCAAAGAAACAATGCTGATCTGTGCAAGCCCTATTAAATAACACATGTTCTTATTTTTTTGAACCAATAATTTTCTGAGTAGATATAGGAATGTTGTAAAAGTAAAGTATTTGCCAAAATATCTTATAACCTTCGGGTAGATAGAATGATAGAATGATTACTAAATGTATACATACATGGCTGAACATTTATAGTCAAAGTCAAAAAAACCTGGAGAAGGCATCAAATGGATTGCCAAACATGCAGTCATGAGACCAATGTTCCTTAACATTTTTATTAATGACTAGGATGAAGAGGTAGATGGAAATATGGATTCTGTCGACACTACATACCGCTATTACATCTCAACATGTTTGCAAAGTACTGATGGTAGTTCTCCAATTGTGCTAATTTCTTAAAATACCATAATTTGTCAAAAGTATAACAAGCCTGAGAAGATATAGCTTAATATGAAGTATGCAGCTAATGTATTATTATGTCAATTTAGCAGTTTGGAGAATTATTTGAATGATATAAAGTAATTCAATAAATTAAAAATTCAGTTTTAAATGCATCATTTTTGTGGTGCCAGTTGTAACTGAGATTAAAAGAAATTTAAAAAATCAGATTTTTGAGCAGAGATATACAAAGGTTTCCGAATTAAGCGGCTATCTAAGCATCAGATAATTGACCACATGGAAGGAACTCGCAGGACAATTGCTAGCAAACCAAAGTGTTCTGTCAATCATTAATGAAACAGACTCTTTGGGCAGTTTGAACTTTATTACCATTCTGAACTCTAAGTACTCTCATATCTGGACATCTTAAAAGGATTTAGATTTACAGCTTCAAAACACTTTTACAGGATTTACCTTTGATAATTAATCAGTTATGTTGTACACAACTTTAACTGCCCATCTTAATTTTTTTGCCAAATTGAAAACAATTCAAAATCTATTCAGATCTGTTTGTGTTCAAGGTACAGAAAAAACTCCGTTTATTGAAAAAGAATCGGTCACACATTCATATTATCAGTTCCACAAACGTAAGATTCAAGGAGCATACACAAAGCTATACATTTGTATCATTTTAATTAGGAATAATTCTGAATAGGTTATAAAGAAATTAATCCATCAAGTCTGAAGAATTTTCAAAATCTCTTCATGAAGATATGTTCACCAATAAACAGTAAAACTTTAGCAGAACTATTATACACTGGGCAAAACAGGCTGATACTGAAAGCAACATGCAAAAAGAAAAAAAAGACAATCTGCTGAATATTTAAAAACTCCAATGAGCTTGTTGCAACCAGCACAGTAAGTATTATCAGGCTGAGTTCACACAAAGGCAAAAGTGGGTCAATTGCGGAGGGGAAGTTAATAAAATGTTCCTCAGTGCAGAAGATTTGAATAGTGTTTTAGAGAATTCTTGGCAACATCAGGAAGTGTTTTTATAAGGGAGAGAAATAAATATAAATGGAATGGTAGATTAAGTCAGCAGACTGTCTCATGGAATGAAACAAGGTATTGGTAACTTAAGAGATAAGAGGGGTCTTAAATATACTTAATTGAATTGGGGCTCAATAAGCATTCAATAGATTTCAAAGTCACAACTATATTCAGGCATTTAGGCTAACAACAAAAGGAAAAATCAGAAGATACACTTTTTCCAAATTAAGGAGTTTCTCTTTAATCCAAACCTATTGTTACCTTGGCAACATATAGCTTGGAGAACAATAATTGGCAACAAAATAAGTAAAAATGCTGTAATATCCTGCCCAAATCAGTTCCAGATACTGTATATTAACCAAGATGCAGCTAATTTTGATGTAACAAGCCTAGACCACTTATATCAAACGTGTCCTTGGTGCGAAAGTCATCCAGTTGCAGTTAACGCTTTGATAGCTCGTTTGACAGCCAATCAAGTCCCTCGTATAGACCAGTACCTTGTGTAGCACAGGTAGCCTGAACATACCACTGTAGAACAGAAGGAAGTGATATTTTAATATTTGGTACAGTTCTTGAGAACACATTTCAGTTCTGAAATCCAGGACAAATTCCCATGTCTCTCACTATATTAAGCAATAATAAATCAGAACATAGGCAGGAATGTCAAAAAAAAAACATCCTGGCAGAAGGCAAATGCAATCGGCCTCTCTACTGCTATCATCTCCAGCAATTACTAATTTCTAAAGAAATATGCAGAATTATAGTCAAAGATAGCATGAATTTTAACTTGAATGAATCAAATAACTTATTTCATTTTCATGGTACTCTTCTTTCCACAGTAGGCCAGAATGATTATGATGAATATAAACTTAGCCCTTGTTAGAATGATTGCACCGTGTTTCCCCGAAAGACCTACCCCCAAAATAAGCCCTAGTTTTGAGGCGAGGCGCACACTTAAAAATAAAGCTGGGGGGGTAGGGGGTGGAGTGTACCATTGCAGCCAGGCCTCCCATGGATCGACACTTGCCTTGCCAGCCCACTTCTTCTGCGGCCAAAGGAGCAGCTTCATTCTGCAGCTGAGAATGGAGCTCAGGCCTGTATTTCGCAGTCACAGGCCTTCCGGAAAGGCCTCTTGACAGCAAAATGCAGGCCTGAGCTCCATTCTCAGCTGCAGAATGAAGCTGCTCCTTCGGCCGCAGCTGGGCGGGGCTGTCGGTGGCACTGCCGCCAGGTGAGTGGAAAAGACCCCCACACACACAAAAAATAAGACCTGGTGCCTCTTTTGGAGGCAAAAAAAAAAAAAGACCGGGTCTTATTTTCAGGGAAACATGAATATATCAACAAAAGCAGTCCTAAAAGAAACACTAATTCAAATATTGCTAAACATAGCTACAATTATGCTATCATATTTCTCTTAATTATGATCTTATCAATGATTTATTTCTTAACATAAAAAATACAATCTTTCTCTAAAAATAGAGTTATAATTCAGCTCAGCAGTTTATTGTTATATTTCACTCGTTAAAGTATCAACTCCCCTTAGAACAGCTAGTACTGATAGCTGAAACTGAAATTCAGAAACCTCTGATGGGCTGCAATCAAAGGTCTGAATCGTATGAGTGGATAGACATATACACATTGGCGGGAAAATGGGTTGACTAAAACACTATGCCAATCTCCCTTTGCAGTATTAAGTGCCACTTACAGACATTTGGGTGTTGTTTTCTGAGGAAAATAGGAAAACACTGCCCCACTGAATAACACAAATACTTATACCAAATGCCAGGTTTTTATTCAGAAGTTTCACTGAATGTAGAAAATTTCAGTACTTACAGTTCTATTACGCAGGGACTGAAGGCCTAGTTTATCTGTCATTTCACTGATTGCCATGGCATTTGGCAAGTCTTGTTTGTTTGCAAAGATAAGCAGCACCGCATCTCTCAACTCATCTTCTTGAAGCTGGAAGGGGAAAAAAACATTATAACTTCCCTCTTTTAAGTTTGTTACAAACAAACCTGCAAAGGAAGAAGACAACAGCATAGGCTGTATTTTTCCTTTATTTCGCCAAATGGTGATCAGTCACTAATATCATCAAATTACCATATTGTCCAAGAAAAAATTGATGAAAAGAAAAGTAACAAAATACAACAACCAGCTTGAAAAAATAGCAGTTGCAGGTATAAGTAGTATAACTGGATAAATGTTGAAATATTGATGTAGAATGACTGCACAACTAATTTTCCATATGTATAAAGGCTTCATCGGTATCTCAAATTTGGGAGAATCTATTATTGTTTCTCTTTGCAAAAGGAAAAGGGAGCAAGCATGAATGCAAAAACTACAGGGAGAATTAGTTGGTTAAGTGTCCCTGGGAAGATGCTTGGCAGAATTCTGACTGAAATGGTGCCAAAGGTGACAGTGAGCCAAATGCAGTCTGGCTTTATGCTGGACATGAGGTATGCAGACTAGTTTTCTACATTAGGAAATGCATTCACTGAAAAATGTACTCAGGTGAGAATGAAAGTTTATTGGACATTCATAGAGAGAGCATGTTATGTGAATGTGTGGTTGGGAGGTTAAGCTATTGAATGTTGTAAGACCTATATATCATAGAAATAGAGTATTAAATGGACCACATTTCAAATGGCTCAACCCTGAAGCTCTTTTGACTGTTTTAGGTATTTATGGGTAAATTTCTAAAGAGTGATGATAGAGTTGTTAGAGGCATGGCATGTAGGAATATGAATGAGCATGTACTTTTGTATTCAGATGCCATGTTGCTGGCTGAGAATCTAAATGATTTGCAGAAAGTATTAGATAAATACTAATACAAAGAGAATGAATCTGAAAATTAATATTGCTATTTTTAATGTCGTATGCCTCCTAGAATCTTTAGGAAGTCAGGCAGCTTTACATTTGATGAATAAATGAAATATCAAAAAACAACAGAAAGCAGTATGAATAAATCCAAGTTATACATAAATGGTGACAAGCAGGAGCAACTAAATGAGTTTGGGTACCTTGATAGAATGTCTACTAAAAATGGAAAAATGGATGAAGAAATCTCAAGATGTACAAATGCTGGTAGAAATGTAATGGGGTTATATGTGCACTACTGCACAAAATGTTTCTCTAAAAGTGAAAACTGCTTTGTATAAATGCATGTTTGCATCTATTTTTTATACCAGGAGAAGCATAAAAGTAGACTGAATGCTGTGGGACTGGATCACTTTAGAAATATGTGCAATAAAACAAGAGAAAAAGAGTCAAGAATGAATCACTGCTGAATGATTGTGACTGAATATAACAACATATAGCCAATAGGAAAAAAATAGTAGTTTGGTCGTTATTGTGAATGATTACAACTGAATGGCAAAATAAATGAACTATGGATGGAGGAATGAACTGAATGTGAGGAGCAAGAACATAGCCATCCAACCTGGCTGGATGCAATTGACAAGAGGGATGCAAGATGTTTAAGGCTAAAAGGCAAAGGAGGGTCTGGATACAAAGGAAGCAAGGATGATTTGCAAAGACAGAAAGTTACGAAGTGGTATAGCAAGCAGGGTTGGTATGAACTAGGTTTAGCAGTAATCCCCCTTCATTTTCTTATCTTGTGTTCTTAATTCCTTATGCTTTACATAATATTTAGTCTCCAAGCAAACTGCATATATGTAACTTTAAAGAGTTGCAGGCTGTACCTAATTATTTCCATATAATAAAGCATATAAAGCATATAATAATGTCTCTGGACATCCAATATCCTTTTTGATTTTTTTTGTTATCTTATATTCCAGTTTTATTATTTTTAAAGGAAACAGAAAATGTTCACATTCTGATTAAAAGTTACCATTTTCTGCAGTTCTTCTGCTGCTTCTTGAATTCTCTCTCTGTCATTGCTATCTACCACAAAAATGAGACCCTGGGGGGAAAAGTATTGATTAATGTAGTGAGACAATAATAAATAAAGTCAATTCTGTCTTGATTTCATATATCTTTAGCACCAAAACAGTTTCAAATATGAAACCATGCAAAGTATCAAGCTTTTCTCCTGACATGCCATCTGTTCCTAGGTGCCAATACCTCAAAAGAGCCAGGAAAGCAAATAAAGTATATCCAAACTTTAGCAATTTATGATAACTTTCAATGAAAAACCATCTTTTCAGCTACAAATGAATTAACAGTATTTGCAAAATGATGCAACTTGCTCTAGCCGACCATAAAGAATGCATCTCCAGACTACTATTTCTATCAAACAGTCCTACTAAGTGATACCATAAGGTTTCTTTTTTAGTTTAAGCTTTCAAACGGTTATATTTTTGGACTAATTATTTAGTTTCCATCCCTGCACTGAGCACTGGACCAAATGGCCCCTGCTGTCTTTTGTGAGGCTTCACTTATGCTTTCAGCCATTTTTGCTCCAAATATAGTTTTGCCCATCATGACTGAAGTTCTTCATTAAGCTATATAGCAAAACAGTTCTATTCTGAGGGGATAGTAGCATAGAGGACTATATCTAATAGTCTGCCCTCTGATGGAAAAGAATGGAAACAAGGTCCAATGCCTCAGCTCACCTTGTGTGTTTCACAAGATTGGAAGAGGAGCACAGCTCATGAGAACAACTATATAAGTGACATGAGACAGCTACTATATCCTGCAGTTTCCATTCCCAATCATTTGGGAAATGCTGGGAACCAAATATCTATACAGCCACACTGTTGTAGTTAATTCTTCAGCCTTGCAAAATCATAAGCCCAAGGGACCTATGTTTTACCTAACTACTGTTTGCAATGAGGACATCACAGATAAAATCCTTAAACCTTGACCTATCTTGCTGGCATCTGGAGAAACATAATCTTCAAGACACTTTTTGTACTGGTTTTAGCTATAGGATCCCATCCCCAACAATAAACAAGTACAGGTAAATGAAATAATAAAAACAAACATAAAATAATTCAGTTAATTAAATGCATTAACTTACATAGCACCATGAAATAAAGCAAAATTAAGGATATTATTTAAATCCTAAATAACAGAGTCACTGAGTTAATTCAATGAGTGTTTAAAAATAAATAACTTGCTAGGACTTACCTGTGTATTCTGAAAATAATGCCTCCAGAGTGGTCTAATTTTATCTTGACCACCAACATCCCAAACAGTGAAACAAATATTTTTATATTCTACTGTTTCCACATTAAAGCCTAAACAAAAATAAGAAAGTTATAATTATCAGAAATATCAATTACATCAAACTGCAGTATTATTCAAACTAGCTAGTTTTAAGGACATTTCAATGCTTAAAGAGCTGATTGATGTAGGGGTGGGGATGGCATTATATAAACCTGACAAAAACAAAATATATTCACAAAGAGCTAAAAAAACAACATATTTAGTCACTTTTTAAAAATTATAGTGCTAGAACACGAAATACAACAAAGATTTCTTCTTCTTGAGTTTTTATCTTGGCTTGTAGAACATTTTTTCAATGTTGGTTTCTTTGGGCTTCTTTTATCTGAATATCATTATGAATAAAGTTGATCTTGGAAGGAAACGAGTAGCAGGAAAAATGGTATACTGGCCACAGATACTTTCGTCTCTGGCTCTAGAATTTCTCTTTGTTGGGATTATCTTTAGTCATAAAATTTATGAGCTCAGTAATAATCTATCATAAAGAGTGTAATATTCTAGAAATTTCATTCAAATATATACTGTGACAAACTGAAATTCCCCTAAAAACCTAAACTTAATTAACATTATTATCAATAATATTAACAAATTAATATATTCCTATGTTCTTACCAATTGTTGGAATTGTAGTGACAATCTCTCCTAACTTGAGTTTATAGAGAATTGTGGTTTTTCCAGCTGCATCCAAGCCAACTAGGGGGGGAAAAAACAATAAAGCCAATTTTCACTCTTCACACTTTTTACAATAGGTTCAGCCATGTGTTTTTTTTCAAAATAGATTTTCTATCCTGGAAATGTTCCTTATCCACCTCCTAGGGTGGGTTGTATCATAATTGTACTCTAAATCATATGATGAAAATACAATTTCTTTTCCCTCTTCACTTTGCAATTTCTTTTCCTATTTTGAGATTTGTAACTGGTCTCCTCACTTCTGGACCAGCTGCTTAATCGAAAGAGTTAAACATCAAAAGCAAGAGTTCTGAACATTAATTCTGGTTCACTAGATCTGGTATTCAATATAGCTTGCAATATTATTTTTTTGTCTCTAGGTCATCTGAAATATTCAGCTTTGTTTCATTTTGGTTCCCAAATAGAAGATTGCCAGAGTTTCCTCAACACAAGACTGAATTAACTCTGAACTGGCAATTGGCAGGTCTGAATAAAAATGGACAACAATATGTGCCAATCAACACTGATAAAAATTTGATTCATTATAGGAAAAGAAAAACCTCTCCATAGCTCTCCCTGCAACATCAGTATCAAAAAAGAAATGCTAACATCTTTGAAATAGGGTCATGGGGGGAGGGGAGGGAGGAAATATTAGCATACTTGTAGAAAAATACAAGATTTGCAGAAGTATACTAAAATTGTGTTTTTCCCCTAAAAACAAATATGTGTTATTGAAATGCATGTTACTATAAAGTTCAAATTCACATGAGTTGCATTCCATGCTGGTAACCATAATATGTTAGCCTTAGAGTTTTTCAATTAACCTTTTTTTTTTTTAAATAAAGACATATTATATTTTTACACAGGTTACCTAGATAAAAGTAAATTTGCATTCTGAGCCTTATTTAGAAAAATGCAGTAATGCTAAACAAATATCTTATAAATACTTATAAATACAATAAATAATAATGCAGTTTCAGTCTGAGGCTGAAATATATTAGATATTAAAATACATAAAACATGACAATTTTGCATAAAGAAATTAAGCTCAAGAACTCTGCCATCCTTGAGAGATGTGAGATATTTTGTAATACAGCAGAATGCTAAGAATTAGCTTGGAAATTATGCTTCTTTTACACATAGCATTTCATAATTATTTAGTAAGCATGCTGGGGATCCCGATAACTGTAATTAAAAAAGACTGTATACCAGGGGTGTCAAACTCGCAACATCACGTGTCATGTCGCGACGTATTGCAACTTTTTGTCCATTGCTGGCAATGGGGTGGGCGCGGTTTTGGCATGACGCATCTGGCCCACGGGCCGGCAGTTTGACACCCCTGCTGTATACTGTCCCCTTTCCCCTGAAGACTTATGCATACCCAAATGCTTAGTATGAGAAGGATGTAGTATAAAGCACAGGATTGTCATAAACAATTCAAGCAGATTCAGTATTAACCTCCCAAATGTGAAAGCTACATGGAACTGCAAGGTGAAAAGGGGAGAGGAAAATTCACGTTGTTACAAGTTTTAAGATCTAAGCCAAGGTTTCATATGAAATTTTATATTTTTGGGATACAAACATCAGGCTTAATCATTCCTAACTCGGATAAAGTACTTGCATGTGCTAAGGTAGGCTGATACCAGAAATCAGAATATTTTTATTCCTTTCTATTTCGTGAAGGAATGTGAATTTCAGGTGGAAATAAGAAAAAACAAGGCTATATTATGCTCAACAGAAAGTCTTCTGAATCTTTCTCACCAAACAAAATTAGGTGCTGGGCCTTTACATTTTCTTATGCTATTTTTTAAAAAAAGAAATGTTTCTTAGAATTTCATATAGTTTGTGAAAATATGTGACTTCATTTTAGACCCTACAGTGTGAAAAGCAGTGCTTGTATATGAACAAAATGTATAAAATTTATAAAAATCTAAATATGGCATTCGATTGACTTTCCTGATTTTCAAGACAATGGTGTAGCATGGTCAGAAACAAAAATGTCCAGAATACTGCATTAATTTTAGGACTTCCCTATACAAAGAAAAACAACAGTTGAAAAACTATTATTGTTCTACATAGTCACTAAGCAGTCAAATTCTTGCCACAGCCCTTTTTACTTTATAACATCAACCATATGCCCATGAAGGTATGTTTTTGATTTGCATGCAATCCAATTATCTAGTTAATTCTCATATAATTTACTTAACTCTCAAATTGAGCCATGGCTGAAGTATAGAATCAAAGTCTGAAACTATGGCTTGTTATTAAAATAAGGAAGAATCACAGAAGTGGAGCTGAAGCAAACTTAACTTCTATGGCTCAGCATATCTTGCAAAAATGCCCATCTTTCCCTCAAAGAAATCTTTCCCAGATTTTTCTTTCTTCCTTAGAGTGGCAACTCTTCACATAGAGGTCTTCTATTATTTGATGCATTTAGTCTCACAAAATAAAGTTCATTATTTTTCCCCTCACACAGTACCATTTTTGATGTGTAAACTGAGAGATGCTCTTACAAGAGGACTACAGAGAGGTGCATGGGAATAGAAATGGGATGTTACACTCTACTTTTTGATCAGTTAAGAATATTTAAAGCAAGCCTTCCTTGTTTATAAAAATATAATGCATGGGGCTTTTAATTTGGAAGAAATATATTTCAGAGTGAACAATAAGGTAGGGCTAGAATTAGCAAATAATATATAAAGGGGGGGGAGGTTAGAATTTGGGAGAGAAGTGAACACTCTGCAGGAAAATTGAAAATGGTGTGATAACACTATCCCACATCCAGAAATCAGATATACAGCATTCTCAAGAAGAAAAAGGGAAAAGGCCTTTAGAGATGTCACCACAAATAAAAAAAACTTATGTTTTTTTTCATGGCAGCTAAGCTTCTGAAACTACACCTTAAGTAGCGTTCTTACTTACCAAAGTGAAAAATATACTTTGGACTAAAATGAAGCTTCTTATCTAGGGTACTGTCACTGATTGAAATACTTTTAAAAAAATTTAAAACAGATGATTAACAGGAACAACTTTGTCATTATTGAGAATATCTGGAACAGTTAAGCTGAAGCTGTAGAAGAAAAATTACGGCTGAGCATTTTTACATGATTTTTAAAAACGATTAAAACAGATCAATATTATTTCCTAAAGACTGGCACTTAGTTTAGTAATAAAGTCAATGACTATAACAGCTGTAATAATAATGTGCTATAATGAAGCCAAGAATTGGTAATATCCAATGATTGCAGAACAGAAGTTTTTTTCCAACTATGCCTCCCTATATAATACAGCTTGCTCTGTTCAAAGGGACCACTCAACCCTTTGAAGCTACCTGAGGGGAGGGAGAGAAAAGAAAGTTTGGTTGTGTGAGCTCTGGGTTTTTTTGGGGTTTTTTGCACACACACTGGAGAGCCCTGTGAGCCAATTCCAACATACCCAATTGTACTGCAAAATTCAGATAGGCACTAAAATGCCAATTTTTAAAACATCCCATTCTTTATTGACAGAAGAAATAGTTTTCTTGACTTTTGGTCTTTGTGTATAACATTCCAAATTTTGGTGGAAGAGAATTTGGGGGGGGGGGGGAGACAACCCAACCCTAAAATGCTTTTAACTCTCTTTACAACTACTGCATATAATTTTTTTTAATGATTTCAGAGTATTTCCCTGGTGAATACAAGTTTTTAAATCATGCAGAATTAATATGAAATGTAAAAAAACCCCACACTGGGATATTGTTTCATCAGCAAATGAAAGTCAAACTGATACACCTACAATGTCCATGAAAGAGCATGCTCTCAGTACTCTTATTTTTCTGTACTGTATGCACAAGTCTGATACATTCTTCGCTGGATGAATAAATAGAAATCTGTTACTGTGTCCAATATTGGATCTGCATAGTTTAATTTGGTACAACAAACCATACTTTAAACTATGTTTTCAACAACTAGCCAAGGAAGACAGCACTTTTAGTACTGAAAGGTATGCAGCCAGAAACATCTCATTTAAATTTGTCCTATAATACTGCTGTTTCAATTATAAATTGAAACTAGTTTAAATTCCAAAATTCTCTTCTGCTTTTAGTAGTGTGAGGAGACACATAAAGTCAAACTAGACCATGTTTTCATTTTTCAAGTTAGAAATCAAGATATATATTAAACGAGATTCAGAACATATGCTGGGTTTCTGAATAAATAGAACATCTTCAGGCAGTTGAAATATTTTTTAAAAAAATTAAGCTTAGATGAAGAAACCATCAAAATATTATCCTTAGCTACAAGAGAATAACATAAAATGTTAAGAGAAAGCACAATTCTGCAATTCGAAATAAAATCTTCTCACATCAGTTGCACAATTTCAAATACACATACTTACTCATTTAACCTGACTTCAAAACCATGGCTATTTTAGAACAGCAACTATATATTTAGGACAAATTTTCAAACTAACGTTGTAGGCTATCAGCCACATATAACCAATGCTTTTATACATCTTTTCTGTGACCATCTGTTTTTTTCCTTGTTATTCAGGTCAATACCTAAAAGTATTTTTAGTATCTCAAATTAAAGCCCATCTCCCTACAGCAAACACTAAAAATATATGTGCTAAAGGTCCAGCTTCATACACTGATTCATTTGTACAGTTAACATTTCAACTTAAGCCCTTGCAATTAGAAACGATGTGAGAAGAGGTCAGAAAAAAAGAAGAAGAAACCTGTAAGCGACCTTGATTCGAATGCCTATTAATAAGCATTAGGGCACCTCTCTTCTCTTACTTTTATTCCAACCCTCTTCCTGATGCGGAAGATTTGGATTGAACAAAAATAAAACAAAACAAAAATGTTTTTAAAAGGAACCCTAGCAACCACGAGGGCTTTGCAAAGGACCAGACCTAAGACTTATTTTGAAACACAGGAAGCTCCATCGCACGGAAAACAAACCACATCCTGGCCGGGGCCTCCGGGGGGGCTGGAGAGAAGTCGCCTTGACCTAAACCTTCTTCCAAGGTGGATTCCTCGGGAAGATCCTGATGAGATCCTCGAGATCCCGGCTCTCACCACCTCGAGCCTCCACCCCGCCCCGCTTCTCTCTCCCTTTTTCCTTTCTCTTTTGGCGACTCAGGCCTCCCCGAAAGACTCGGCGGCCGCTTCCTCTGCCTCCGGCCTCAGTTGCGCCCCTGCCGCCTAGACGAGGCGTTCGAAGCCCCGCCAGGCAGCAGGCAACCCTCGCTACGTGGGGACTCGAGCGCGGTGAGGAGCAGCCCAGTCTCCCGAGCGACGCGCTGGGCCGCCGGTTATGCCCGGGGTGGGGTCACCGCAGGCTGCCCGGATCTGCGCCCAGGAGGAAAGGCTGCGCGGGGTGCGGAATCGGCGACGCGGCCTCTCACCCATGAGGATGCGCATCTGCTTCTTGCCGAAGAGGCGCGAGAAGAGCGAGGAGATGGTGAGGCCCATGGCGGCTCCCGGCTGGGGCTGCGGCGCAAGGAGCGAGCGGGATGGTGCTGGCCGCGTCGAAGGGGAAGGCAGGAGCAGCGAGCCGAACGCCGGTCCCTGCTGCTCGCTTTACTTCGCTTCGCTTCCTCTCCGGATGGCGCTGAGCTACCGCAGGGCGCTGAAAGGAGCTGGCGGCGTCCGCTCACCGAGGCTGCTCTGTCTGCGTCCGGGGAGCCTGGTTCGCTCTTCTTCGCTCGCTCTCTGCCACGTCACGACCGCCCCGGCTCCAACGCGGACAGAATCGCGTCACGCCCGCCACATCCTCACCGCGGCACCGCCCCCACGAACCTTGGAACCAGGCTCACGAAGGGCAAGAAGACTACAACTCCCGGGGTGCCCCTGGCTAGCAGCAGCCTTGAAAGCTTTAGTCTTGTGCTTATGTGGCACGACGGGAAAAATAGTTCTGGAGAAACCCGGAGGTTTAGCCTTTCTAAATGGCATGTGGCGCGGAGCATGCTGGGGACTGTAGTAGTTTCTTTTTTAAAACTCTTTCTGAACTGCTTTTCCGTTTTTTTCTGCTGCAATGTGTACTGGGAGGCATAGTCTTCCTAGTCAAGCTCGAGGCCTACTTCCGGTTGGTGGTGGCTTGAACAAAGGTAGTGTAGTTTCCCTTGTCACAGATTTAATTCCTACAAGTAACAGATCTGGTGAGGAAACTGGATGAGGACTCCGAGTCTCATGTGATGAAGGGAAGTCATCTGGGAGTGATTCATTATAGACTAGCAAAGGTTCTCACCTCCATTGGACTAGCAACAACAGTAACAAAAACTGTTTTAAATCAAGAAAACTTTGAGAAAAAATTAGAAGCCTATCTATCAAAGAATGGGTGCGCACAGTTTTGATACTGAAATTCCTGGAATGAACTTGTCCCCTATGGTTCCTTTACTTTTATATTCATTTTTTTTTTGTTCTTTGCCTTTGAATCTGACAACTTCTGACAACTGCTTGGACTAGTCTCTCCAATTTTCTTGGCAAGTTTTTTTGGAAGTGGTTTGCCATTGCCTCCTTCCCAGGGCTGAGAGTGAGTGGGCCAAGGCTGTGCCTAAGGCAGAACTAGAACTCAAAAGTCTCCTGGTTTCTATCTTAGCATGTTAACAACTATGCCAAACTGGCTTTCCTTACCTTTATATACATTAATTATTCAGCTATCCACTAGTAATTGAGATTCACTAGGGAAGAAATTAGATCACAAGGGTAAACTTTACCATTAGGACAGAATGAACCAACCGCTTCAGGTGATTCAGAGCTGTTCACCCCACATTGTTACCCCCATCCGGTGACAGATGCTCTGATGTTCAATATACAGTGGGGCAAAAAAGTATTTAGTCAGCCACCAATTGTGCAAGTTCTCCCACTTAAAAAGATGAGAGAGGCCTGTAATTGTCATCATAGGTAGACCTCAACTATGAGAGACAAAATGAGAAAACAAATCCAGACAATCACATTGTCTGATTTGGAAAGAATTTATTTGCACATTATGGTGAAAAATAAGTATTTGGTCACCTACAAACAAGCAAGATTTCTGGCTCTCACAGACCTGTAACTTCTTCTTTAAGAGGCTCCTCTGTCCTCCATTCATTACCTGTATTAATGGCACCTGTTTGAACTTGTTATCAGTATAAAAGACACCTGTCCACAACCTCAAACAGTCACACTCCAAACTCCACTATGGTGACAACCAAAGAGCTGTCGAAGGACACCAGAAACAAAATTGTAGACCTGCACCAGGCTGGGAAGACTGAATCTGCAATAGGCAAGCAGCTTGGTGTGAAGAAATCAACTGTGGGAGCAATAATTAGAAAATGGAAGACATACAAGACCACTGATAATCTCCCTCGATCTGGGGCTCCACGCAAGATCTCACCCCGTGGGGTCAAAATGATCACAAGAACGGTGAGCAAAAATCCCAGAACCACACGGGGGGACCTAGTGCATGACCTGCAGAGAGCTGGGACCAACGTAACAAAGGCTACCATCAGTAACACACTACGCCGCCAGGGACTCAGATCCTGCAGTGCCAGACGTGTCCCCCTGCTTAAGCCAGTACATGTCCGGGCCCGTCTGAAGTTTGCTAGAGAGCATTTGGATGATCCAGAAGAGGATTGGGAGAATGTCATATGGTCAGATGAAACCAAAGTAGAACTGTTTGGTAGAAACACAACTTGTCGTGTTTGGAGGAGAGAGAATGCTGAGTTGCATCCAAAGAACACCATACCTACTGTGAAGCATGGGGGTGGCAACATCATGCTTTGGGGCTGTTTCTCTGCAAAGGGACCAGGACGACTGATCCGTGTACAGGAAAGAATGAATGGGGCCATGTATCGTGAGATTTTGAGTGCAAACCTCCTTCCATCAGCAAGGGCATTGAAGATGAAACGTGGCTGGGTCTTTCAGCATGACAATGATCCCAAACACACCGCCCGGGCAACGAAGGAGTGGCTTCGTAAGAAGCATTTCAAGGTCCTGGAGTGGCCTAGCCAGTCTCCAGATCTCAACCCCATAGAAAACCTTTGGAGGGAGTTGAAAGTCTGTGTTGCCCAGCGACAGCCCCAAAACATCACTGCTCTAGAGGAGATCTGCATGGAGGAATGGGCCAACATACCAGCAACAGTGTGTGCCAACCTTGTGAAGACTTACAGAAAACGTTTGACCTCTGTCATTGCCAACAAAGGATATATAACTAAGTATTGAGATGAACGTTTGATATTGACCAAATACTTATTTTCCACCATAATTTGCAAATAAATTCTTTCCAAATCAGACAATGTGATTGTCTGGATTTGTTTTCTCATTTTGTCTCTCATAGTTGAGGTCTACCTATGATGACAATTACAGGCCTCTCTCATCTTTTTAAGTGGGAGAACTTGCACAATTGGTGGCTGACTAAATACTTTTTTGCCCCACTGTACATAAGAGAATGCTGTATTGTCCTTTGTTTTCTTCAATAATAATATCCCGAGCTAGTCTAATATGTGCACTCTTCTTCCACAGATGCTGGAAACAAACCGATTCTTAAATGGCTATGATGTCTCTGAAATATTGTCAATCTTTCCCAAAAAATCATTACTGGACACCATTATGCAACATGATTTGTACTGATAAAAACTTTATTGAGAATTATTTTTTTGAGAAGTCTATTTTTTAATAATGATTCTTTACTCTAAAAAGAAAACTTCAGCCAAAAACAAACTTATTGAACTTATTGAAAGTCCTGATGAGTTTTGCAGAATCCTTAGCACATGTATTTAGAGTTGCAATATAAGACATATAAACTACCAAAGTCCACAAACCCAGTCTAAGGTGTTAATCAAAATAATTCATCATCTAACCGATCAAATACAAGTATTCATATTTGTCTTTGAATTGCAGTGATTGTTCACAATTACAAAGTTTTCATTATCTACCTCTAAAAATTACTGTATATCAACTATAACAATAAAATATATACAAATATTCACACTTACCTGAGGTTACTTCATCCCTGCAGTTCAATTGACTTAAAACAGC
Organism: Azemiops feae; assembly: GCA_023970755.1. Taxonomy (NCBI): domain Eukaryota; kingdom Metazoa; phylum Chordata; class Lepidosauria; order Squamata; family Viperidae; genus Azemiops; species Azemiops feae. The sequence continues at coordinate 734,767 of JALGBA010000739.1, read as the reverse complement.
CCTAGTTTTAAGACGGAGGCAAATTTATGCAGTGGCAGATTTCTCAATAGGTATCTTTGAATGTTAATTCATTGTGAAGGACAGAATAAACAGTACATGATCTGGAAAACAGCTGAACAAATTAGCAAAATCTACTTTAAATAGTAAACTCATCAGAGGCAAATAGCTCTCCTTTCAGTGGTGGCTGAGAATGCAAATCTGTTTCCTCCTATAATGGATGTTCAAGTTGTATTGCTGTTGTAGCAGGAAAGAAAAGAGCAAATCAATTCTACTTCAACGTTACCTCAAATTATAATGAAGCTTGCATGATGGGTTTTTCATTTATCTGTCGTCCAGTTACTATTTTCTCTCTCTCAATACTGGTAGTCCTTGACTTACAACCACAACTGAGCCAAAATTTCTGTTGCTAAGTGAGACATTTGTTAAATGAACTTTGCCCCATTAAAGAACTTTATTGCCATAGTTGTCAAGTGAATCACTGCAGTTGTTAAATTAGTAACAACTGGTATTCCCATTGACTTTGCTTGTCAGAAGGTCACGAAAGATGATCACATGAACCTGGGACACTGCGACTATCAAAATATATGTCAGTTGCCAACTGTCTGAATTTTGATCATATGACCATGGGGATGCTGTAGAATAGAGTAGAATAAAAACTTTATTGTCACTTTAAATGTACACTAATCGGCATACATTAAAATTAAATTTCGTTGCATTCAGCTCTCAAAAATAGTAAACAGTCATTAGTTATTTTTTTTAGTGCCGTTGTAACTTCGAATGGTGACTAAATGAACTGTTGTAAGTCAAGGTCAGTCCCATTTTTGACATACGTTTTATTCATTTCCTTTTTCCCTATAGACATTTTAAAAATATTTCTGAGTAGATCTAAGCAGAGAGATAGCTGGAAGCTTGTGTTTATGCTCTGTTGGTATACCTTGGCTTGAGTTCATGAATGACCTTTGTACTTTCGAAAAATGACTTGGGAATTACTTCACTCTCTTATGGGTTCAGGCATCAGGTTTAACATGTTGAATTTAACCATGGTATTTTCAACAAATAGTATGGGCCATCACCTGTTATAAAATGATAAAATATGTTTAGGTTAAGCTTGGCTATTGATTATAGATATGGAAATTGTACATTTTTGCCCTCTAGGCAATTTTTCAACTTCCTAGGTTAGCATATAGTCCTGAGATTCTTGGTGATCTCTCATATAAGAATTAACTAGGTTCAACCCTGCTCAGTTACAAAAGGCCACACTGCTTGGATCTGCACATATACTATGCCAATACATTAGGACATCCTAGGATCTTGGAAAGAATGTACATTTTGGCATACGAAGGCCAAAACCAGCTAACAAACTAGCAGTTATGATTTCACATTTTTGTGTAAATAATAACAATAATGATAATGATAATGATGGTGATAATAATAATAATAATACACTTTGGGTGCAGTTCTAAAACATCTGAAGCACCACTTGAATCACCATCAGCAATGACAAAATCCTTATCAGTCAATTACAAAAGGCAGTTTTATTTGGAAAAGCTGATATCTTGCAATGGTACCTTTAACACCATCAAACACCATCTGCCTATCTCAGGTCCTTGGGAAGGACTCGATAGTGGATAATAATGCCAAATCGTCTAAATCTCTGGCTACCCATGCAACCAACCATAATAACAATATGTGAAATGTAGCTTTAGAGTTTTCATCACTTTTTTTAAAAATATATTTTATTGATTTTCCAGTTTTACATATAAGTATTTGGAAGGCAATGTGGTAATTGAGTTAAACAATAATTAAATAATACAGTCTTTAGTAGGTATCTCAGGTTACATCATCAAAACTTTCTTCTCTGTTTCCCTTAACATTTACTATTACATATTTAAACAAATAAATTTCTAATTATATCAACATTCAGTATAAATTTCATTATCGCATTTATAAATACATTTTTTTTGCTTATACATATCCTAATAAATCTCAATGAACAATCAATGTCCTGTTATTAAATTTTACCTAATTTAATTACGTATTTCCAATTTGATCGTTAATGTCCATAGTATTCAACTTTCAGGTAACCCAAATTTCCTTTATCTCACTTCATAAACATTATAGTATCTAAAATACACATATTAATTACTTAACTATGTTTTTATTCTATTCCATAAACATTTTCTACTTCCCACCCTAATACATCACTGCCTTAATAATAGAGTGTCCTTTATTAGTTTAGATCCATCATCTATATTCTCTGGGCTAGTCAATAATTCAAACCTATTTCCTAATAGTTAGTTTACATTTCCCTTGTAAATCTAAATCTTCAATATTAGACAAATTAATCTCTTATTTTTTACTATTTTCTGACTATTTTCTCACTTTTAAAGTGTTAAGTGCGACTCTTGCTACCAAGAGGATGTTCACACTTGCCATGTGTGACTTGAGTCATAAACTGTGCTAAACCAAAATGAAAATGAACTATGTTATGGCCCTATCTATACAGCTTTGCTAAGCCAAAAAGCTTGTTTTTTACTGAAGAAACGAAAAGGCCTAGTAAAAACATTAAGTACAAAGGGAAAAAAATAATTAAAATTTGGGATGTACCCAGAATAAAATTTGTACACTCAAAGACTATCTATTAGAGTTAAAATATAGCTAATAAATCCTGATGAGATTTTTAAAATGTAAAGTTTTCAGTTAATTCAGTTAATACCTCTCCCACAAGCCCTTGAGGCTTCATACTACGATAAGCTGCATCCAGTTTATAGTAGCTATTGGTACATTCCGGCATCCACCACTCGTCTCCTGCCTAAACTCAGCACGCAAGAGAGATTGGGTTCTCATGCCCTGTGTTGCCTTTCTGATCAACATTTGAAAGCTGAAAAAATTCTAGCTAGTTCAGCAGAGTAATGCCTCTTTTGCAAAAACAACACAAGCTCCTGGATCCAATTCAGTGTATTCGATGCTATGAAGCTGTATATGGCTTGGATCCTTGTTATCTTCAGGACTATCTTCTTGCCCTGCATCATCTGGCAGAAAGAAGATCCTCTGAATGCTGAATGGGACAATTCGCCACGACCAACTCACTGTGGCTATCTTGTCATGGCCATCCCGCTGTGGGACAACTCGCCGCAGACAGTTCCATGCGGGATAACTCAACACAATAAATGTTATCTGCCATTGTTTCTTTCACATTGTTTCCATTGACAAAAATGGAAATAATGACGAAACAGTGGCAGATAACATTTATTGTGTTAACCCCCGTGGAATTGTCCATGGCAAGATGGCCGTGGTGTGTTGTCCTAGACCCCTTCTGAATGCCCACTCTTACAGAAATCAGGGAGGTGGGGATCTGAACTCTCAAGAGTGAAATAGTTGGTTACACTGAGCCCTGTGATGTTATCTGTCAAGAAGCAAGCAAAGACTTTGCACTTCTGCAGGGCTTTGAGGAATGAGTTGGAAAGACAGCTTCAGATTAAGACTGAACATTATTTTGGAATTTCGGATTTAATGGATGTTTTTAAAGTATTATTGCAAGCTCCCTAAAGCTGTTCAAGTAGATAACATTCAAATAATTGAAATCAATCAAATAGTGCCTCCTCTGAACCATTTAACATAGTGTCTAGAGCAGAGGTCCCCAACCTTTGGGGCACCAGGGACTGGTTCCATGGAGACAGGCTTTTCCGGGGACCACAGGGTGCGTGGTTTTGTGTGCTGCCTCCATCTTGCGGATGGGGCTTTGCTTGTTTGTGCGGACCAGTTGCTGGCATGCTGTGGCCCGGTACTGATCCACGGACTGGGGGTCTAGAGGATCCATCCCTTCCTTCTTTCACTGGGAGAAAAACCAATCTCGAAGGAGATAAAGAAAATCAATTTTAAAAATAACCCTCTTTAAAACATTATTAACAGTTAGACATGCAGTGTGAAAGAAGATAATTACAGAGCTTTCCAGACAGTAGTAATTCGGCAGTTTCCAAATTAGTTAAGAAAAAAAGAAAGAAAATGCGGTCTTCCAAGCAGATTGTAAGATGGTATAAAGGAACTTGTACAGAGGGACTAAAAGAAAGTAAAAATGAGACTTAGCACAATAAAGAAAACAAAAATGCAAAACCTAATGCAAATTTCTGACTATACATTTTACCCATTTCTGTAGTGCTGAAGCAAACAACCCTCTCCTTCAAATTCCTGGCTTGTCTATCTCCTTGAAGATTCCAAATGTTAAATGAAGGCTGCTGGGGAAGATGGGACCTATAATCTTTACTTAGCCTCTCTGCACAGTCTTCTACCTTTCCTTTAAATTAACCTAAAGAGAGGGGGTAATTTGATTCTGAACATGGCAAACCGATATATCTCACTCGTGAGGATGGGCATTGCCTTATGACTCTAATACTTGATTTACCTGATGCTGTCACAAAGCACATGATATGGCTTATACCAGATGGCTATGTTGCCTACAATGCTGCCCCTACTGCTTTGGCAGTAGCCTCCCTCCACTGCTATAACTTTGTTTTTACTACTGTGACCAGCTGTTGCCATTTGCCTCACTTTTATTCAATATCCTTGTCCATGTTAACACTACATCATGCTTTGCCTGTAATGTGAACCCAGTCAGTGGTTGAATTTATGCTTTGCAATAAGCCATGATGTGGGATGTATCAGTTCACACATTTTAAGCCAAAATCAAATGTATTGTGGTTAACAGAGCATGGCTTAGCCCAATGTGTGTGAAGCGTGAACAAAATTAATTTTTCATTCTTTGGAAATGTTGCAGCAATAAAAACAAACCATACTTCCCAACATCAGGAATTTCCTGCCAATAGTTTCTTGCTTAGTTGTTTAAATTGAAAACATCTAGCTGAAATGAATATGCAAGTTGCAATTGTGTTGAAGCCAGAGCTCTCATTACTTTGCTTTTATTACAGACAAAGAAAAAGGCAATTGGGATTACTGAATAGATCCATAATAGCTCTGCCAGATCTTCTTGAACCTGTCTGTTGTCAAATTTGGGGTGGGGGTGGTGGAAAGCAGATGTAATGCTATCAGCACAAAAGACAAACAAATTTTTATCCTTCACTTCTTTGCCCAAGCAATCCAAAGGCTTCCATCAGTGGCCATTTTTGGTTTGGCAGATTATGGAGCCCAGCGAATACTTTTACTGTATTTGACAAATGTTAACATGAGACTAAATTTGGAGAGAGAAAAAAGCTTTTAAACCTCAGCTACTCCATATTACTAATGAGTATGGGTTATATTTTTTGACTGAAATTTGAGCCAGCTTGGTGTAGTGGTTAAGCATCAGGCTAGAATCCAGGAGACTGTGACTTCTATTCCCATCTTCGGCATGAAGCTAGCAGGGTGACCTTGGGCCAGTCTCTTTCTCAGCCCTAGGAAAGAGGCAATGGAAAATCACTTCTACAAAATCTTGCAAAGAAAGCTGTGGAGGCTACTACAGGAGACAACAGACTCAAAGGCGAGTGCACACACACGCACGAACACAATATCCAGTATATACAACATCCTTGTGGCAGGATTATCAATAATGGGTGAAGGATCCTAACCAAGTTGCCATATCCATCATACTACATGCTAGCAAGACACCTTAGTGGGAGAACATGTGGCCCCATTCCCCTCACATGGCTCTTTTAAGTTTCCAATTTATTTAGCTACCTCATGCTGTGGTTAAATATTTTGAAATGTAGCACAAACACAACCAATATGGGCATCTACAGAGGAAGGGAAGAAGTGATGAAACATGTAAAATTACACAAAATCCAGGAGAAATGTACTTGCACTAGATGCCCAGTTGAAGGAACACTATAAGGCAAGGATTTGTATCATGTTGCCACATGTACCATAATTTTTTGTATCACGACTTGCTGCCTGCTGACTTTACCGAGCCAGTGATGAAATCTTAAAACAGCTTTCATTTTGGAACTTATTAACCTATTATTGTAGATGATAAAAACCTACAATTATCAGGCTTTCCCTCCCAGACAGGATTAGAAATCCCTTAGAAACTCAAAAGGAAAATCAAATAATTGAGAATACTGTATATATTTACTGAGGCAGTTTGGAAGCCATAACAAAAAAAAAAGTTTCACCAACAATTGTATGGAGATTTAAGGACATGATTTGTGTATAGAATCCATTTTCAAATGTCTTTTGCAATTTGGCCCCCTTTTGGTAGGGTCTCCATCCATCATGATTTATTACTCTTTTTTCTCTCACAAAAAAAACCCTGTATCACCACTCTCACATTTTCAATTTGAATTTAAAGGCTCTTGTGACATACTTTTTAAAAGTTTAAATGACACAATGACAGTATTAATAAACTAGGGGGATAGAGGTAAAAATACTGGCATAGAGGTTTTTTGAGGTTCCTTGAGTGTCAGAAGTACCAAACGTTTTCCATCACATAACACATTGAATAAACATAGAAAGTTTCTATAAAAGTGATATTTATTTCATTTAAAAATACTCTTGGAAAATAAGCTAATGTAGCTAGTTCAAATGTACTATGTAATGCTTCAGTTAATGAAGATTTAGTGGCCATTATTTAAAATGTGCAAAAAGAATATGAGAGACAATAATGCAATAGTGGCATAATTGCAGAAGTCAGCTTTTTACAATTCAATTTCATATTGGTTTGGAATTCATATAAATGAATATTAAAATACATTTTCTTAAAAATACAGAGAGCAGTTTGGAACTAAATCTAAGGACTCTAATAATGGTACAAAATGTCAAGAGACAATTCTCTACAAAAGGCCTACATGTTAATCTTACTCAAAATGAATATTCAATGAAACAATAATTATGAAATCTCTGATATGAATGTACATATGTACATATATTTTTGGACACAGTAGAACAGGTTTAACATTCTTGGAACAAATTCTCCAAGTCCTATTTCATATACGTTATAAAATGCTTGTTTGAACAAAAAAGTTATACATTAGCAATTATTTATTGCCTGTGAAAAATGGCTCATTGTGTGAACTTAAGAGTACAGACAGATGTGATTTGCATAACCTCTTTGAAGAAATATAAGTTAAATTAATATAATGTAATAGCAAAACACCTTAAATGTTTTATAACACTGGAACAGACAGTAATTTAATGCAAATTAGTGTTCTTTCAATAGCTATGCAGCAGACATAATTTGAAATAACTTGTTAGTCCAGTCCAACATGGGAAAATTACATCTACAGTCTGTCCTTTTGGATCAACTGCATATGCACAACTCTGCATAGAATCTGGTTACAATCTGTACGATTGTTTAATCCAAAACAGTACCTGTACTTACATGATGTGCAAATAACTTCTGTTAATGAACACTAGTATTTTGCTGTGTTACTCCCTGTTGCATATGAGTTTTTTCTGAGACTAGCAATTTACTGCATTTTATGGCCTAAAGTGACTGTCATTTTGGATTTTCATAAACCAGTGTATAATCTAGAGACCACAGGGACAAAGTCTGGTTTCCATTCATCCATGACGGTTAGTTGAATAGGGTCTGCCTGATGTAGTACACCAGAGGGGAAAGAAAGAAACATGGCAGCAAGAGCATGCTCACTAGTTGCACTTACAGTTAATGTGTCATGTGAATTCACATAAAACAGTAGGCCGCCTTTGAGGAAACTCTCTTTACACTAGGACATGTCAGAAGAGACCACTAACTTATACATTTCGCATAAGGAAACAATTTTTTTTCCAGTACAGTAGCCCATTTGGTGTGCAATGTTTTCTATAGCCTGATGTGTATATATTCTTGAAAATATTTTAATGTTTATTTACATATTGATTTGATATGTGTGGTATTTTACATAGAACAGGTAGAATGAGTAAACACGAAGGCCATGTGACTGCTTCATTTATATGAACTTTGGCTCATTTTAATAATATCTGGAGATGGGAGGTAAGGACTGTTTCAAAGGTTTCCCCAAGAAAGTGATTTGTGATGTTTGAAGTAAGAGAGGCAGCTGATCATTGTATACAGTATAGATTTCTAATTATTTATACTTTGAAAATGAATGTTAATACTACACTTTAATTTTAACTTCAGTACTACAGTAAGGCCTACCGCTGTAAAGGTCTAATTAAAAAGGCCTTTAGTGAGAAATACCGACTGAAATCTACAAAAATTGAGAAGGAAGGATAAACTAACGATAGTTTTTTCATAGGTTTCTAAAAAAGAAAATGATTTTAAGAAAAAGCATTTAATTATGTTATAGTTTAGCTGATTAACATATAGAATTAGATCTGTGATCAAAGAAGTAATGTACTGTTATGCACAGAACGTGACAATCAGCTCCATTCAGGTGTCACAAAGCAGATGTGACTAGAGGAATGTATTTCCCTTTTTTTCCTTGTCCTCTTTTTCCATGAACTCTCCTCATCCACACGTTAATTAATAACATCATAATTTGCTGGAGCATCTAAGCTAGATAAACTGGGACTACTGATAATCAATTGCCTTCCTGAAACCAGGATCTGAAGGGGTTTCAACCTCAGTTCAGACCTCTCCTTGCCTATAATTTAAACAGGATACTTTATCAGACTACAATTAATGCAAAGATCTCAAAAGATAAGTAGAAGAGCGAGAGGCCTGTACGGGACCACAGGGTGCTCCCAAATGCTGAACCATACCTTGGCAAACAGAACTGTGATGTCTAAGAGCTGTCAGGATTAGGCAGCAATCTGAGATTTTATTAGGAGATAAAATAAGAAAATACCCACTGGAGAATATAAGCTATCATCTTAAAGTGGGCAGTGTTCCAAACCAGCAGGAATATTGCTTCCCCTGAGTGGAATAAATCAGGCAGAGCACCACCAGCTGAAGCAGTTCTGCAACGCCAGCATTGCACATCTAATTCTAAAATACATTAAGATTCAATAAGAGCACTTAATTTTACACATAATTGACACCATCTTCTTCTGTATTCAAGTTGAGTTTTAAAGTCTGCTTTAAAAGGCTTTTTAAAAGCATTGATCAGGTGTGTTTCCATAACAAGATATTTTTCATGCTTGCAGTTCTCCAAGTCTCCTCCTTGAGCCTTTGAAATGTGTGATATGATGAATATGGCAGTATTCACTAGTCACACAGAACCAGTGTTGGTCAAAATACCCTGTAAATCGTCCGGTTGTGCAAGTATAATTGAATCAATGTGCTTCTTTAACTTTTCGATAGTTCCAGGTTTCACAGGTAAGTTTTCTCCATCAGTCTATAATTATAAAAATGCAAATTAAAATGTTTTACAATGTTAAACTAAGACCAAGTTATCACTGCTACATCTAATATCTACTTATTTCTAAAAGGCAAAATTCAGTAGTAAAATAAAATATCAAAGGCTCAAGGTTTCTAATATTTCAGCTAGGCCTGGGAAAGATATTTCTCTGAAACTGGAGTGCTACTGTCTGTCAGTATATGGAGAACTATATTCAAAGATTTGAACCAATGATATAGGGCACTTTTACTAATTCATTTTTGACAGGTTTTCAATGTTTTCCACCTCTTGGAAGTAAATTCAGTTTTAAATTAAATGGAAAATAGCTTTTCCCTTCAACTGCATTTGACCAGCAGATGGAGCTGTGAACAAATACATTATTCTGATAAGCACCTTTTTGAAAAATCACATCAATACATATTTGGTAGTAATGAAAATAGAAAGCACTACACTTTTATACTCTGGAAGGAGGACAGGCAATGTCTGGGGGATGTTAAATTGGACCCAGCCAGCTCCTCCTCCTCTAGCTGATTTTTATTTTAATCAATAATATTAATTTTAAAAAATGGGAAGCTGCCGTGCTGCAAATTAATAAGAAAACCTCTGGTAAAATGGGTGGGGTTTTTTTGAGCTCAACATTTCATAAATGCCCATTGGTCTAAAAATGTTTGCCTATTTCTCAGTCTAAGGAATTAGAGCAACTGGTATGTTCATGTGAAACTGCAGTAAACATGTTCCGAAAACCTATCGACCGGGGAGCAACAATGCTAGTTAGGAATTGGGAACCTTGGTTATTGATCATCAAAGCTCCTTCGCATTATCCTTTCATGGATAGGAGAATGGACAGATATACAATATAGTTTTCTTGGATCATTCTGACAATTTGTGTGTCAACTGGAATAATTAAAGAGGGACAACCCATAAACATTAGCAAAGGCGTACAGAATGCTTTGAAAAAAAATCTACATACTAATTTAGCTTTTAATTTTAAGACTAGATCCACTGTTTCCACTTCAGTATGTTTCTGACTCCAGAAAAGCAAGTCCTAGAAAAAGAAAAAATGTGCCTGAAAATTAATTACATCCATAAGTATTACATCAAGCAAGATGCAAGAAAAATAAACCAATTCTGAAACAACTAAACTATTATCGATTTTAATACTACTACTCATACCAAGATTCTGCAATGTAATTAAAAATCAGGGGTGGGAAACTATCTTCAGCACTTGGTATTTCAATTTGATATGCACATTTTCAACTGGATTTTCAATTATAAACACTGTTCTGCACTTAAAGAATGGATAGGTGAGAAAAAGCTTGATGGAAAGATGCTGATCTAACCTCATTACACAATGCTTCCAAATGAAGTGCCTCCAGTTTCCGTGTCATTTCTTTTCGCCGTGTCCGGAACCAACCATCAAAATTGTAAGATTTCAGAAAATGCCTTTAAGACAAAGGGAAAATTTGTTTCACTACAAGAATATTTTGCAATCAAAGCAAATATCTTTTTAACCAGATATATTTCCAAATGAAATGTATCGTATAAGATATAATTTTGAATTACTTACATTTGTATGTTGACAAAGAGCCCTCTTGTAATATATGTCTACTATGTCTCATAACTTATAATTAGAGTTAGGGTTAGTAACAAATATTGGCTTTTTATTTGCAATATAAGCAGCCAGAGGAAGAATGGACTGATTCTTATGAACTTCAGCATTATTGTGTTTTGAAGACATAATATTTTGAATGTAGAAGAAACTTCCAAAGAACTATCTCACAAACCAAAATACTGTGAAGTGCCCATGAAACTGTTTCAGAGACTTGTTTATAAACAGCAGGTTAATTATGAATTTCCTATCTATCCTTCATCCACATACTCCATTCCCAAACTATAAAGCAGTTAAAGCTTATCTTATAAGGGATTGTGGATAAAGGGCAATATTTGACTTAGATTCTTTAGGAAGCATCAAAACACATTCTAATGCCTTAGTAATAATAGCCTTCAAAACACAAAATAGATTTTTAAAAAGTATGCCTTTTATAAGCAAGAAAGGGCAAGTGTAATGAGATAGTTACATTGTGTGTAGGATGCTGGTTCATTCTCCTGCAATCTTATTCATATTTATGTTTGTTATTTTAAATGTTTTAACTGCTTTATTGTACACTGTCCAGAGTCATGTTTGTGAGATATGTGACTATATACATTTGATAAATAAATAAAATTTAATGTAGCTGTACACGGTCTACTAGAACACAATGAGCATCATGCAAAGGCTCTTTTAGTACAAAAAAAAATTACCTGTACAATCCTATCCAGTCCCCCTTTAACCGAGAAGTAAGCTGAGGCCCTGTTTTTTCAAGAGTTTTCATAAACTCCTCTTTGCTGAATGGTTTCAATTGTGGAGGACTCTATGAGAAGACAGAACTATAAGCTAACAGGGCAGAAATTGTGCGTGTATACATAATAAATTCTTAGCTTCTAAAAATATTCTCACCTTCCAAGGTGATATGCTTTTTTGTAGAGGCATTAAACTTGCTACGTATCTTTCCTGAACAAAAACAAGATGCAAAAATAAGATACTGTACAGAAAGGCAGGTATTAGCCAAATCTAACATTGTATTTTATTTGATTCAAAAAAGTGACTAGAAGAGCTGTTTTGAAATAAAAGGTGTAAAATTGACATTATGCTAATTCTAGCATCTATTCTGTGAAAGAGCAAATTTTGAAGTGCAGCCTTGCCTAACTTCAAAATATGTGTTACTTCTGTATATGCACAACAGTACGTGCATAAGATTTAGTATAAGATCTAGTACTTTTTATTCTTGAGAAAACGCTTAGAATTTTGAAATCCTAACATAAATTATGAAACAGTATATTTTGGACACAGTACAAAATAAGAAAAAATAGCTGTGTTTACTTGTCTTGGAATTACAAGTAAGGTGCAAAAGAACGTACTGCTAAGAAACATGTTTTTAGATTCAGATTCCTTTGAAAGAATCTAGAACTGGAATCTAGGCAACTTACATATTTTGATAAATAAACAATTAAAAAGAAACTGCACTCAGGATTATGATTTATTTTATTATGTGCAAACAGGTTTTGTACAATTCTTTTTTTTTTTAAGAAAGAAAGTCTACTGTTCAAATTGTCTCCATTCTAGGCCTAGAAATAAATGATAAAAATGATAAAAAATACAGTTCCCACTAAGAAACAAATGGGTTTCTCGTTTACATTCACTTACTAGAGGAATAATGAAGCTTTGAGTCAATTCCAAGAAATAACGACGAAGGATTATGCTTTGGGCTTCTGCAGGACGCTTCTGTTGTACTCCCTGAAAAAAAGCAATTATGTTCACTGCAGATATACTCTACTGAAATGGATAAGCAACTGTTAATGTACAATGTTTATATTGATAATGTTTTACAATATAATGGGGGGGAGAGAATGTAAGCCAGAATTTTTGTCAAATTATTTAAAGCCACAGATTAAACCATGCTATAGATCTTTAACATATGACAAGGATAAATGAGGCCCATTTAGGTTCAAGACTTTGGTCCAAAAATATAAAATCCAATTCTTGCTCTTTGTGTAACATGACAGTAGAGCACAAATATGTGAATAATGGAAAACATGGTGATGGTGGTATCTTAAGGGTCCCATTCTTACAGAAATAATCTGTTGGGGACTGCAAGATGGATGAAGCTGAAGTAAGCAATGGGTGGAACCAGAATACAGACAAGAATGAGGACTCCTTGACATTACTTTAAAAAAACTTTCTGCACCCTCTTCTCTCTTTGCCAAGTAGCCAGCTGCAAGAAAGGGACAGTTAAAATGTTTTTATTATAGATATCTTGCAGCAGGTTGGCTGAAGTGAAAATTAGTTGAAAGGTTGAAAGATTGTTGCAGTTTTAAGGCCACAACTCAGTTCCTGAATACCTCATCAGCATATAAATACCAAACAAGACAACAACCCAAATAACAAGGGGACATGGCCATCTTCCGTTTTGTACAGTTACGAATTCACAGGAGGACGAGCCCTAATTAGGAAATATGAGAAAATAGAGCATATTTTGTTCAAAAAAAGGGAGAAAACAAAGCAAATAAGCATTGTCTTTGTCCAGTATCAATTACTGCTAATACTTCAAGTTTGAAATAATACCTTTTGTAATTGTTTTATGATTTCTTCATCTTTGTTTAAGTATGATTTGTATGATGTATAAACACCTAGGAAGGAAAAACACTAAATTTATCTCTGGGGTTGACCCACATGGACTCCAAATTGGAAATTTATATGTGAAAAAAATGTATTACCTGGTTTGGAATCCAAGGTTTTTAAGTTCTTCAGCTTTTTTACTTTAACTTGCTTCGGAACTTCACCTGCCAAATGGCATGAAAAGGTCATCCTTTAATAAAATATTAGTATCTTAATTAGTATCTTTCCATTTTAGTTAATGCCAGGCCCCACCGGGGGGAGGAGGAGGGGGAGAGATACAGAAGATAATACCTGCTTCCAACTTTTTTTGAAGGATCAGGTTGCTGACAATTTTCCCAGATAAAGTCTCCATGCATAGTTATTAACCATCCTGCTCCCCAGGATAAAGAAAAAACTAACTGGGGTGGAAGGGACTCACTATTTTGGTAGACCTTTTGAGAGGGCCCACATCAGCTTTCACATTATGACCAAACAGGCAAGATAGTGGTGACATCAGCATGATCAAAGCTCTAACAATTTGTACATGCAACATATCAGTTGCATTTAACCACTGTTATCCACACCACCTTGAGAAGGCAACACACTTTATATTGGGCTGCCTTTGAAAAATAGCAAGAAACTGCAACTGATACAAAATGCAGTGACCCATGCAAAGTATAGGTGCCGTGCGCACATATTTTATCAACATTTAACCACAACGGAAGGAAGAATATAGGTTTAACTTTCTGTACATCTCAAAAAAAAATCACCAATCAATTTAAATACTTTACCTGAGACTTTGATATCTCCTATTCGAATGATGTGTGGCCAATGCTGAAGTGTTTTAGCAAAAAATGGATTTGTCACTCCTAATATGACAGAAGGCCTGTAATACACAAGATGCTTAAATGAGACCAGTAAGAGGTGGAAATCTGCTAAGCTCCAGAGGGGAAGCATGTTGGAAAACACATAAACAGAAAATATGCAGCATATTTTACATTAAGCTCAGATCCAATGTAGCTCTTTCCCGAACAAAAGGGCTCACTTTGTACATTCATAATAAAGAATTTCGATTCAGCGCCAATGACAGAAGCTGCTGTTCACAGAAAGGACTGTAATTTTGCAAATTCCTCTCCAACTTGCTGTGCTTCCCACATGCCGTTTTTTTTAAGCCAATCTGCAGAGTTATGAACAGAATTAGAAAAAAAAATATTTCCCAATTTCTCTTAGTGAGACATGTTCAAATTCATAGATCTCCCATAAAGGGGCTCTGCCAGAGCTTTACCCCTCAAAACAGTAACAGCTTCCTCAGCCAATTTTGTTAGCTGAAATTTGAAGAGAAAAGTGTGTGTGTGTGTGGGGGGGGGGGAACAGAGTTGCTCGTAGGTGCCGGAGGATGAAAGCCCTTGTAAATATGAATAGTGGATAAACATATTGTCTAAAGCCATGATTTGCTTCATCAATGTTTGTTAAATCAGATACAATAGGTTGAACTCACACTACACACCAAGCCACATCTAACAGTTTATAAACCACAGTGGATTGGGAAGGCAGAGATATGAGAGTCCCTTTCCTTTCCTGAAAGTGCACAAGCAGCACACAAGAAAACAAAGGAACCCAGCCTTTTCCTTTATCCCCCTCCCCCCAACTGAAAAGAATGTGTGTCCTTTTCCGCCTCTAATCCTCAACAAGAAATGACATATTCTTATTGTCTATTATTACCCAACTTAGTTCTGCTCTTTTCTGTCTGGGGACATTATGGTTCACAGCTTAAGCAAAACTGTCCCCATTAAAACTGAGGAACATAACAGATCCCCAGAGAATTAGATGCCTTCACAAGATCTGGAAGATCCTGTTTCCATGCTCGGGCCCTTCACTCATGACTGAATGCCAAGTGAGAGCCTGCCACATCTCAGTACATTCCATGTCCTAGAGCGCTTCCTTTGGATGCATGATGGTTTATGCTTAGCTGGCAGAGCTTGATAGTTATACATCTAGGCTTTGCATATCTAATTGTTTATTTTAGTTAACCATGCATGTATCTCTAGAAATTGATGCTAACATCATACAAATATAGTCATCATTATAAGAACCAAACAATTGTAAAGCAAAAGAGCAAATGAGATTGGAAATAAAAAGAAATGGGGATTATTTTAAAAATGTAGAAAATCTAAGTAAAATAATGCAAGCTAAAGTGATTTTAACAAAGGACTATGATAAAAACAACTAAACTAAACCCACATCATGAGAAAAGGAAAAACCAATGTAGTAACTTATCATACTTGATAAAATCATTGACTTGGCTAAATTTTCACCAATTTAATTTTAAAATGAGATAAATGAAATGCATATATCAACCTGCTGAACTGGAATTCTGTAAAACAGTAATATTGCTTTACATGTTATCTTTAAGTGTTTGATCCAACATGTTGTAAGGAGTAGTGAGCCAGCCCTCCCATCCCGCATAAATTAGATTGGTGGTGTAAGTAAAAAACTGATCTCCCTGCTTAAAAGTCAATTGCTTCCACTAACTCTATGCATGATTTATTTCTTCTGAACTGGAATTCTGAGAGTGGATGATTCAGTTCACAAGGAAACTTCTGCATTCATTTGAAGGCTCCTTGTGGTATACATCCAGTTATTTTATCAACAGATTAGGAGACAGTTGGGGCTGGTCATTGCTCCTTCATGTTGAATTAAACACTAATGGTGATATTACAACAAAATGCCAAGAATCAAATTACTAATCATAAACCTGCTGCAATGCTTTTTCAATATCCAGAAAAAAGCACAGTATCAATGCAACAACTGGGAATAAATGCAAACCTATACCAGTCTGGGGGAGGGACTAAAAATGAAAAAGAATAAGAGATTCAGTGTTAAATTAAACTCAAGAATCCTCTCACAGTTGCTTAAAAATATAGGGCATTCTAGAGCAGCTTTTAAAATGAACATTACTTTATATTTTGATGGGCTTAACTTTATTTTACTCTAAACAATTTAGACATGATTTCATCTCCCTCTCAATTTATCACCATAAAGTC
This sequence comes from Azemiops feae, assembly GCA_023970755.1. Taxonomy (NCBI): domain Eukaryota; kingdom Metazoa; phylum Chordata; class Lepidosauria; order Squamata; family Viperidae; genus Azemiops; species Azemiops feae. Next base: position 718,298 of record JALGBA010000739.1, on the reverse strand, counting down.
TTTCAATCAACAGTTCTAGTAAATTCACACACAAGCAGAATAATCCTTTGAATGTATGGGTGGTGAAAAACTCCACAGATGTGACAACTGGAAATGCTGCTTAAGATTAGACCACAAGGAAGTGTAGACCCCCAAAAAATATTCATAGAGGGATGTCAGCTCTGTTTGAAATAACAGTATATGCTAAGCCACAAGTTGCTTCATCTTTTACATTTGTTTAATGGGGTCATCAACATTCCAAGTATTGCTTTGTTTCCGTGAGGATGGTTAAGCACAACACAATTTAATTTCTAAAATAACTTGCACAGAAATATGTTTTCCATATTTGGATATTTAATCATTCTGAATAGATGATTTTTTAAAGAAAATACACAACATTTATTATTTTACATTTCTTTTCCACATGGGAAAATAACATAACAAGCAATGGTTTTTCTTTTTTTTCAATTCTCAATTTAAATTCAATTAATTATGGAAAGCCAAACTGAAGAATATATTCCTGTTAAAACTTCCTCTGTTAAAAAGTTCCTAATCTTTTCAATCAATATTCCACCACCAAATTCAGTGAGACACTTTTGAGTAGACAGCCAAATTATGTTAGAAAAATTACTCTAACAACCTGTTTAACATGACCATACATTTACTTACGGGGTCTGTGTACGAGTGGTATAGTCTTTGAATTCACTGTCATGTATTGTAAAATAAGGTCTAAAATCACTGTAGTACTTCAAAGGTGAGATACAGCTGTGAAATGAACATATAGGAGATAAAAGTTTCAGTTTATTACATATTTGCTAGTTAATCTCGATAAAATCTTCCAAGATGTAGCAATTTTCTACTGTCTTTCAATATATAACTGAAATCCTGAACAAATGCAAAGTGCATCACCATTGGTTAAAGGAGCCATGGTGGTGCAGTGGTTAGAATGCAGTATTGCAGGCTAACTCTGCCCACCGCCAGGAGTTTGATCCTGACGCACTCAAGGTTGACTTAGCCTTCCATCCTTCCAGGGTCAATAAAATGAGGATCCAGATTATTGGGGGGTAATATGCTGACATTGTAAACTGCTCAGAGAGTGCTGTTAAGCACTATGGAGTGATATATAAGTCTAATAATATGTGAAGTAAAAAATGAAAAAAACTGCCCGACAAAAACACTGATGATTCAATGAAGGGAAAATGTACATCTGTATGGACAGAAAAAAAAATCAGGCTGCCTTTATGCATAACATAACAAGAAAGAAAACAGCCATGGTGACCTGTTGATGCATTCAAGTAAAATCTCCTGTCCTTCTCACAATTGCCTGGTATCTTTTTTTGAGGTTAACTTTTGCTTATTAACATCTATTAGTATTTAATTTCAATATTTTTTAAAAAAGTATCGACACAAAATCAAATATTATGTAACATTAATTACTCAGCTGGTTAAACTGGAAGCTACCCCATTTACTACCCTCAGCAACCCCCCTGCAGCTTCTAAAATTACCTGTACATTTAGGGACGCATCACATTAAGAGATGATCTGTTTAACTGTTGTTTGTGGAATAAAGTATTACTAACTGGGGTTATCCACAATGATAAAATCATGAAAAAGCAACCAGTTTTATGGCTTAGGACATCCAATCCAAGTTTTCCTTCTGTTTTTTTTTTAAATAAAAACTTAAAAGGATTTTAATCCCGCTACACCCTTTCCATTTTGTGATTCACTCCAAGAGCCCCATCATACAGCTTTTTTAAAATACTCCATATGTTTACCTTACAAGCGCCAAGACAGTGTCTGAAGATTCTGATGGTGATGGTGCCATGACAACTAATGGTTCCCCTAACAACACTAGTTCCCACAGCATCTGGACGTGAAAGAACACTGGCGAGAAACATCTGAAACAGATTCACAAAAGTAAATATTTTTTTCCTTGCCCTAGTTATAGCAGAAACAGCAGAACCAAAATTTGCAACGGAAATATAATCTTGGGTTGCACACTCAAGACTCTTAAGGCAAAATAATTATTAAAGTTTTTTGGAAAACACAGAAGTAGAAAAGCTGTGCACATACAGTGGGATTTGAACTTTTGGTTCAAACCATACAGTTGCCAGGTGCCTACATTTAGCCAGCTATAAGGACAAGATAAAAGCTGAATTCACTCATATTGCAGCATTCGCAATGGGAGATCACATAGAATGTTAAATTCTCAAGAAATGACTTTCTGATTTCTTTTACTGCAAACATATCTAGACATGTTCTGAAATACAACAATAACAATTTGCATAAAGGGAGCAAAGAAAACCTACAACAGGAATTGCTTTTCTAATTAGCAGAGTTCCTTTCTAACCTCTATAGACTCATCTCACACAAAAAGAAATCTGACCAAATTCCAGTAACAGTATGTTAAAATTAGTGATTATAATGTGCATCAAACAAGAATAGGTAATTTTCCTGGACTGGGCTCAAGAACTTTAAGCAGATAGCAATCGCACTTAGACTTACAGTATATACCGCTTCACAGTGCTTTACAGCCCCCTCTAAGCGGTTTACAGAGTCAACATCTTGCCCCCAACAATCTGGGCCCTCATTTTACCGATCTCGGAAGGATGGAAGGCTGAGTCAACCTTGGGCCGGTGAGACTCAAACTGCCGAACTGCTGGCAGTCAGCAGAAGAAGCCTGCAGTACTTCATTCTAACTATTGTGCCACCACGGCTCGAATGCACAAATGGACATGGTATATGTCTCCTCCCCACCTCAATTTTGTCTTTATCTCTACAACACATGGTGGAAAAGCTTTAATCCCTACTAATCCAAGAATGAGTAAGATTCATGCTTTCTCATTGCTATTAGAAGCAAGATTAAAGTTTATTTAGTTTTAAAAGTTCTTCAGCAGTGATTTTAATGAAAATGCTGTCTCTACAGAGTTAAAGGAAAAGAAATAGCTATCTGCTTTTACTGCCCAAATAGGCAGTGCTAGCAAAAGAGCCAAAAACATAGGAAAATGACAGGAGTGTTTCTTGTGAGTGCACATAAACAGATACATATTATACAAAGATGCATGTAACATAAATTTAAAAACTGTGTTTCATAGGATGATATCTTATCTCAGTGTCTCTTAATCAATTCATGCTTCCAGTTCCTGAAACTTTGATGTAATGTGTGAACTTCAAGAAATCAAACCAAGATGCTTTTTAATCTTTACCTAAAGAGATCTACTTCATAGACAGTTGGCAAAGCAATGGAGATTTGAGAATCTGCCTAAAAAAAAGACAAAAAGCTTGTGAGCAGAGTAGCACCAAACAACAAAATAAAAAGTGTATTACGCTATCTTTGCAACAATGATCTTTTATAATAAGTTTATCGCATAAATCTATAAAGTGCCCTTCATTAGATTCCCTACTTTTTTATTTCTTAATTTGTATATCATCTGTTACAAAATTACCCTGGGCATTTTACACAATAGAACTTTTACACAACTAGTAAAAATAACGAAAGGATCAACTCAAAAGTAGAATACATGGCACATATCAGAGAAGGATAACTAAACAAACTTATTCCCAACAAGCCATCAGGGAACCAATCACTACATCTATTCCAGGGGTTGCTGAAAGAACCAGGCTTTTATGCCTTTAAGCCATAAGAAGTCAAAGTATCAGACCCATGCAGACTTCAGAGGAATGCTGTTCTTCAGCATCTACTGAGAAGATGCATCTCCAGGTCCCACAAGATGACTTTGCTTTATAGCTGGGACCTGGAGTGTACCAACTCGTCCAGAACTTATCATCTGGACAGAAACAACAGTAGACAGACTGGCCTATTGGTAAACAGTGATATGTTCCAAGGGCAAAATTGGGACCATCCATAATTATTCATGCGGCTGTATTTTGGATCAGTATAGCTTCTGAATGTTACAAGCTTCAAACAGAATACATTGCAAGAGCCCAAACAGGAGGTGATGATAGCATGGGTGACTAAGGCTTTTCAGTCCAGGAAGGGACACAACTTTCACACAATATAGCCATGGCTACCACGAATCTATAGTACATATCTGCTTCTGAACAACTAGATTTATTCCATTTCAATCTTTCCTTTAATGAATATATTTCAGCACCCTCCCTCAGCTGCATGGCTTTTGTTAAAAATTCAGAGAGTTGACATTTACAGATCAGAAAGGTGCCCAAGGGGGAGACAACTCTAAAGCTGCTAGTAAAGCCTCTTTGAGGAATTTTATGCTTATTATCCTCTCCTTAACTCACCTTTCAAGTCCAAACAGCTGAGATGGGCAAATCTGGGCTTGCTGCAATGAAGGCTGGACAAAAAGCAATGGGTGGAACTTTTACAGTGAGAGATCCAAACTTAAACTAAGGAATTTCCCAATTGTGAGAGCTACTAAGCAATCAAACAGCCTGTCCCTTGAAGTTGCAGGTGCTCCATCATTGGAGTTTTTCAAGAATATATTGGATAGCCTTTTATTCAGAATATGAGGATTTCTGCAGTGAGGAAGAGTTTGGACTAGAACACCCCCATCTCGATTCTATGAAAAAAAAGGTTTGAAAGCCCTTTATAGCATTTGTAATCCTGCATGTCTATGGAGATTCTATCATCCAGGTCATAGTTATCCCAAAGGTGCTTTTTCAAGAGGCAACTAGACTTTCTTGTTTTTCTTTGAAGATGTTTTGCTTCTCATCCAAGAAGCTTCTTCAGCTCTGACTGGATGGTGGGGAATGGAAGGATTTATATACCTTGCAGACCGCTGTTCATTCGCATTCTTTTAGTGAGTCGCTAAAGCTACCTGGAGGCTTATCTGTGTCTTCAGGGTTACCTGAATAGTGCAGATGGGTGTGTGGAGCCTTCTTGGAACCGCTGAAAGGACTATGTTGTAGACTGGAGATGGATGATGTCGGATCCCTCCCCTTCTGTTGAGAGAGGGCTGTTCAATTTTGACATAGATGGCCTCTTTGACCCCTCTTTCAAACCAGCGGTCCTCTCTGTCCTGCAATAATTGTAATCCTGCAATACTCTGATCAAAAGGTGATCTGAGCTTCATCTAAGTTCTATCAATGAGCTGTCCTGATTAAACAATCAATACATAAAATTGATATACTTTTGTCATATTGTTTTTATTAAAAAAGAAAGCTATCTGTCACTGTCCTATCTTGTGACTATAGGTTGTCCTGACCCCTTTGGTTAACTCTGGTTCAATCCTTTCTTGCCCCTTGGTGCTGTAGCACACAATACTGGTTGCTGCTAGTCCAATCACACTTCCTGGCTTCTGCTGCTTCCACCCAAAGCTTCTCTCAGTATCTTTTCTTGACCTTTCTTCACCCCTGCACTCAATTACGCTTTGCTGCCTCCTCCTACGGGAGGGGGTGGGGAGGAGACAGCTGCTGCTCTGCTTGTTTTCTGGTGACTCTAACAGACTGCAGCTGCACTTCAGTCAGCCCAGCCTTCAAGGTCGCCTCCTGTATCCCCTCTATCTTACCATTTTTTTTAAAAAAATGGGGAGGGTGAGGGAAAACTGACCAATTCTCCTTGCTTTTCTAGCTTAGTCGTTTAAGGCTTAAACTTTGTTTGTGCTGTGGCCTCCAGGGAATTTACTCCACTTGGGACTCCTCTTGGCGTCACCCAGTTGGACTCTTCTTCTCCTACCCTTCGGCTGAGTCTGCTGCAGGCAACTGTCTCTGGAATTTCCACTCCAGCTACCGAGGCCTTCACCCCACCCCCCAATCACAGGCTTTCACATGCTGCTGGCTGCAGGTTCCTCATTTCCACAGCATCTTTGGGCTTGCTTCTTGTGTTTTACATGTCTCTTTTTCTCCTTAACTTTTCTTTTTTCCAGCTTCTAAGACTTTGAAATCCAGCCCCTACCTCTCCTGCCAGTCCAGCAAGCTCCCTTTTTGAAACTGCGTAGCTTTTAAAGAGAGTGTTTCTCTTCTCTAAGCTGGGCCCTTCTTGGTCTATCAAAGGAAAGGAAATGAAGAGTTTTCACTTCCACGCCCATCCTCTTACAGTGTTATCTGTTTAACCAGAATCTCTTTCTCTATTAATCAGGCTTAGAAGCAGCTCTGATCACCTTGTAGGTCACAGTGTTACAGGATTATGAATTGTTCTAAAGGCATCACATTTTTTTTCCCAACCCTTTTGGGGTTAAGGAAAACAATGTGCAGTAAGCTGAAGAAGTAGGAGCCCCCCCCCGACATTTTTTTTCTTAAAGGCAGGATGATCTTTTAAAGGGATTTTAAAGCGATGGGCTGAAAATAAATGATATCCACAAGATTTATAAAAGTGAAAGTATTCTCTGGAATGATAAAATCTCCTCAATATTTAAATGATCAAAATTCCATTACATAACTTTTAAAATGTGAAATATTTGCAGGGTAGGATCCATTTACAGGAGGACTTCTTAATAGCCGAGCCTTTCTTCCTTCGTCTTCCTTTGAGGCTGAATAGCTCATGTTTACCAAGTCTGATGGAGTGGGACAACTCGCCACAGCCAACTTGCTGCAGACAACTCACCACGGCCAACTTGCCACAGGACAATTTAACAACTCAATTTAATTATTTAAAATAAATTTAAAAAATATTTTAATTTTTGTCATTCACATTTAATAACAACAATAATAGAGTTGGAAGGGACCTTGGAGGTCTTCTAGTCCAACCCCCTGCTCAGGCAGGAAACCCTATACCATTTCAGACAAATGGTTGTCCAGTCTCTTCTTAAAAACTTCCAGTGTTGGAGCATTCACAACTTCTGGGGGCAGGTGGTTCCACTGATTAATTGTTCTAACTGTCAGGAAATGTCTCCTTAGTTCTAGGTTGCTTCTCTCTTTGATTAGTTTCCATCCCTTGCTTCTTGTCCTGACTTCAGTTGCTTTGGAGAACAGATTGACTCCCTCTTCTTTGTGGCAACCCCTGAGATATTGGAACACTGCTATCATGTCACCCCTCGTCCTTCTCTTCATTAAAAAAATTATACTCCAGAACTTGGGACTAAGGTGCTAGGAAATGAAGTGTTTGAAGTTAGATCTTTGTATTGAGGAAGTATTATTCTGCTAGTGAACTCTACCTGATGTGTCAACTGTAATACTTGAGTTGTTCCAGGCTTGTCACGACAGGTAGGAATCCGCACCTTAGGGGGAAAAAATATGTATTCTTCATTCACCCCAAATGTTAACTTTAATTAGTTTTAAGCCTTAAGACATTGTTCAAGAAAGCAATATTTTGCTAGATTTACACCTGTGAAAATATACTACTCTAAACAGTTCCCTCTGTGTGTGTGTATGTGAATGTGAACTAGTCAACTAAAAATCAAAGTCCAGCAGTACCAATTAAAACAACTATTTAAGTTGCCAAAGAGGGGTAAATGCTCTGCTTAACTAAGTTCATCAAAGTCTCACACAAAGATCAACTGAATAATCACTAACAATATCAAATGCCATTGCAGTTCATTAAGAAATGACATGCATGCTTACGTCTCTCCCACAGTAACCAATTAAATATAGTGCTCAACTAAAAGACCCCATACATCCTACAGAGGCAGACAAGTGCATCTTTTCAAATGACAGATCTACATTGAAAAAAATATTTAGAAACACACTGTTCCTTTAGGATTTTACCTATACCAGGTTCTCCTTTAGGTACTCTTTTCCTTTTACTTGTGCAAGTATGAAATAAATATACATTTATAGGACTAAGGCTTTTTAAAAAATGACACTGTTATACATAATAAACGTATTATATATAAAAACAGATATAGTTGGCTGAATTCAAGCAACAAACAAGAATGGAAGAAAATTAAAATTACCTTAATTACAATGCCCATAATGGGCAAATAGAGTGTTTTCCCTGGGACTGGCAGGGGCCATCGATCAATATCACAACAAGCTAAAGCAAAGGAGAAGTAATCAGATTTGTATATAAAAGACTTTATTAACAATGCTCCCTAACGTTTGTGAATAAAAAGATTTATTTACTGAATTAAATCTATTCAAGTTCATCTGATAGTTATCAGATGATCTGGATTAGCTGATAAACTGGCAACAGCATCCTCACTAGTATGTCAGAAATAGCAATTTTGAAATCAAAGTCAATGTTCTTCCACTACAATTCACAAATTATAGACTGGTGAAAATTTATAATTAATATGCTTTTTGAAAATATACAATATCAGCAAACCAGCAATATTACCAACCTGCTTCCAAGAAGGGTTCATTGTTCTCAAAATATTCAGGTGCAATTTGTCCAAGCACAGTGTTAAATAAGTGGATATAAGGCAGCTTGCTAATCAGAACTAAAGACTATAAGAGAAGTAAAACAATTTATGATTAAAACCACTATAATTTTTAATAAGCATCATATTAATTCCTCACTAAATTCTTGTTGGCTTGTGGGAAGCCAACAAGAAATGTCAGAAACTGTGATTCTGGCTGTGGCTCACTATGATATTGTAGTCACAAACTGAGTTCCCAGGTCATAATCAAGTGATTATAGGTATAGTACAATGGCTGAAACTTTGAGGACCAGTCATAAGTCTCCCTCATTCAGTGCCATCGTAACTTTGAACAGTTGCTGAACGAATGGACATAACCTGAGGACTGCCTGTATGTATTTACTTCTAAGAGGGGGGCTATATTCATAAGCAGATTTTATAAGCTAATTAGGCCAACATGTTCCAATGTGATTCGGTGGGAATACTAAAATTAAGTGATCACACAAGTGTTCAACTATTTTTTAAACAAATACATTTTAAAATATTCTTTATTTCATTTGGGTAACCATGGACTGCATTCAGCTCAGGTAATGTCCATGAATTTTCTGATAAAGTCAGCTTAATATATGAAAATAATGACAAATGTAGAACAGGACAATGGATAAGGTAAGGCAATCAGTTTGTTGCGTTTTTGAATGCCTTTGAGTCAGTATCCTTACAGTTGTCCTGGCAATATTTCAGAACTGCTTGCCTGTTTCTCAGGGCTGACAGAGGTGGACTGGCCCAAGATCACTGAGATGGCTTTGTGCCTAAGCAGGACTAGAACTCATGGTCTCCCAGTTTCTAATCTAACTCTTTACACCAAACAAGTTCTCACTTATTTTGCTTACATATACCTAATTTCATTTGCTATGACCCAAATATGTACTGCAGATAGCATTGTAATTTATGTATTCTGGCCTTTCAGATTAGCCAATGTAATATGTTTACAACTGGGGAGTGAATATTAACTCAATCTTAAGTATATTATAGGCAATATTTTCCACTGATTTAAATGGAGCTTATTTTTTTTTCTTGAGTATACTTAGAAGACAACCATGAACAATTCAGCTAAAACTAAATTACCTTCTGAAAGTAACCTCGCTTTAATGTCTTGTCTTGTACTTGTCTAAAATACACATATCCATAAAAATATGCAGGATCCCTCTGTAAAAGAAAAAGAAAACATTCCAAAACACTGAATACTTTTTGAGTAATGCTGTGAACTTAGCAGGTGTTCTTTAAGGAACTTTTATTAAAATCACAGGAAGATTATTCAGGATATTTACATTTTTAGACATGATGTCACTGTAAACATTTTAACACATTCTAGATCAAGCCTATGAAAATTAAGAACCTACAGGAGCTAACATTACTACAATTATACAACATTCATTACACAATTAGCCTACATAGGTAATCCTCAACTTATGACCATGATGAAGCCTGCCCATTACTGTCATAATTCATGACAATCATAAACCAGGTCACTTTTTTTCAGTAGTCGTTAAGCAAATTCATTAAGTGAATCCATGGTAGTTAAGTGAATGCCACAATCATTAAGCAAATCCATTGTTGGCTATAGGGTATTTTTGCTGAAAACTGGAATTAAACATTGGCTTTGGGCAAAAACCAAATTGTAAATCTCAGTCACAGAACGACGGGACATTGCAAACGGCCAAAAATGCAGGCCAGTTGTCACGGTCCGAAATGTGTCTTGGAACTTTGCAACCGGGTTGTAAACATCTTTAGTGGTAGTCCATTATAGGTTTGAACAGCCGCTAAGCAACTGGCCAAAAATTAAAGAGGTACTTGTATTTTATATACTTTGTTTCTAACATTTTTAATATTTACAGAAGAGGAACAAGAATTGTTGCATAGATTATCTGCAATCTGTGGCAATATTATGTCACTTATGATACGTCTCCATGAAGGAAAAACAATGATTCCTCCCCCATTTAATTTACACTATAGGTGCTTTGGACCACAATTCTTTATCAGCTTTACATAATTGTGAATTACATAATTGTATGTAATGTTGAAGAATACTATGCAGTACTAAAATTTTAATATGTAATTTCTGGTAGCTATTAAATAGTAAACAGAAGTGTTTTGAACTTTTACCCATTACAATTTGCCAGCCCCTGAAGGGGTTGGGTATGTCCTGAGATTAACTGGAGTTCAATAATTCCCAGAATCCTCTCAAGATTCAGGGACAAAGGGGTCCCTGAAGTCTAAAACAGCTGAATATAACAGCATTATAATTAGGTTCCCCAAAAAATCACTCAATTATAAATACAATTAAAGCGGCTTTAATTATTACTATTTCAGCAGAAAGGATAATTAATATGTTCATCATTAAAACAATCTGAAAGTTATTGGCCACACAATACAGGGCAGTGCAGCAGTACAGTAAACAACGTCTTATCAGGTACAAAACTTACAATTCCACCATTAAATACCATCACAATAATTAGAATTAGAAAGACACCTTCATGCCTGGACAAGATAAAACATTCTACTTTCCCAACCTTCAAATAAATTGGTAGATCTCTGTCCAACTGATCCAGCAAACAGTGCCACGAAAGCTTTCTGCTAGAAGACTGCCGAAACCTAAAACAAAATTGTGTGTTTCCAAGGCAACCTAAGCCAAAAAGGAAAGAGGAGAAAAACAGCAAAGAACTATACTGAGTGGGTAATATTTTTTTAAAAAAATATGTAACTAGCAGGTGTTTCTAACAAATATTAGTAAGTTTTTAAAATGCTCCCTAAATGCCAAGCACAGTTCTAGGTAACTCCATGCACAGAAATCAAACCTACAGTGTTTAACATTGAGAAAAGGGTGAAGAAGCAGACAGTGGTGTTTTCTCCTGGAAGACTTTCTACTTGACAAAGTCCAAGTATGATGCCGCCTTCTCTTGTTGAATAAACACAAATACTATGGTTGCAACAAATTATACCTCTTTTTCTCTGCCAATAAGGGGTGTCCACAGAATAATACTATGGTTGCGGCAAATTGTACCTCTTTCTCTGCCAATAAGTAAAAATCTCTGCCAGATTATAATAAAAAGACATCAAGATGGTGTGATCAAAGCTTTTCCTGTTTTTAGGTGCAATCCACATTAAAAAAAACATACTCTGTGGATATCCCTGCTACCAGGAGAATATAGATATGCACATGTGACCACTTTGCACTCTAAAGTGGTCACATGTTTATACCTATATTCTCTTGGCACTGATTAATGTCTTTCAGGCATTAAAATGAGAATAATTTGCCCTCTTTTCACCAGTTTACTTGGGTCTCCTTTAGATGCTAACTATCTCCAAAAGGGCAGAAAGCCCTTAGAAAGCGGTATTACTTCATCTAAAGGAAACCCCATTGTCCTGCCTACTACTGATGTGGAACTGTAGTGCTCATTTCCTTCTGCCAAATCAGGGGTGTCAAACTGCCGGCCCATGGGCCGGTTGCATCATGCGGAGGCCGCGCCCACCCCAGCTCCGGCAATGCAAAAAAAGTTGTGATACGTCACGACACGTCACGTGATGCAACAAGTTTAACACCCGTGGCCTAGATGATTTAAGAAGAACCTGTAATATCTACTGAATGTGAGTTGCCAATTAAAATCATTGCAGATTAAAGCTTTGCATCAAAAACTTTCAGGGCAGCACTTTGTAGAAAACACTATTTTAACTTTAATGTGATTTTATCTTCATCTCAAATCAGATGAAACTGGAAATTCATGCACTTCACCAGATGGAAGTTTCAAAAAATACCAAGGTATTTTTTTAATATTCTAAATGCTACAAGAAAAATGAATATATTCCACCAAAACCTCACAATGTAAATTCATAGTTATCAAGATTCATACTACAAAAGGTTTAACTACTTATAACTGCACAGATTTCCATATTTAAGAACCCCCCATTTATATAAAATTCTAACCATATAAATTTTAAAAGACAAGGTAAAAACAAGCTTTTCTCTTTCTTCAGCACCAAGCTGATCCAAAAAAAAAAAATATTTTCACTAAAACTCTTAATATAAATAATCTTAAAACAGTGAGACAGGCAGCATATAAATGTAATAAACAAATTTGATTCTTAACAAAAGAAATCGTTTTAAAAAGAAAACCCCACTTTAGCAACTCTTTTCACAAGACTGAAATAATTTAAATTCTCTTTACAAATACCTAGGTAAAATATGACAAATAGTCAGAGGGGAGTTATATAACTTGATGAAGTATTCTTGAAACATTATTAAATCATTATCACTCAAATTGATTCATATATATGGAATATATTTGAGCAACCAATTTTAATCCAAAAAGCAAATTCAATCTAAACCAGCAGTCTCCAATCTTTCCGGCTTTGTGGACCAGCGGGGTGGGAGAGCGGATGGTTCCGCACGAGTGGTGGGCGAGTGTACATGTGTAGCTCCACTTGTGCAAGCAGCAGGCACGCGCGCCTGCTGCTTGCGCAAATGGAGCTGTGCGCTTGTGTAAACTCGCCCACGACTTTCGCAGCCCGGTTCTGAATGGGCCCCGGCCCGGTAGTGGGCCATGGCCTTGGGGATCCCTGATCTATTTCTGGTAAGTGGTCTATAGAAAAAAAAACCTTTCTCTGAAGTAACGTATAGATATTCTAAATGCCAATAAAGAATTGCAACATAGCTTGACCAAGGCAGAATGCTTCTATAGGAGTATACAAAATAATTATTACATTCTTACTTTGAAACATTTTATGATGGAACGTTTTACAGACTAGGCCAGGGGTAGGCAACCTTGGCTCTTTTATGACTCGTGGACTTCAACTCCCAGAATTCCTGAGCCAGCATGGCTCAGCTTGGAAACCTCTCCCTTCCCCTCAGCATGGCTGGCTCAGGAATTCTGGGAGTTGAAGTCCACGAGTCATAAAAGAGCCAAGGTTGCCTACCCCTGGACTAGGCAGTCCAAGCCAAACCCTCTCTAAGCCTTTTCCTTAGAGGCTCCACTAATGTTTTCACAATAATGGTAATGAAGGTGACTTATATTTTTGAAAAATTAAGAACTGTCTACAAAATATTTACCAAATTGCTAACAAAAAAGAAACCTTGTAACCTATATTCCAGGAAAACATCCAAAGCATTTGTAACAACTGACAAGCATTTTACATTTATTTAAAAAAGATTTTAATACATTCAGTAATTTATAAACATAGTTTTATTTAAGTAACCTTATGCCTAGGTCCCAGCCTAAACTACTACTCCGGGCTAGAGATTAATCTGAATCCTTTTGAATATTGTAAAATATTCTTAGCCGCTGGTGTCCACAATTAACTACGATGATGCCAAAATGACACAGGTGCCTGTTCTGATGATTCACAGCATTTGTGTGATGATGTGATTACAAACATGTAATTTGCTTCTTCCCATTTACTTCCTATGGATGCCCACATTCTTAATTATCATTTGTAATATTATATGTGTTGCCCTCAAAACAGTATAGTCATCTTAAGATAGTTCAAGCAGCCAAACTGTACATAGTTTGAATATATATAAAATTTCTAAAATTAAAATTAAAAATTTATCATACAAAATATTGAATAATCTCAGAGTTAAAAATCTGTAACCACTTGAGCCAACAACTACAATTCATCATGTAAAATTTCAGGTTCAACTACCACAAATACTTCAAGATTTTTTTTTTCACCTGCACCACAAGCATGTAATTTTAAACTAAGTGATTTCTAATAATTAAGATATCTGCAAAACTCTTTACTTTCAGTGCAAATTGAAATTATTTTTATGGAATGGATATAAGACGTTTCCAGTACTATATTGTGCACATTATTTAGGAGCAGATCTCACTGATTTCAATAGGACTTGCTTCTGAATAGGTATACATAGGATTGTACCTGCAATCTTTGTGTCTAGGACATTTGCAGTGTATGTACGTGGGGGGTATCAATGAAATCAAAATGACAGGTACAAGAGTGCAGTTGAAGCCCCACCTCTTTTGACCCTTTTGACATATGTTGCACACATGAAACACATTAAGAAGGGGCAGGGCTTTGATTGCCACATTGTCCCCACCATTTTGATATTATTGATCCTCCTCTGGATGCATCTTTTTGCATCTCTGCATTGGTACCGTTGAGTTTACACTCAATGTTAAGTTATGGTTTGCTTAACCACAATTACTGACTAGATTAAAATTGGGTGAATTGGCACAACATACTAGGTCATACTTTACAGACTAAATGACTTCTCATAATATGCAATATTAAAAAAAAACAAATAACCTTATGACTTAGTACAATGTATGACTTAAGCCTACCATCAATATTAGTAATACTGTGTGAAGCATTGAGAGGAAGTTTCCAGAGCAAGCAAAGTATTTCTCAAAATTTCCTGCTGGGAGTATTGAGGCTGCCACATTTCTTAGCTCAGCATGGCCTTTTTGAGGCAATGTCCAGGTGTTCAGGGCAGACATGTGCATATGCAGAAGGCACTTCTGCTGGACAAGGCTTCCAAGCTGTGACCCTGAACTTTTAAAAAATGCAGCCTTCTGAATACTACAAGCAGTTGTGAAGAAAATCCTCTTCCAAATATTTTACATAATTCTGGCATCCAATTATACCTTCTAACCCAACAGCTTCCTAGATTTTGACCGTCTGTGAAACACTCAAATAAAAGTATACTTATCACTCACACTTCACTTAACAAAACTGAAATAAAGACAAAATAAAATAAAAATAGCTATTGCACATTTCTAGCTAAACAGGAATAATTTATAGAAATATATATGTAAGTAACATACATATCTGATTACCTGAATTGGAATCTGGGAAAGACAAATAGCAAATATTGGTTTTCTAGGGGAGAAAAATAGAAGTTACATTTTGGAGGGGAAAATATATTTTATAAATGTCTTCTTAATGGTTTTACTCACCTCTTTATCCGTAAGTTTTGAATGCTGTGGATATATTACCTGTAAATGAGAATCTCTATCAGTCGAGAAATGAAGGTACTCTATTAATTTATCACATAGTGCACAGGACCAGGTACCAATATGACTGGGCCCTTGGTTATTACCAAAAAGGGGCATACACACTGCTAACCTATATTCCTACGATAATTCAAAGATACCACATATTCAACACCAAATGCATCCAATAAGACTTTTCCAAATTAATATTTCCCCAAGTAGTTCCAACAACAATCATGTCAAATAAAGACCTGGCATGCTTAACAGATTTTATAACCTATTTTCACTGGCTTTCTAACACAGATTAATACTTCACCTTAATTATTATAGTATTTAAAAAAAAAGTATGAAACTGTCATGCTTTTTATATTAAATCTATAGCATTCTTTTGATTTATAAAAATGTCTTTAACTTGGGCTTCAAACAGTTTGTTTTTAAGGGGGGGGGGACAAGCTGGAGAAATACTCTTTTTGGGAAGTGAGCCATCCTGTCCCTAAGAAAAGCAAAAGCCAGCTGTGGAAATTAAGAGGATCAAGGAAATGGCTAGAGCAACTTAACCGATTAGACTTCTGGAACTTGTTATAATATGTATGGGAAATTCCAAATGTGCTCATCAAATCCAAAAGCTCACCAACTTGGGTCCCTAGGCTACTTAATACCCAAAATCTATGTTCATGAATGCTGTTGGGGGGGAAAAGTGTTATGAGATTGTGATTTGTAATCACAAGATGCTTATAATTTCATTAAACTCTAACTTAAGATCTATTTAGTAAATACATGTCCCAATTCCTTTTTCTTCTAACAGCTCTCAGAGCTATAGAATACTTAATACTGGGTTATTATTTATTCAATTGTTTATACTCTTCAGAATAAAAAAATGGGGCTAACTAATCTATTTAGTATGTGGTTGAAAATTATAGCAATTGAAATCTTACACATTTGGAGGGCATCAGGTTAGGAAACACCACTATACTACAATCTTATAAGTGATACAGTATGAGAAAACTGTATAGTTTTCAATTTGTAACATAAATCTATGGGGACATTTCTTAAGTACAGACCAGGGCAGATAAGAATGGTAAGTTTAATGATATAAATGTCAGTCTAAGTTTATCAACACTATGCTGCATTGAATAAAATTACCCTTTACCCCTATTCCTTTTCAACAACAAAAGCCATGGTTTTATTTCCAGCTAAGCCAGGCCAGAGCAAACTCATGTTTAGTAAACTCTAAGGATGGAAATTAATTCATATTTAACTCCTGCCACATGCTCAATTACTCCTATCTGAAACAAAACCTAGCCAGTATAAATCACAATTAGCTTAATACAAGTAGCAACATACGGAACATTATAGTTTCAATGTGGCTTCTAGGCAATTCATTTGCAACCGCATATTCATTCAAATCCCAGATTATCTTTCATTTTCCAGTCTCTGTTCCATTCTTCCTTGGCTATTCTTATCTCTTTAACTATTTAGCATATGGTATGAAGGCTCGGAAGGCACACAATTCAGCAAAGATACTGAACAATCATGACCAGAAGAAATGAGAGACCTGCAAACTGCTGCCTCTTGTGATTGCACTGCTTGTCCTGGGAAGTTAAACACACACACATCTTCATATCTGGAAGACTTACTAAGCCTTAATTGTGGAATAAACCATCAGGAATGAGATCCAATGTGTGGAGTTCTTCACGCTGGTTCCCATATTTTTCAGGGATGTCTCTAAAAATTACAGCCATTCTGAACACATTTGGACCAAAAGCCATAAAAACAAACCAACATTACATAAGTTGCCATAAGCAACCTAGAGTATTTTAGAAGGGCAGAAATGAAACCAATAGGTGAATCTATTTGAAAGGGTTTTTTAAAAAAATATCTGTTTATTTCCCAGCCTGTATGAAAACACTTTGTATTAAAGACCTGCGAATGAAAACCCCAGACAGAAGGGTTAGTTATCATTCAACGGCAAGCGGAATTCTTGCGCTAGTTGTTTGCTGCATCAAAGGGGAGAAGAAAGAGCCTCTTCTCGCTTTCTGGGCGCCCATCCTCTGCAACGCACCAAACATCGTTCGGCGCCGCCTCCGCGGCCCGCATCTAATAAAAAGCAGAAAAGGCTTCCACTCCTGGGTTTCTGCCCCGGGCAACCTTCGCCTAGCCCGCCGGCAAAGGAAGCACCGCTTCTCCGCAGAGCACGATGTCCTGCCTCGCCCGAGGACCGGCTGGCACTGGCGGAACACCCGACCTAGCCCCTCGCGGCGTGGCGTGGCGCGTCACCCACCTCCACAGCTTGGCCGAGCTCCAGATCAAAGCCCACCACGCACACGCAGTGCAACCAGGCCGAGAAGCGGTCCCAGGGCAACACCGGCGGCGGCAAGGACGGACTGGGCGAGCCATCTTCGGCTTCCTCCGCCCCCGGGGAACCCGCCAATCCTCCGCTTCCGCCCTCGGCCGGCTTCTGCAGCGACATGGCGCTCGGCAGGGTTGCAGCGTCGGCTCCGGCACCGCCTCCGCCGCAGTCTCTACACCCGGCCCAGCAACTCTCGTCCTCAATTTAAGACGCGGCGGCGTCCCTTCCTAGCCCCGACTCGAGAGGAAGAAGGACCACATGACGCACGTCTCTTTGGGGCAACCATCCCCCACTCTCTGTGGGAAAATCCACAGCGATTCGAAAGGAGGGACGTGGAAGAGTCCAAATTAGCAATGGGGGGGGAATGGAGCGAAGGGAGGGGACTAAGATACAGTTGCGCGGAGGAAAGGAAGTTTCTAAAGCAGTGTGATACAAAGGGAAGATGTTGAAAGGTTCTCTCCCCTCCCCCTTTTATGGAACGCAAGATTCTTGGGAAATAGCAAGGGTGCTATGGATGCAGGAAAAGTCCTTTTGTTTTCAGCATCCCATTTAAGTTCAGTCCAGAACGTGTGGGTTTAAGAACTGGTTTCTTAAATTGGACGCATTGGTACTCCAGCTTGGAGGACTGGAAGATCCCGACAATTGGTCTAGTGTTAGTACCAATGAAGGAGAATATTTGTAGTTCAGGGTTGAAATGAGGGGTCCTTGGTGCTCTCTGAGCTTGCTTGTTTTCTTGCAGACGTTTCATTATCCTAACTAGGTAACATCATCAGTGCTAGTAAGGAGTGCTGTTTGCTGTCAGTTTATATTCTGGTGTCTTGCCTGCCTGTCTGATGATGTTACCTAGTTAGGGTAATGAAACGTCTGCAAGAAAACAAGCAAGCTCGGAGAGCACCAAGGACCTCTCAATTGGTCTAGTTCTCTGCAGCAAGACAGACTTCCCCTCTCCACTCTTCTGATGCTTTATAAATGGATAGGACTTTTTGCTGTTGATGAAATACTGTACTGTAATTAAGTACCGTGTTGTTTTCTAGGCTTCGTTTGGTAAAGCGCATCAGTATCACAGCTACAGTTATTTACTGTAGAATGGATGGAAACTAGTCAAGGAAAGAAGCAACCTGGAACTGAGGAGAAACTTCCTGACAGTTAGAACAATTAACCAGTGGAACAACCTGCCTCCAGAAGCGGTGAATGCTCCAACACTGGAAGTTTTTAAGAAGAGACTGGACAGCCATTTGTCTGAAATGGTATAGGGTTTCCTGCCTGAGCAGGGGGTTGGACTCGATGACCTCCAAGGTCCCTTCCAACTTTATTATTATTATTATTATTACTTGCATAGAAGATGATTTTGTGAGGCTAAAATCCATATTAACTGAAGATTGTTTACTTCCTGCTTCTTCAGGCCCTACATGATACATTTAGTTTTCTAATAAAATAAATGGAAGTTGTCTGTTAAGCTTTCTTTTTGGTTTTCCAAGTGGTTAAAATGTGAAACACTGAATTGTGTGCTAAATGAGCCATTTATTTCTGTGGCTTGGGCTTAGAGTGCTGCATCAGCAGGGCTAGTCAATTCCTAAACTATGTTTGGGGCTCAATCTGCTCAGGGAATCCACTCATTTGGTTAAAGCTCTCATGCTGCAAAACCGTCTGCATGATATCCTTGGTTTATTCAATAAACTAAATTTTCTAGATTGCCCTGGCACATTGAACCGTAAACTAATCATATTGTCATAGCTCAGAGATGCATAGCATTATTTCCTCTAGTTTTTCTACACCATTCCTGAACAGTAGGTTCGGGTAAGACAATGGCTGGCTCAAGAGTTTTCATTTCTATGGCTGAGGCACTTTTATAGTGCAAGTCACAATCACTTAGTGATGTAGCAATGAGCATGTTTAGGGCAATTTCCCCTAATTTGTGGCCGTCCTGGTTGGGCCACTATATTCAGCGCTGAATTTTCCAGAAAGGCATCCTCATTCAAGGTTTAGTAATTGTATCTGTGTCATTTAAGATTAAAAGTTCATGTAAAAGTCAATCTAAATCCCATAGTTGGGAAGGGAAATAACTGATTCTGGGATAACTGGAAATAATTTACATCAGCATAGAAGCGCTATGAGAGAATCTGCCTGTGGTCTATAATAATATGTTGTAAATAATAGTGACTATGAGTAAGAAACATGGTTTTGCTTCATGTGTACTTCGCATAATGAACTTACAAAATCCTATTTTAATGAATGGGACTTGGAATTCACTCAAGGATTCCACTGTGGGTGTATCTTGACTCAAGAAAAATTACTATTGCAAGGTAATTTGAAATTTCCTCCGTGCATTGATGGAAATGAAGCTTTTTTCAAAATAACAGAATAACAGAGTTGGAAGGGAGCTTGGAGATTTTATAGTTCAACCCACTGCTCAAGCAGGAAATCCTATACCACAGTTCCCCAACTTTTCTGGCTTTGCGGCCCAGCGGGGGGGGGGGGAAAGAGGGGATAGTTCTGTGCAAGCAGTGGAGACAGCAAGCACTCACCCACTACTCACACAAGTGGGGATGCGTGCATGCACGCTCACCACTTCTGCGGCCCAGGCTCAAGGCCTGGTAGTGGGCTGTGGCCTGGGGGTTGGGGACCCTTGCCTTATACCATTTCAGACAAATGGTTGTCCAATCTCGTAAAAACCTCCAGTGATGGAGCACACAACTTCAGGAGGCAAGATGTTCCACTGATTAATTTCCTCCTCATATAAATGACTACAATTTTAGAATTTTTGAAATGAAAGTGGTACTGGATCTACTTGGGTTCACTTTATGCAATTAATGCTTTTTGCAGTGCTGTACTGTCTAAAAGGTTTTCTTTCCCTTTTGTAATACCAATGGGTTTTTTTAAAAAAAGCAAAATTAATGTTTAAAAAACAAACAAAAAGTGTTGGCCAAAGGTGCTAGGATACTATCTAAAATAACAAGTCAGCAGCAAACCAGAGCTGATTTTGGTTTCTACATCATCTGACACCATTCAGATGGATAAATGGCTTACCCATTGCTGGCACCAGATGGAGCTTAATGTTTACTATGAATGTGAAGTGTCAGAGGATAAAAAGACTAAGGCTTCTAAATATTGAAATCCATTGAATGAGGACATCAGGTTAAGCCAGGGATTGTTTACTAAGCCATAAGTGTTGAATGCATAAAACACACTAAGCTAAAGTCACGTAATAAGGTGGAGTGTAATGTGTGAATTCAGTAAAAAAAAATTATAATAAGACTAAATTATAAAAATTTATCATCCAGCATACAAATTGCATTAAATAAATTTGAACAAACAAAACTACTAATGGTATAATAAAATGAAATGTGTATTACCAGTGGTGGGATTCAAATATGTGAACAACCGGTTCTCTGTGTGGATGCCGCTTCCGGAAGTCCATTCTGGGGCAACAAAAAATTAGCTACTGGTTCTGCCAAACTGGTGCGAACTGGCTGAATCCCACCACTGTATATTACAGGTATTTTAGTTTTATGATAATCCTTCTAAAATTGCATTCATGATGCATTATAATTCCTATTATTGTTACTCAAAATATTTATTATTATTATTGTGCCAGATTATTAGACTTTCTGGAATGCAGTTTAGTAGACAGGAATTCTTACAGCAATAATAATTTATATTTCTATCTTTCAATCTACTCTTTTATTTCAAGTTTTTTGCCCATTGATAATGTTGCATATTTCAATAACTGAAATCATTAAATAGCTGGCACTTTAAAAGCAACCTACAATCAAAAGTTAAAACTTTACAATTTTAAACATATGGCTGAGACCCATTACTGTTACACCTTTCACAGGGAGAACAAGGATGAGCAGTGCCACGGATTGTAGTTGCTAAGGGCATACTATAGTCCAAAACGTAGACAGGCCTGGGAGGAAGAAGTGGGAAGAGTCAGAAAGTTAATAAAATTTGATTTGCTTTCAAGTTTGATTTTAAAATGATTATAATTTAATGTAATTAAATGCAATTAAACTTATTACTACTCATGTACTGTATTTATCACCGTGCAGTACAGACAGACAATTTGAATTTAAAAAGATCCCCTCCCTCCTGAGATAAAAGTCCTATGCAAAACTCAACTTTTCAATCTTGGATCGTCAATTCTAGCTGAAACCAATCCTAGAGACTCTACACATTACCCAGTAGTGTGTAGATGTCTAAAAAGTAGATTAGCTGAGTTAATTAATAACTATGTACAAAATCAGTAATTGCTTGAAGAGAAACATCTTGTTTCCATAGTTCCTTTCACCTGACATATATTTACAAGACCTGGCTGGGCCTAGTGGGAGGTGGCCCTCTAGGAAATATGCCCAGCTAGATTTAGGGTTTGGCAGGAGCTGAGACCCCAGGGCAGGGGAGGAAGGGTAGCGATTGTAATCCAGGAATTTCTGGTAGCCATCAGGGGCCTTGCTCCACAAGTTGCTGGTTGTGAGACCCTGTTCCTGAAGTTAGGCTCTTGGGAGCAATTGGGATTGTTGTTACCAGTGCTTTTTTTGTAAAAAAAAAAAAAGGAAAGGTGCCGGAACTCACACATGTCATACAACCCGCCTTGCCTACCCTACAAGGTTCCATCCCAAAAAGGTGCCAGAACTCCGTTCTGAGCGTTCTATGAGAAAAAAAGCCCTGGTTGTTACTATGCCAGCCTCTCTGCTGCATAGCAACTTCCATGCCTAAATTCCTTAGGACATCTCAGGGCTGTCTTTGGTGTTCCCTAGGCTTATGGTTCTGGGGGACTTCATCCCAGGGACTTCATCCCTGGGGTGGACATCTGAAGCAGCCCAGGAGTTCATGGCCTCCATGATGGCCCTGGGCCTTTCCCAGGTCATTCTTGGCTTGACTTGGGACAGTGGCCTCACCCCAGACTTGGTTTTCTTGTCAGAGCAGTAGCAATGTGATCTGGGGGAAGAGCTTTCCTTAGTTCTTCTGTCATGATCAGATCATACCCCAGTGACTTTGAGGCTCTCTTGCACTGCCCCCCTTTGTAGGGAGGCTGGACTCCCCAGGGAGGCTGGATTCATTTGATTGGTTTATCCCCAGCAACTGATGGAACCAACTGAGCTTCAAAGAAAGCTGGGGGAAATATGTGCTGATCTGCTATATCATCCTTCAGAGGCCCCAATGGATGTCTGCAATAGGGAGTTGGCCAGAGCCTTAGAAAAGATTGTACCTATGTGGCCTCTCCTAGCCCATCACTCCTGTTACTCCCCATGGTTCATTGAGGAGTTGAAAAGGGTCGAGAGATGCCAAGAGCACCACTGGAGGAAAACAAAGAATGAATTCGACAGAACACGAATTAAAGCTGCTTATAGGGTTTACTTTGTGGCAGTAAAAGTGGTGAAGCAACAATACTTCTTCACTCTTATTGCATTCACAGCTGTCACTCAGCAGCCCTCTTCAAGGTCACCTGCACTCTTTTTGGAAAGGGTGACTCAAAGATTCATCTCAATGCCATGTAGAGGAATTTTCAGGCATCTGGAAGATAAAATCGCTCAGATTCATTCCTAGTTGGATACCAAGCATGGTGCAAGTCCTGTGGAGATGCCCAGGGAGCAGACTTACCCAATTATCTGGAAATGTTTTGATTCTGTTGGATCTAAGGAAATAGACAGGGTCCAGCAGAATGCAAATACCACCACCTGCATTTTAAATCCATGTCCTTCCTGGCTGATTAAGGCCACCCAGGAGGTGTCATGTGTATGGGTCCAAGAAATAATGAATTCATCCTTGTTGGAGGAGGTGTTCCCAGCTCCTTTTAAAAAGGCACTGATATGCCTCCTACTCAATTCTATCACTGGTTCCTATCCTTCTGAGCAATTTTCACCCAGTCTCCCACCTCCCCTTCTGTATCTATGAGTTTGTCATCTTTGGTCTTGGATGGGGTTTCACTACTCCAGAGAGATCTGGTGCATAACTTGTGGGTCCTCTTGAACTCATGGCTTCTGCTTGAAAAAGTGGTGGCCATGGCTATGTGGGCCTTTGCTCAGTTTCATGTTGTGCCCCAGTAACGCCTTTCCTGGCTAGGGAGGCTCTCCATTCAGTCACTCATGTCCTTGTTATCTCCCACTTGGACTATTGCAACACGCTCTACATGGGGCTACCCTTGAAAAGTATCTGAACTCTTCAGCTGGCACAGAACACAACCGTGCGAGCTGTATTGGATGCCCAAAGAAGGGCACATGTAGCATTTTTGTTCTACGAACTGCATTAGGTGCCAATTTGCTTCTGGGTCCAATTCAAGGTCTATAAGGCCCTACATGGCAAGGGGCCAGGCTACCTATAGAACTCATCACATCAGCCTGTCCCACCCAATCAGTCAGGGAAGATATGCTGCAGAGCCCATCAATCAAAGAGTTCTGATTGGCAGGGTCTAGGAAGAGAGCTTCTCTGCCATTGCCCCCATCTTATGGAATATTCTCTCCCTGGAGGTGAGGCGGACTCTTACTCTCCTGGCCTTCCAAAAAAGGGGTTAAAAATGGCTCTGTTACCTTGCATGGGGAGCAGTCATGGGATTGATTGATGCCATAAGATCCTTCCCTTTGCCTTTGTCAACTAATTTTTTAACAGGATTTAATTATTCTTGCCTCCTTGAAAATTTTAAAAAAATTAATTCTAAAATTTTAACTAGCATTTTAATTTTTGTATACTGTTTTATATTTGGATGCTATATTGTACACCAGTGAGAGTCCAGCTTTGAGGGAGATGGGCAGTTCAGAAATGTGAAATATAAACAAATAGAATAATGTTTAACAAAGTTTTCCTTCAAAGTGGGTAGTGCCAAATCTTCCCCTCCCTGTGTATATAATAATCCTGTCACAGTAATCATGTATTGAAATAATCTTCAATAGCTTTTTTCTAGCTGTTTATCCATTAGTGCTGAAGAGAACTGTTACCCTCCTACATTGTTCTGGAATTGCTCTAAATTTTAAGCAAAATTCTTTTTCTGTCAGTTCCAGTAATGCCAAATTGTCCAAATCTTTCTCCATCTCTCTGTTTATAACTTCTGCTTACTTTCCAAAACTTCCACTGTGTCAGTAAATTGTTTTAAAGTTGTAGCCAGTTGTACTACAGATTCGTCAATCTTCTTAACTTTTTTCAAAACTTTTATTTTTTATTTTTGCAAGTCCTTCTTCCATTTCCTTTTAAAACCCTGCTGCCATCTTTTTGCCAAATTCTTCAAACATTTTTTGAAATAAATCTGATGAAATGACCTCATCTACAAATTGTTCTAGTGAACCCTTGCCTCCCTCTCCTAATTTAGCAGCTTTTCTTGCCGATGGTCATTGTGAGAAGCAAAAGTATGTTGATTGCTTTTTAAATTCTTGTTTTGTTTATCCAAATTTTAATGATTGACTGGGCTTGTACAATGCCTTAAACTATAATTCATCGTCATCGTGGCTGGGTTTGTATAACTTGCTAAGCTAAAGCAAGACCACGTTTTAAGTTACTGTGATATGCGAACCAGGTTATAAATATGCACACAAGTAAATTTTCTAATTTCTCTCTGGGTTTTCACATACCGTACGTTCTTACTCTGAAACACAGTAACATTTTGCTGACAATTAAATTTTATTGCAGAACCATAGCTTATACAGTGTGTGTATGTGTATATACAAAATTTTGTGGCTGACAAAGAGTTAAATGGGAGACTAGTATAGCTATTTCAAGCTCTTTTAGCTCTCATCGGCTAGTCTTACCCCTCTGGGATTCGAACCTGGGCAGCTTGCATGTTAGGCAGTTGTATTAACCATTAGGCCACAGGCTCCTCGTCATTCTTGTCAGTATATATACACATACATACATACATACATACAATCTATTGATTACTGTATTATACAATTCTAGTTTTAGTGCTCTGAGATGCATTTGGCCAAAATATTTCAAAGGGACTTTTTTTTTTACTTTTCATAAGTCAGCCTAATAGAATTTTTTGGAAACCTATAGGAGCGTGTTACTCCTAAATCATTGTAATGTATGTATCTTATCTAGCTATTTTTTTTCTTTTTGAAAGGATAAAAATAGATATCTCTACAAAAATGCTGATATTTAGTGGCAATGTGCCAGGCAGCAGCAAAGTCTAACTAGATTAATGTAAGCAGAACTGGTTGTCTATAGTACAGTACAGAAACTTTTTTTTATAAATTATTGCCTAAATTCAATATTTCCTTCTGTAGCAATTGATTTGCCTTAAGGCCTGGAGGAACGTTGTCCATGGGGTCGCGATGAGTCGGACACGATTTCGCAACTAACAACAACAACAAAAGTCATATGGAGCATAATACTTTAAGTTAAGAACTTAACCTACCAGTTTTTGTGCAAGCATTATGAAATATTTCCATTAATTTAGAATCTAAACACTGAGCTATTCAATTATATATTTTTAAATTTTAATCTACCCGACACACAACGATTTACACTGAATTTTCTTCATAGCTGACTATAGCTGAATATAAACACTAGAACCTTTTTCAGATGAGGTGGTGATGCTCTTCTTTCTTTTATAATTTATTTGTGCGTGTGTGTGTGTGTGTGTGTGTGTGTGTTTAAAAAAAGGATAAATGTTGTAATTAAAGAAGCAAACAGGAAAGAACACTTCTATCAGAAAAATGTACTCAGATCAGCACATCTGGGAAACATCCATTCATCAAAATATGTGTTTTGTATAAATAAAAACAACAGTGCAAGATTTGTATACTTCAAAGCAATTTTATTAATCTTTTTTGGAAACAAGCACATTTGCTCAAAATTCCATTAAGATGACACCAAAACCACCCAAATTCAAACTTTTTTTTTTGCTACATATTATAATACTTTAAAATGCACTGCTGCCAGTAGGAAAATCTCATTTATACACATATTGATGTTAACAGCTGTATTAAAATAATATGAAATGTTTAATAAGGGAAAAACAGGAAACTCAGACTAATTTTTAATATTTGCCTTTAAATGATCTTAGTTAACCACATTAAAATTAAAACCAAACATTATCAATTTCTGCAGAACAGAAGGACTTTTTCAGAAAATGTGATTAGCCAGAGGGGGATTTATCTTATTTAAGAATAATATGTTTAATTTTATGTTCCTAACGAGTCCAATTTCTATTGCCAACTTATCTGTATGCCTGCTACTATGGATAAGAACAATCAGAATTGACTCCTGATTTAGTCACTTGCTAAATATTTATGTAAATTAGCACATATTCTAATTTCCACAAAGCTATCAGTATCACTCTATATAATCTTCAAAAACATTTTTGAACCCTCCTGCAAATGTCCTCTCCTCTGCTAGCCACACAGTCCTGGGAACTGCTAATGGAATACTATGGAATATACCTGCTAATGGAAGGAATACTAGCTGCCTAGTATTCTTCCAATTGACCAAAAGGGAGTACAAGGATTAGTAGCCAGCCGGGGGGCCATACCCTATCCTCCTCCTTGCTTTGTAGCATTTATTTTTCCATGGGATAATGATCAAATGCTGCTTAAGCCATTCATCTGATTAGTGTGGCAGCTTCCTAACAGCTGATGGATTGGGAAACCAGGGAAAGCTGATTTCCCACATTGAGAAATTACTCGCCCCAAGTTCCAGCAGAGCACATTTCCGATTTCAGCCAAATTATATAATTTGAAACTGAGTAATTATCTTATATACAGTTACTTATTGTTACCACCTTCACATTGCACACTTGGCTCTCTGATATCATCTAATGATTGCCCAGATTTTTCCAACCTAATATGATAGTCCTGTATTGTATTGGCTCAACCTGAAAACATTGTTGAGGTTTGCTTTCTCTTCCAGGGTCTGGAAACAATCTTACAGATGGATGCTTACAATGGCATCTTAAAGCAGGACTGGTTCTGTACATCTTTTTTTTTTTTACACATTTATCCCATTGTAATTACAGTTATTTTAACCCATTTGGACCACTATTGTTTGCTTGAAAACTTTGACAAAATAACCAGAACTGTCAGGATGTATGATAGTGAACAAAACAAGTTAGTTGTCCCCCAACCCCCATGGATTAGTTGTTTTTAGCTGGTACACCAGGTAAATCTTTTATAATAATGGCAGACTCAGTCACCTGTGCTGTTTGAATTCAGCTAATATATAAACTTCATGAAATTTTGAGTTACTGTTGGGAATCATAAGAAAACCAAATTTTGTAGCTTTCTCTTTGTCAATGAAGTGAATAGTTTTGCTAGCCAGTTAAAAATTACCTTCAGATGGGTGTTTGATTAAAACTGTTGAAAGAAAAATCAACAGGTCCAGTTCCAAGCTGGGAGTAAATAAAATGGAGGTTAAGACGCTGGAAATAAAATGGAGGCTGGCTATTTGGAAAGAAGATTTAATGATGAGCAGAATCACCAGCAGCATGTGGTTCTGGGACAGCTGACCAATTGGCTGAATCAATGGATGGATCTTTATGGGGCTCTGAGACATTGAAGTGGAAATAGAGTAGAGTAGAGTAGAGTAGAACAGAATAGAGCAGAATAGAATAGAATAACAGAGTTGGAAGGGACTTTGTAGATCATCTAGTCCAACCCCCTGCCCAAGCAGGAGTCCCTACACCATTTCTGACAGATGGCAGTTCGAGAAGGGACTAGACTGCCATGTTTCTGGGTTGTGCAATGAGGTGGGCTTTTGTGTTTTTTGCTAGTCTCATGGTGGCGGGTTAATCCTATTATGTCCTAATGGTCATGTCCTGTTCTTAGATTTTGGGTAAATTCTTAATCCCTTCAACTGTGGGGGTGAAGGCATTTTGCTTATGAATGGTTTGCCTCAGTCTTTCTGAAAGGATTGCCAAATCTGCATTTCTAAGGGCTGGCCTCCTGAGTTTCTCCTGGGGGCAGGGGCTGCCTTTAAGATTTTTCTCCATTATTCCTTTGGGGAAATACAATATTCTGCCTTTTTAATATTCCCCAAAGTATTTCCTTCTCTAGAAGGATGGGTAGGTGCTGACTTTCAACAAAACTAAATGGGCAGTTATTTTGTTTTAGATATTTTTATGATATCTCACTCTTCACAGATTGGCATATTTATCCCAAATTAAAATAACTGATATATTAAATTTCAAACTAAATATCTATCTTTTCTAAAATTAGTTAATTATCCTGAGAGTTTGAGACAATTTAATTTCATTCAAATTTTCCTATATTTTGACATGCAATATATGGAGTCTCCTTATCTTACTGAGATGACTACTGTACTCTGTTAATCTCTTTATCTTATAATTCTTGGAATGGGTGGCAAACTTTCCTATCTGTTTCGGCAGCTCCACCTTAATGAATGTGAACTAGCTATTTAATTATAGCAAACAGCTACTGAGGATAGCAAATAAAAAACTGTTGAACAACATTTACCTGTTTTTCCACATTGGATATTATAATTATATTCTACATGTGTCATAATTAGCTTCTTTAAATCATAGAATATGAGACTCCAAATTCTTAGAAATGCCCTTAATTACATGTGTAATATTTTTATTTTACTAAAAACATACATTATGTTTCAGATAACTTTTTAAATAATAAAGCTGTTTTCCTACAAAGAGCCTGAGTGTATTTATATACCAGGGGTCCCCAACCTTGGCAACTTTAAGACCTGTGGACTTCAACTCCCAGAATTCCCCAGCCAGCTAGGGGACCCCTGTTCTATATCAAGCGGGAATAAGGGATCATGTAGGTGCCACAAAGTTTGGTCCAAGATTTAATACAGGTAGTCCTTTACTTATGATCAGTCACTTAGTGACATTCAAAGTTATGATGGACCTATCTGGGGACTACTTATGACCTGGATTCAAGGTTCCAATGGTTGGGTTCCCCTTGCGGTCACATGACCAAACTTCGCGCATTCAGCAACCAGGCCCTATTTATGTCTGTTTGCAATGTCCCATGGTCATATGATTGCAGTTTATGATGGTTTGCCAATATCTGGCATTTTCTTCCTCTTTTTGACAAAACCGCACCCAGACCAAGTCATTGGCTCACTTAACAACAGCAATGTTTGCTAAATGACCATTACAAAAAAAGTCATAAAATCAGGTTTGTCAACCCATTTTTATGAATTATGACTGTGATGGGTAGGCTCGTAAGTCAAGACCCACCTGTACTGGTTTGTGTTTTATTAATAATTTGAACGTATAGAAAGAATGCTTATCAGATATGCAGGCGATTCAAAACATAGTGAGAGGATAGTTAATATTCTAGAAGATGTTAAAAGTGAATTTACAGGTTGGAGAAATAGGTTGAAAGTAATACAGTGGAACTTAAAAGATACCAATAGAAAGAAAAAAATTAAATGTACCAGGATATGCAAAAAGAAAGACCTTGGGGTAGTCTGATCACTAGCTGAATACAAATTTGCAGTGTGAAGTGACTGCCAAAAAGGCAAATGCAATTTTAACATGTAGCAATAAAGGAACCGTTCCCAAATCATCAGTAGAAAAAAGCCAGCTCTTTTCTCCATTAGTGGGATCCCACCCTGAGGATTGGTATCCTATTCTTATCACTGTGCAACAAAGTTGTATGAGGAAAGATGGAAAGAACCATGTACTATTGTGCTTAAACCTTTATGAACCCTTTTGAATTTTCAATATTTCTTCACTGTCATGTGATCAAAATTGTAGTCAAGGTGTAAATACAACCAACATGTATGTAGGAGATGACCAGGCTGAGCCAAAGGAGGGGTCAAATGCACCATTAGTCTTGAGTCCCTTCGTGCCCACAAGAGATCTGAGTCCAGCCCACCTTCACTTCCATCCACTGTTAGCTATCGCCACCTCACTTTCACCATTAGTAGTTCAGATTCTTGTAGTGAACTTTACTGTGCAATAAAGCTATATATTCATTTGAACTGCCTGGACTCCTGATTTCCTGTCCTTGACAATGTATTTGCGATGATTGCAGTGTTCCGGGGTCACGTGACTGCATTCGGGGCCTTCCCAGCTGGCTTCTGACCAAGCAAAATCAATGGGGAAAGCTGGATTTGCCTAAAGACCGAAGTGATTCATTTAACAACTGTAGGGGGGAAAAAATCATAAAATCGAGTGCAACTCATTTAACAACTGCCTTGCTTAACAATGGAAATTCTGGTCCCAGTTGTGGTTGTAAGTTGAGGTTTACCTGCATGTTTTTGACTCATTTGTTACTAGATAAGAGTTTTAGGATTTGTGTGGAGAATACATCACGTTTGAGGTCATATTTATGCAGAAGTAATGAAATAAAAAAAAAGTTTCACAAATTTTTAAGTACCATTGGATATTTAGCCTTTGAATAGGAGACCGAGGGGGAATATAACTCCCTGAAAATGTGGCCCATGGAAGAATGCATGACCTGTTTTTTATTCTCCGAGAACCTGATTGAAGGTTAGGATAAAAATTCAGTACGCAAAGCAATAACCTAGAGGTAGAAATTTGGATGTATTCCAGATAATTACTTTGGATTCCTGAACTGAGAAGGGTGTAGGAAATGACAGCCTAAATTTTCTCTTCCAGCTTTCTGATTCTTTGATAAGGAAAATTATACCTGCAGTATATTATGCAATTATTGCAAATGTACTTGCAGAACTGGATGTCAGTTTCCCACACATAGAAATGCATATTTATTTTTACATAACATCTTTGAAACTACAAATGAATTTATAATGCAAAAGTTACATTTCAAATATACAGTTCAAATATTGGAAAAACAAGTACATGTGGTCCTCGACTTACAACCACAATTGAGTCCAACATTTCTGTGGCTAAGTGAGACATTTGTTAAGTGAGTTTTGCCCCGTTTTACTACCTTTCATGCCACAGTTATTAAGTGAGTCACAGAAGTTGGTTAGTTAGTAACATTGTTGTTAAGTGAATCCGGCTTTCCCATTGACTTTGCTTGTCAGGTCGCAAAAGGTGATCATATGACCCCGGCTTACTGCAACCGTCATAAATATGAGTCAGTTGCCAAGCATCTGAATTTTGATCATGTGACCATGCAGATTCTACAACGGTCGTAAGTGTGAAAAACGGTCATAAGTCACTTTTTTCGCTGTTGTAACTTCAAACGGTCACTAAATGAACTGTTGTAAGTCAAGGACTACCTGCACAATAGGCGTGTGTGGTACGTATCTGAAGACTGGGTTGAGACTGTAACACTTGATAGGATTCCTTAGGCAAGCACTCATCTCTACACTGTGTAGATCAATGAGTGGAGCTTAAGAAAGGAAATTTACTTTGTTTATAGGAGACTGTGATCCTACTGATAATGCTGACCAACCACTTCTGACCTCCATCACTACTAGCCATACTGGTTAGGGATATTGGGTGTTGACAGTGCTTTTTTTGTAAAGAAAAAAGGTGCCGGAACTCACACATGTCATACAACCCGCCTTGCCTACCCTACAAGGTTCCATCCAAAAAAGGTGCCGGAACTCCGTTCTGGGTGTTCTATGACAAAAAAAGCCCTGGGTGTTGTACTTTGACAACAGACGATGTGACAAGATTGCCTATCTTTAGCCATGCCTGCATGTGTGTTAGGGAATTATAAAGAGAAAAACAAATGCATCAAGCTTATACTGTTGTAAGAGGAGAACCATGTTAGTTTATGATGGCAAAAAAAAATTAGAAGTTGTTTGGTAGCACCTTTTCTAACACATTTTATTAAAAGGCAATTCCATCAGCAGGCATAAAGCTCACATAAGCTTATGACTTTTAATAAGGCACAAATAGAAATGGTGCTACCAGACTCCTGATTTTGAGCTTATGATAGCGAAGCCTCAATGCAGCAAGGTACTGTACTAGTCACAAACCTGGAAGTGGAAATTAAGCAGAGTCATTGAGGCTATGGCTTTTAGGCTACTAGTTAAGAGGGTGTTATTTTTCAAAGGAAATGCCTCTTGGTTAACATTTGTTATGAAACCTGCATTGTAGAGGGCTATTTATACCCTTATTTCTGCTTATGAGCTTTCAGTTACAAATTCTGTGCTGTGAGAGTAAAACATACGAGTGGATCGACCTTTCCTTTGTGCCAGCTTGGCTCTTATGATAATGTGAGCTCATAAAGGAGCATGGAGATGTCATCCAAAACATTCCCACTCTTTGGAGAGTAAAGCTACCCACGTGTTTGCCAAGACTAACCAATCTGGTTAGCAAAAGTATGATGCCTACGAGACAATGAAAAAACAAAACCCCGTTTGTTACCATCTAGCAGTGGGTGGTCTTGCAGCCCAAATCTGCCAGCTGTAATATTTGCAACGTAAAGGAAAAAAAATGGTTTACTGGGTCAAAACCTCACATGGGATCTATAAGAAGAGTTGCAGGCAGTAGACACTTGTTTCTTTTGCTGAAAATAGTGCCTTCGTTTACAGATTCCTCCCAGGTAGAATTCAAAGTCCTATTGATTTTTAAAGCTCCGAATGACTGAGGACCAAGGTACAGTATTAAAGGATTGCTTTTTCTTGCATAAACCTGTTCATTTATTCATATTTTTTTTCAATGTATCGCTTTATCCCTCTAAGGAAAGAAGTAGAAAAGATATTAAAAAGAATTAAAACATACTGATGGATAAACATATTTAAAAAACAACAACCAATGTTTAAACCTTAACCAGATGGTAAAAATGGATCAATTTGTCCATTGAATCACTATAAAAAAATGGGTAGGTAAAGGGTGATTACATATCATCAAGCCAGCGTTTAAATTGGGTGTAATAGTCTTTGCACTGAAATAAAACAATTTTCTTAGCTATGCTCAGTGTGTTATAGATCCAGAATTTTTGATGAATGAATTCTAGATTTTCAGTATATAATTTAATGTTGTATAATGTTATGCTTTCTCTTTCTAACATGATATGAATATTCATAAGAAACTTTCAGAAATATGTCACAACTATAGAATAAATCCAAATTATATATGTCAGTATTCCCTGAATAGTTTTAAGTTAAGTCATTTAGTCTTTTATAAATATCCTTTAGTTGATAAGTATCAACTAAACTTACAAAATGTTCTGTTGAATTATTTTAATCTAAAAGTTATATAAAGAAAGCCAGTTTGATCTAGTGGTTAAGGCACCAGGCTACAAAGCAGGAGACCATGAGTTCAAGTCCTGCTTATCCGTGAAAGCCAGCTGTATGACTTTGGGAAAGTCCCTCTCTTTCAGCCCAACTCACCTGACAGGGCTGTTGTACAGAAAAATAGGAGAAGGTGTGTTGGATAGCTTCTCCACCTTATTTGTAAAAATAATAAACGTAGAATACAAATTAAATAAAGAAGAAGAGATACAATTAGCTTTATTTAAAATTCTATTTATTGATTTGTTAAAAGAGGATATCCCAACTCTATACCAAATTTCTTGCAGATGTTCAATTTATCTTAATACTTCAAAATATGGAGTTATAATAA
Organism: Azemiops feae; assembly: GCA_023970755.1. Lineage (NCBI taxonomy): Eukaryota > Metazoa > Chordata > Lepidosauria > Squamata > Viperidae > Azemiops > Azemiops feae. The sequence goes on along the minus strand of JALGBA010000739.1, from coordinate 684,338 downwards.
TAATAATAAAGTTGGAAGGGACCTTGGAGGGACCTTGGAGGTCATCGAGTCCAACCCCCTGCTCAGGCAGGAAACCCTATACCATTTCGGACAAATCATAAACTAACCATTTCGGAGTTAGTTTAGTATAACTGAAAACTCTTTCCAATGCTAATATAAATTTTGGTCATAAGATATTTTAGTTGAATATTGCCTTTCAGCAATTTCAGGCAATCTAAAAAATTATTCTTGAAGCACTTCAAATGTTTTAAAGATTGATCAACATTAGATATAAAGCAGTAAGATAATTTTTTGCTCAAAAGCCCCCCCACCCTCCAAAAAAAATTATCTGAAATTTTCAAATCAGGATTAACCAAAAGTATAGTTATTTTTACAACATATCCAAACGACTCTTGTTTGTCTTTATTAATGGAAAAAATCTGAATTTTGATTAGTCCCTTCCAAGATATCTCTGGAGTTGTGTCCAAAATGATAGCTGAGATAAAGGACATGAGTTCTAGAAAGAAATAGAAATATATAAGCCCAATAAAATTGTTGAAAATCAATATACTGTAGATAAAAAAGATCTTCATATCAAAAGTGTAATTTAGAAAAAGAAGTATCAATCCATCCAATACAAATTTTCTCATTGTCTTAGCAATGTTTAAAGTATCTAGAAAATATTAACATGGGAATCAACTTAGTTGCATATATCCATTTTGAAGTAACATTACTTTTAACATTTATTCTCTCCCACAGATTCACAGGGAATTTCAACCATCTCCTAGTATCAAAATTAATCTGACTTAAACAATTTGCAATATTTATCCTTGCAAAGGGGAAAACCTGTAAGTTCCAACAAACTTTGAGATCATTTTAGCTGAGCCTGAAGAAAAGGAGCCCAGTAATTATGTCTGGATTCAGGAATTTTGCCACCTATAGAATTCCCTCTCACTTCCTATAGAGGAGCACCAAGATGGGGCTTGGAAAAGATACGGGGAGATTGTTAGTAAAATATGAGTTCAAACCTTTATAGAACATGAGCTCAGTCACAGAAAACAAGGAAGCATGAGAAAGAAAATAAAATTGCCCTGCCTTGATTCTGTTGGATATAAGAAGGAAGGAAAAGGAAATACTGTCAGGTTTTCAAATTATTATATCATTTAACAATAAAGTAGAATTACAGAAGTTCTTGTGGTCTTTGCCTCCAGACTAGACCTAGCATGAAACGCTGACACTTCCTATTAGCAAGTTGTTAAAGTGATTCCATTTTTAACATGGAAAACACCACAATAGTTCTGTTGTTGCTTTTATTAAACCTTTTATTAAAAAAAAAAACTACATTTATTATTTTTACGTTTCTGTGTTTTGGTATTGTGAGGCCCCCGTAATGCTATAGAGCAAGGCTTCCCAAACTTTATCCTACATTACCCAAAACTACTTAGCAGAAAGCCTTTATTTCAATGTCCCTGTTGTGATCGGTGATGGGTTTGTGTGTCATTATCCCACCCCCAAACCACTTTTACCCAATTTGGGGTAGTTTACCTGGGTTTGGGAAGCATTGCTTATAGGAAAGGCAGGATTTAAATATTTTAACGAGTTAATAAAAGACGTAAAGTCAGAGACAAGGAAACTGCAAGTTGAGCAACAGAACATGAGTGAAAAGGTAATGAAGGAGATGAAAAAATGCCAGAAACTGTTAGACCTCGAGGTGATGGGTAGGGAAACTTCATATATAGATTAATAAAGCATAGGGAAAGGATAGGTAACTTGATGCCTTCTAAGTAGGCATATCTAGAGGGCACCAAGTTACCCATCCTTTCCCTATGCTTCCCTTTAAAATATCTGACTCTAGGCATATCTAGGCATATCTAGAGTCAGATGTTTTAAAGCGGCTAATTTTGTCCAACATATCATTGTTATTTTAACTGTGTTTTATAGCAATGACTAACTTTTCAGGTTTTATATATCAAAACACACCATAAATTGACCATGTCAGTTGACATTACATAAAACACTACACTGAAATGTAATTATACATGCTTCAGAAATGATTTAAAAAAGAAGTGCTTTGGATCTAGAATGAGCACACCTTTCTGCAGCTCATTAAAATCTGAGTGTCTTTTTTCAATTTTTTTGTGCAAGTGTGAAAATGACGTTGCTGCTCAAGAGCATCCACAAGGAGGGACAAATGATGAAAATGGCCTTGCGGTGAGGCAACACAAGCTCTGCCTCTTCTGTGTCTGTTATAAACAAGCAGGCATGAAAGAGGTAGAGGTTGCATTGTGATGTTATTTTCAACTTTTTGATAAAAGTGCTCGATCCTCAGGATGCCTTTGCTGCTGCTGTAATGAAGTAAATTATTAAAGCAGTATATGTTTAATGCAATTCTTAAAAATAGCAACATATTTTTCAGAGTCTCATGGAAAAAAAGGCTCGTGTGATTTAATACATCATACAAAGGTGCTGTGTTTGAGCAAAGTCCAAAGCAATTCTTTTGAAGCTATGCACATCACTAGTGTAATGCATTTAGTTAGTTTGTAGATTAATACGCTGGTATGAACACATCTGGCTTGTTTATGTGACAAAGCAAGGCAGATTCAGCATTAATCATCATTAAGGGCCCCACCTAGCAAACTACAGACAAGTTCTGACAATTTACTGTTTCACTTGGTAACCTAGTAAACTTTGTTGGGCTTTGTAAGTCAATTATTCCTGTTCATTTGTTTTTGTTTACTTGAATTATTGAAACAAACAAATCGTGGTAGTTCAGTGAGGCAACATGCATGCAAAGCTATTTCACTCCTAGCCTCTTTGTTTTGAAAATAGCTCCTTGTGCACCTGGGGATGGAAGCAGCAGCGAAAAACAGGCGGAGGAAATCCTTCTACTGTACAAGACCCACTCTGGTTTGTGATTGTATTGCTTTCTTCCCTACCAATTTTTTCTGAAGAAATTAATTCCTAAATCATAATTTAACCAATAGTCTAAGTCTAGTTGGCTTGCTGTACTACAGTGAACTAGCCTTCAATAAATCATGGTTATAAATTGTGATTAAGCTCTTGTTTTACCACAATTTAACCTATAGTTTGGATTTGGATGTCAGATCCGATGGATTCAGAAAACATGCTAAGCCAAAATGACTTATGACCATTAGTTTAGCAACTGTTAAAAGTTAAGACAGCACTGAAAAAAGTGACTTACAGCCAGTTCTTGCACTTACAACTGTTGCAGCATCCCCACAGTCACGCGATCAAAATTTGGGCACTTGGCGACCAGGATGTATTTAAGACAGTTGCATTGGCCCAGAGTCACATGACTGCCATCTGCCCCCTTGCCAGCTGGATTCCAACAAAGCAAAGTCAATGGGGAGGAAACTGAATTTGCTTAATATCCGCAAGATCTAACACAGCAAAAAAGCTTGTAAAATCTGGTGTGACTCACTTAATGACCATCTCACTTAGCCATAGAAGTTCCAGTCCCAATTGTAGCCATAACTCATAACTGTATATGAATAGAAACTAGACAAACATGAATGGAGTCTATAGACACTGTGATTCAGATCACACTAAACCACAGAAATGGATCCAAGTGCGATTAAGAATCCATGTAGGTCATTACCTGAGGCTTAATGTAGCATATAAACTTGAAATTGTTACCAGTTTGGACTTCTGTAAACTGGAAGTGAAATCTTCAATCTGATTTTAAATTGTTTTTGCACATCCAACATTGGACTTTCTCGAGATTCAGATATATTAAACCTCTATTGTTGTTGTAAAGAATTACATATATGGCAGAAAGGGGAGAGGTAAGAAAATAGCATATTTTGCATGTTGCTAAAGGATGTCTTACAAATACAATTACAAATTAGGATTGTAATTTATATGGAAAAAAGGAAAAGTGTTGGCAAGGAAATGATTTTTAGGAAAGACTGCGATTGAGAGAGGATGCTCACATTTAAAAACCAGCTTAATATTATGATTTGAAAATACCTGAGCAATTGCAATTACGATTTTATCATTGTTTCAAAATTATATATATTTAAATAGGTGTGTTTGCAATGGCATACTTAACCATTGTTACCTTATTGGATTCAATGGTCATGTATTATGTAATTACCCATTAGCAGAGTTTATATAATCTGGACAGATACTCCATATTCAATGTGCTCATGTCAACAGAGCCAGTGTTTATTTTAATTTTTTAATTAACTGGTTTGAATATTGAGTATGAAAAAACAGATTAATTTAAAAACAATTGATGCGATAAATTGTACTAAGTGATTATATTTGCATGACAGTCATAAATTAGTGCAACCTTTTTCAGTTCAGTGGGACTTACTCCCCATGAACAAAGCAGAATTGGACTACTGTATAGCCCAACCAATTTAAATGGTGTTCTGTAACCAGTTATCTCCTACCCTTGTACCGTTGTTTCCTCAACAATTTAAACTTGACCTTGGTTTTGCTAATGTTGCTCTTGATTTGTACTCAACCTTCCAGTTCAAGATAATTTTAAATACTGTTTTGTTTGACATGTCTCCTCCTGATATCATTGATGAAAATATGAGGCATTTGTGGGAAAGGGAACGAAGGGCTAAAGAACTATCTGCAAATCGATCCGCACTTATACTGGAATAAATCTCATGGAACGAATAAAGTGCTTAATAAAGTTATAGAATAGATATACACGTGTATATTATAGTATTTACTGCTATACTAGGAAGCCTCTATTTTATGTGGAATTACCCCCAAGTAAATGAATACTGTACACGGTTTCCGCCTCGGTGTCTTGCTGCAACAATTTCGCAAGACCTATGTCTCTTTGGCATTTCCAAAGGTTTGAAATAAAAGTTTTCCCACTCGTTCCGTGGAGTAACGATATCCAATTTTGCTTTAGATTTCCCGTCTTCCTCAGGTAAAGCTATTGGCTGCCCGCTTTTCCACCCCTCACCATTCAACGTGATGCTTTCCCCTCTACCTCCCTTCCTGGGGGAAAAAAATCGTATCTGCAGAACCTAAATTTCCTTCGGTCACCGAGGCCTTTCCATTTAGTTCTCTGGTGAGTTTTTACCCTTTTTTTTACTACCCGGAAACAGCGCCAGCAGCGCATTCCCAGGTTACGGGCAACCACGGCTTGCCAGTCGCCAACCAAGAGCTTCAGTGGTTCCCTGTGCGCATGTCTCCCTGTTGCGCGTTCGCAGTTCGCGCCTGCGCAGAGCGCCTGGCTGGCCGTCAGCCTTTCTTTTGGTCAGGCCCATTGCAAAGCAGCTCCTCCCCTCTCATTCCCTTTCCCCTCCCCGGCAGCGCGGCGGCAGCGGCGGCGGCTGCTGCTACACCGGGTAGGTTTCTAGTCAGTATGGCCGCTCCTCCTGCTGCTGCTGGGAAGGTAAGAGCGCGCGGGCGAGCTGGCGGGCGGAGGGCGCTGAGGCTCGTGCGTCCCGCTGTCCTTTCGCCCTGCGCGCCTCGACTGAGCGGAGAAGCCCCGCGAGGGGCGGTCGAGCCGGGGCCCGCCTGAGCCCCGAAGGCTGACCGGGTTTGTTTTGATTTTACAGGTCGAGGGAAAGTTTTCGTTGACGGCGGCCGCTTGACACCCAGCTCGTAAGGCGTCCGGCCTCCAGGCCTCTCCCCGGGCGGGAGCGGGACAGAGCTCCAGCAAGGCGAGCAAAAGGCGCCTCAGGAGGGGAGTGAAATTTTCCTTCTCAGCCACCTGCAGTCCCGACTCTTCGTCGCCCGCGGTTCCACCGGCCTTCGCCCTCCCAGTTTCCTGAGGAGATTCTGCCGCCGTTTGTTTGCTCCAAGACCTCCTCGGCGAGAGCCGCCGGATGCCTTTTCTCCCCCTTTCCCCATAAGTTATCTGCGTTGGTTTAGACCCTCGGTGGAGGGACCCCCAATACCCCTGCTTTCACCAGACGTCGGCATCTGGCTCTTTAGCCTCCTGTCCGTTTCTCTCTACTTGAGAAGACCATGTTATTCAGTGGCTCAGCTATGTGGCCAGGTGTATTGCGCTAAGATGTGTGGGGAAATACTTGCATTTCCTTAATGATCGCACTGGGGTTTCCGTTGGCTCCTTGAAAATTGGAGTCTGGGCCTATGCTGCCTAGGGAGGGGGAGAACCTGTTTTTTAGTTAGGCATCCTCCCTTTCCTGATCCTGCTGATGTGTGAAACGGACGAACCACAGACTTATCCTTGGATCATTCTCCAGTTCTTACTCCTGTCTTGTAAACCTCTTTGAGTCCCGCTCTCTGAAATTTTTATTGTTTCTCTGGTGAAGAAAAGCTTGGGCAGTGATTACGGAAGAGGATAGAGTGCGTACATCCCAAACAAGTATTTTTGTGTGAGTCATTCACTTGGATTTATAACTATCTCCACCTTAATTTGAACAAGTTTTGTTTCTCTTTGGAATGGTCATATGCTTGTTCACATCATTGAGGGAGATGGATTAAAGTGGAACTTCTTAAACTTGCTACAAACCTTATTAAAGAAAACAATGGGGCTTCTCTGTTGGATTATTGCCTGCTTTAGTTCACAGACTGGAGGTATGAGTTGTTAGATCTTGATGGCAGGTAATGTTTGTCCTGCTTTAATGTGAAGTATAGTGGGAGCTTTGCTTATCAACTGTGGAGGGGGGCTTGGATCAAGAAGAGTTTCTCTTCTTTCCTGGTTGGTGTGGCACCACATATCTATCCTCAATGCCTTCAGCCTTGGCTATCTTTACTTGCCGCCCGAACTCTCATCCATTTCAAGAACGCCATGTCTACCTGGATGAGCCTGTCAAAATTGGACGATCAGTGGCTCGATGTCGACCAGCTCAAAATAATGCCACCTTTGACTGTAAAGTCCTGTCTAGGAATCATGCACTTGTCTGGTTTGACCACAAGACTGGAAAGGTAAGACATTTTAAATTTCTCAAGAAAATTTTATGATCATGCATGTTACTTTAATATTGCTAACTCTTTGAAGATTGAAATGTTGATTTGCATGTTTCAGATTTTATAAAATTTTGCCCAAGGTAATGGTTTTTAAGAAATTATTTATCAATAAATAGGCCATATTAGCTGGTAAAGTGTTAGAAATAATTGTTGGATTTATTCTGACAACAATCTTCTCATTGCACTATTATATATACTCAAAATTGAGAAATGGCTTGTATGCAGATACTGCACATCCCATCTCAAACAGTACTATTGACTTATTGTCTCCAACACTGCTTTAGTACTATATAATTTGATGTCTGAAGAATAGCGGATATTTCCATGCCTGATCAGAAGTACCTTACTCATTGCTTCTCTAATAAATCTTTTAATTTAAAAAATAAATCAATTTTTATCTCCACTATCTATGCTTAGATTTTTTTTGGATTATAATATGGTTTAAAATTGGACAAATGTTCCAGTTTTTTAAAATCGAATGCTGCAGCTAATGATGCAGCTAGTTTTTTGCTTGTCATTCTGAGGAAAGCAATACTTAAGTAATTTTTAAATATTCTGAACCTATAATTTAAACCTCCAACTTTACATGGCAAGCAGATGCATATTTTATCATTATATTCACCTTTCATAAAATATAACTGATTGCATCTGAAGAATGTTTCCTTATTTGGTTTGTATGTTTTAAAATATATTTATGCAAGAATATTCCAGTTTTAAGAATACACAATTTAATTTTAAGTACAGGTAGACCACAATGGCACCCAAAATTTATGTTGTTAAGTGAGACTTTTGTTAAGTGAGTTTTGCCCCATTTTACGAACTTTCTTGCCACAGTTGTTAAGTGAATCAATGCAGTTGATAAGTTAGTAACCCGATTGTTAAGTGAATCTGGTTTCCCCATTGACTTTGTCAGAAGGTCACAAAAGCTGATCACATGACTTTGGGACACAGCAACAGTCATAAATATGAACCAGTTGCCAAGTACCTGAATTTTGATCACATGATTATGGGGATGCTGCAAAGGTCATAATTATGAAAAATGGTCATAAATCACTTTTTTCAGTGCCGTTGTAACTTTGAGTGGTCACTAAATGAACTGTTGTAAGTCGAGGACTACCTGTAGTTAACACAAAAATTTGGAAATACCTGTACTGGCTATTGTAGTTTACATTAGCACTGTAATGGAATGTATACAGTGGGTTGGATACAAATTAAGCTTTTTAAAAATCAGTGGCACTCAAAGTAATCATAACTAAGTTCTCAACTGATCGACTTTGGTGTGATCAAACTTGTCGCTAATATCATTTAAAACAAGTCAATCATTTCCTGAAAGATACAATGAAAAGTCTAGGTTTCTTATAAAAACTTATTTTTTGGTAAGACTATGTTGGGTTGCATAGGCATCGTATATTATTTTAGCTTTAGCTTATATTAAAAGTTTTTGTGGTATAAAGGCAGATACTCTTAAATGTTAAGCATGCCATAATACCTATTTTTCTCAAGTAGAAACTAAAATAGGATATTCAGATGCTGCAATATGTTCAAATCAATGCTTTAGCTATCCAAGTTGTACAGTAATTACATTTGTTTAAAGTACCGGTAATCCTCAATTTACAACTACAATTGAGCCCAACATTTCCCTTGCTCAGCAAGACAGTTGATAAGTTAAGTTTTGTCCCATTTTAAGACCTTTCTTGTCGCCATTGTTAAGTGAATCACTGTTAAGTTAGTAACATGGTCGTTAAGGTGAATCTGGCTTCCTGTTGATTTTCCTTGTCAGACTCTGGGACACTGCAGCTGTCATAAATACATGCCAGTTGCCAAGCATCCAAATTTTGATCAAGTGACTGTGAAGATGCTGCAATGGTCATAAGTGTAAAAAACAAGTCACTTTTTTCAGTGCTGTTGTAACTTTGAACATTCATTCAGTGATTACAACCAGTCACTAAATGAATGGTTGCAATTTGTAAGTAAAAATACTTGTAGTATTTTTCAGTGACTATAAAATAGGTTTTTAGTGTTAGTATGCATTTATTATTTTGAAAATACTTTTACTCTTTTGGTTTATTTTGGTGAAGGCTACTAATTAATATATTAGCAAAAATTACCACCTGGCACAGTATGGCATAACATGATAAGGATGTTTTTTTTCCTGTACATTATGCAATAGAAAAAAAAACAGAACAAACTGAAAGTTGAATAAGTTGTAACATGAATGTCATATGACTTTAATGTAGAGCAACTTGTATTTAAGATGCAAATTAACAGTTCAAAATATAGAATCCACTCACATTTCTTGTAATATTTTAAAGGTCCCACTTTGAGTTATTTTTAATAGTGAAAATTAACATTAAATAAGGAACAAAGTATTAAAATAGTACTGGTTAATTTGTCACTAAAGTCTGTCTTCAGTCCTAAAATCAGTCTTTCTAGTTAGACTGATATGCTGAAATACTTTCTGCAAGTATGTTTCTATATCTTTGACATAATTCTATACATTATTTTAAAACTATACTACAGTTTTGCACAGTGGCAGATTGTTCAGCTGAGGTACAATTTCGAGTTTCAATATGGCTACTACAATCTTGGAACAAATAGGAGATTTTGCATATCTTTATTTAGTTGTCCCTTTTCATCTCACACTAAAGTGGATGTACTTACTTGAAGCTATCTTCCTACTGGTTGTCACAGGTATTTGTCTTAGTTCACAGTGGATAGGGAGCAGCGCTACATGTATCCTCCTTACCTTTGCCCTCTTGAACATAATTCAATATTATGAACTCTTGAAAATAGGAATGGAGAACAGCGGAGTCACCATAAGCAATTGTAAATAGTTGAATTTGAAAAGCACAAATATTGTAATGGTTGAAATGAGATTGAGAGCTGTTTAATCAGAATTTAAACATTAGGCCTTTTATTATTTAATGCTTTCATAGTTGGTACTGGTATCTGCAGGATCGCTGTCCTCCATGATGGCCTTGAAAGATAATGTGGCCACACTTGTACTCTATTCATCTGGCAATCACAATAGTGATAAAGAGTATTGGGTGCTACCATAGTTTTAACTATAGCAGAATCATCCTTGAGATTTTTGAGGTTGCACAAGGGTAAAAAGATAGATTTCATGTTATTGTTTGGAGTCTCTGGCATGCTTTGGCCCCTACCATCCCATTGGCCTTGTGACTGCTGGCACTAGAATGATTTGTCTAACCTGTATTCTCTATTGTGTAGCAGAGATGTTGGCAGAAAAGTGATCCTTGCTATGCTTATGTTTACATATTTAGATTCTGTCAAAAGAATGAAAGCAGTCTGGGAAAATATATATGTACCTTGTGCAATTGTGATCTGTGATCTATAGACGTTGCTCATTATCAAGACTATAATGACCCTAGAATATCATTTGTCAATTGCTAAATATTCTGTATTCTACATCTGAACACTTGTACACAGTAAATTAACATCAGACCAGGGTTCAGGCTTTTGCCACATTTATATCAAATCTGATGAATGGAAAATCTGTATTAAATATTTTAAGAGTTGAATATGTCTGATTTAGGAGTATTTATGGGAACACCTAACATGTAATGTAGTACACAATATCTTAAACAATCAAATAAAGTTTCAATCAATAAAAAATCAGACTAATTATTTTGGGATAAAAAGTACAATATTTTGGTCATATTTAATCTGTGTTCCTAAGTGTTGCAAGGCATTTCTTTCTCCAGATATTGAATGTTCTCAGAAGCAGTGTCTAGTTAGTAATTTACAGAGAAAGCATTAGTTACAAGAGGAGAAAATTGTTCCTCTTATATTAAATTAAAACAGCTTTACTATTAACAGTATTTTATGTTAGAATTTGGAAAAGAAGTGACATCAGCAATTAATAGCTGAGAGATGTTACTGCCTACTGATTAGGATTTTCCTGCAGAGATACTAATGTAGTCATTGCTGCAGAGCTAATACTGTAATTGCTGGAGGTGCTCCAGTATATTCACATAGCTTTAGTTTTCTTGAACCTTGACAATTCAATGAAATTTTATATATATCTCAAAAGTTCGCCTTTTAGCTTTCCAATGTTGACTTAAAATGGGCATTAAGCATTTTTAGTTAATGTTAATTCAATTGTTGACTTACAGTAACTATTAGTGGAAGCAATAGAAGGCTATCAGTTTTAATATGAGGTCATAGTTAAAATGCAGGTGTTAATTTGCATATGCATACATAGACATTGGAGGATAGGATAGGATAGGATAAAATAGCATAGGATAGCATAGGATAGGATAGCATAGGACAGAATAGAATAGAATAATAGAATAGAATATTTTAGAATAGAATAGAATAGAATAGAATAGAATAGAATAGAATAGAATAGAATAGAATAGAATAGAATAGAATAGAATAGAATAGAATAGAGCTGGAAGGGACCTTGGAGGTCTTCTAGTCCAGAGCTTTTCAACTGGTGGTATGCATACCACCCGTGGTACATTGGCACCTGGCAGGTGGTACGTGGCCCTGCCCAGCCCAGCCAAGTGTAGTGGGAGGAGGGAACGAGCCAAAGCGGCGCAGCGTAGGACTTGCCGTGAGAGAGTCCTCAGGAGCTGCAGCGCTGCTTGGGGCGAGACAAAGGCCCCAGGATTGGCACTTCCGGCTCACCCGGAAGAGAAAGGAGGAGGGGGGGCAGAGACAGGAGAGGCTATAAAAGGAGGCAGTTTTGGCGGTAGACGGGGAGAAGAAAAGACTCTGGAGAAAGAGGCAGAAGAGAAAAGGCTTTTGTCAGAGAAGCGGTGAGAGAGACCTGTGTGTGTGAATGAGGAGGATATTGGAGGAATGTGTGTGAGAGAATGGAGAGCGCTGGGTGAGCCACATTTTGCAGGATGAAGCGGGCGGATGTATGCCAGCAGGCTGATCGGGACCAGGAAGGCTCCAAAGGAGGTAGCTGCGGGAGGGAGGGGGAAGCAGGTGACTTTGCAGCAGGTGCTGCCAGGCCTGCAAATGCAGCGCTGCCCCTCCGCTTTCCAACCCCGAAATTCCGGAGTGAAGTTGGGCAGCCTCTGAGCGCCCCTGACAAGCTGCAACTCTGCTGTAGTCTCAGCTGCCGCCCCCTTCCTTGGCAGGGTGAGGCTGGAGCGTTCGGCCTTTAGTCGGGGCTGCCGGCATGGTGGCAGGTGGGAGCGCTGGGTGAGCGCCGCTTCGTAGAACGAAGCGGACGGAGGTACTTGCAAATCCCACCCCAGCTATGGCAAGGAGCTGCAACTGCGTCTGTGCCCTGGGGCCGAGGAGAAGGAACCGGAGGGGCGCGGTGACTGGGCTGCCTTCTGGCCTGCTGGATTCAGGTTTTTCCTTTGATTGGGAGCGTATGGCCTGACTCTCGCCGAAATGCAAATCCCTCTCGTAAGCAGGGATTGGGAGGCCTCTGTTTTTGTGGCCATGCAGTTCTAAAATAGATGGGCTGCTGCTGGGGAGGAGAATCAAAATAGGGCAAAACAAGCGTAGTCTACTATGGTTTATTGATTGCAAAATTTTCCTCGGGTTTTCGTATCCCTTCCTGGGCTATTAAAATTACATTGGCAAGGTCTGTACTGAACACCTGGCTGCAAACTACTCAACCGGATTTTAGCCTAGCTAGCCCCTTGTGCAATCCCAGGCCACATTCTAGAGGTAAGAGGATGTAGTAACAGGAGAGAGCTGCAAAATTGATTCATCATTTATTCTTCTCTTTAGCAGCAATAACTACGTTCTTTGACGACTTTGCTAGCAACCTGCAGGCTGTGAACTTTCCTTTCCCCCTTGGGGAAAGAATTCAGAAGTGCTAAATATATTTTTCCTGCTAATTACAGTATACCTTGTTGTTTTTTTAAGGAGCTTATGAGAAAAAGATGTGTCTGAAAATTAAAGGATGTATAGATTGAGTTGTGAGAAAGGAAAAAGAAGTACATGGATTTATGCACTTCCAGTTGCTGACAGGTGTGCCATTAATATTCTGACTTGACACCTGCATGCTCTCAGTGCCCAAACATTATCTTCATTCTTCATAGGGTGGTATTGTGGATTAACTAAATTTTTCTGGGTTCTGATTTTAAGGTGAGTACCCTGAGCTACGGAGGCCTTTGATCTTCTTAAATACATAATAATAAAATAATGAGAACTAAAGGCTCAAAGGGAAGGCAGATTAGAAAGAACGAGACCTTTTGGGGTCTTAAATTCCCTTCCTGTTAAGAGTTCCTTAATAAGGTTTGCTCTTCCTTCCTAACATCAATAAAGGTGGTTTTTCCAGAAAATATGTGAAGAGCTGTAATTAGTGATTTAACTATGTTTTCTTTTTGGCTGTGTTTAATTTATATATAATGTATGTTTAATCAAGGAGGGCTTGGAGAGGTAGAAGTGGCCAATATGGAGGCTGCACCTTGCCCTCCAGATCACTGTCTCCCCTACAGATCTCTGGAGAGGAGGAGGGGGTGGCAGGGGAACTGTGTGAGGGAAGGCTGCCCCAACAAGCCAGCATCCTTACCATGCATGATTGGAAATGGGAATTCCCTTTCAAGAAGGGCCAGCCTCCCTTGTGCAGAACCAGGGAGCGCTGCTCCCCTGCCGCCTTCTCTTGCTCTCCAGAGATCTCTCAAGATAGAAGTTGGACTTGGAGGAAACTACTTCCTGCAAATGTCCTCCATCTCCTGCTTTGCCGGGAGGGGACACTGGAAAAGGAAACACCAATGATGTCTAGGATTGGGAAAAGAACATCTCTTTAGCAAGCTACACACACACACACACAAACACACAAACATTCCAAGCTTGGAGACTTGTATCCACACCTGAGCTAGCAAATTGCCAATCATGCCTGGCTTGGGGAGAAGGCCCTCTCTTTCCTCTCTGGATAAAAGTTCCCAAACCTGGAATGTGGTGTGTGTGTGTGCGTGTGTGCGTGCGCCCACATGTGCTTGGCCGCTAACAGTTTGGGGAGGTGAGTTTGTGGGGCACCGAGTTGTCCCCACATTGAGTTAGCTGGTGCGACTTGTTCCGTTCCAAGCCAGCTTTCTCGAGTCAGCTATGTCCAGTGAGTGGCGTCGAGCAGGCCACATCCGCCTGCTAGGCAACTGGTGGTACTCGAATATTGCCATATCCTAAAAGTGGCACAATCTCTGAAAAGGTTGAAAAGCCCTGTTCTAGTCCAGCCCCCCCCCCCGCTCAAGCAGGAGAAACTATACCATCTCAGACAAGTGGCTGTCCAGTCTCTTCTTAAAAACCTCCAGTGATGGAGCGCCCACGATTTCTGAAGGCAAGCTGTTCCACTGGCTAATTGTCCTCACTGTCAGGAAGTTTCTCCTTAATTAAAGTAGATTTATTACAAATCAAGATTCTATCAGAATAGAATAGAGCTGGAAGGGATCTTGGAGGTCTTCTAGTCCAGCCCCCTGCTCAAGCAGGAGAACCTATACCATCTCAGACAAATGACTGTCCAGCCTCTTCTTAAAAATCTCCAGTGATGGAGTGCCCACGATTTCTGGAGGCAAGCTGTTCCACTGGTTAATTGTCCTCATTGTCAGGAAGTTTCTCCTTAATTCCAGGTTGCTTCTCTCTTTGAACAGTTTCCAACCATTGTTTCTTGTCCTGCCCCCTGGTGCTTTGGTAAATAACTTGATCCCCTCTTCTTGGTGGCAGCTCCTCAAATACTGGAATACTGCTATCATGTCTCCCCTATTTCTTCTTTTCTTTAGACTAGCCAAACCCAAGCCTTGCAGCCATTCTTCATGTTTAGTCTCCAGGCCTCGGATCATCTTAGTTGCTCTTCTCTGAACTTTTTCCAAGGTCTCAACATCCTTTTTGTAGTATGGTGACCAAAATTGGTTGCAGTATTCCAGGTGTGGTCTTACTGGGGTTTTATAAAGCGGTACTAAAGTGGATAATCTCAACCGGTCAAGGCTAAAAGGTTCTTGTGACAATGGTGGACAGGTAAAACTGATAATGTTTAGGCCCTAAAGCCATAAAAATTAGTATGAAAATATAATTAAAAATAGTTTAAAAGATATTGGTTAGTTGTAGCAGATACCCAAATAACCTTATTTATCTCAAGTTTTATTATTTTCTTATCATTAATCTATAGCCCCTTGTCCCCCGGCCAGTTGTGGTGCTGTTTGTGCAGTGTGTGTGCTCTGGCCTTCCCTGGGCATACTAGCTCTGCTGCACCATTTAGTACTAGAAGAAAAAATATCTTATGAACCGATATGTATGAAATTTTCTCTACATAGTATTCTGTGGGCTGCCTTTTGCTAGTTTATGCTAGAGCCTGTGAAGAGACTGTTTTAGTTTCAGACTACAGACTACAGCATGATCAAGCATGATGAGTTGAGTTTTGTAGCATTGTTTGAGACCATCCAATGAGACCTTCCAATGCAGAAATAGAGTGTAAATGCATATTGTGTTGTGGAACCAGGAATTGGTTCTGTTAGATAAAAAGAATTAAAATGAGCTTTGTGATAGCTATGTGGAATAAAGATAATGTTTCAGGGATACATAATTTATTGTTTTTGAGATTGGTCATTTTTTTCATAATAATAGTCACTTTAGTAATATGTATGTTTATATACCATTTTTCCACAAATTGTTCAAAGCAGTTTATATAAGAGGCAATTTAAATTTAATACTCTTGTTTCTCTTCATATTGCATGGTATAATTTACATACAAAATCTAAATATGCCCTTACCTCATTGTTCATTTAAAACATAGTTTTGTACAAATGAGAATTACAGAAAGTAATAATATTGAATATTATCGATATTCAGTATTATTACTTCTTGTAATTCTCATTCATACATAACATTATTGATGTTATCACTATTGATTAGTAATACTAACAACACAAAAAATATTATCACAAAATATTTCATCCAGCATTTTACATAACCTAATGTTAAGATTCTGTGCTCAGTTCAAACAGGAAGTGACAGAAAAATGAAGCACAGGAACCACACGTACTAATCCAGCCTAACCTCATGCAACAGGAAGGGATTATTATGGAAGCTGTCAGTGCTAATTGCAGTGCAAGCAGTCAAGTTCTAAGAGCACCTCTCAGAGCATTGTCCCTACCATCCTTAGTACAGTAGCTCAGCAAGCAACAAAATAACATTTGTAATTAAATTGTTGTCAAATATTCCTGCTTATGTCTGTATACATATTGGAATATATTGAGGGAACCCAAAATGTTGGGGTCATATTAAATTTAAATGGGAAAATTAACTGACAGTAATAATTAACAATGGAAGTTTACTACAAATTTTACTACAAGCATTCACAGGAGAGAAGAAAGATATGTATGATTATATCAGTCAGATTGATATAACTGCCTTATAACTATGATGGAAATAGTACTTATGTCAATGTTGGAGTACCACTGGATTAGCTTCAGTGTGGTTGGAACAGCCTGTTCCGAACTCAGACTCTTGAAATGTTTTGTACACCTTTAGTATTTTTATTTTATTACAAAGTAAGGGAAAACAAATACCTTTTTATTCCGACTGACATGTTGGCTAATGTTAGATATAGGGTAGGACTTTTCAACCTTTTCACAAATTGTACCACTTTTAGGACATGACAATATTCGAGTACCACCAGTGCTTAGCAAGATGTCAAAAACTTGATGACAGAAAAAAAGGGGGTGGGATTTGGGGTTTTACTGATTAGATTCATTTGTTGTTATAGAAATGGCTAGTTTATACTATTATGGAAAAGTAAAAAGTTGAGGTTCGATGTTAATGCTTCATTCAACTGCAACAGAGGAAGTCGGGAGTCAATGCCTTTTCTTTTTCCCTTCTTCCCCTCACTTTTCCCCCCCTTCTTCCTCTCCACTGTGTCCTACTATTTGCTTTTGTATTTTATTCCATAATCTAATAAAATGTTACAAACTGTAAAAAAAAAGGAAAAAAGTACCGGTTTTAATTTCTTCGGTAGTGGTTCTTTTGCTCTCAGGCCATGCAGAGGACCCCCAGCGGTGCAAACATACAATCATAGGACTTGTAAGGGACCTCAGAGGTTTTCTAGTCCAACCCCCTGCTCAAGGCAGGAGACCTTATACCCTTCTGGTCAAATAGTTGTCCAGTCTATTTTTGAAAACCTTCAGTGATAGAGCACCCACAATTCTGGGACGCAAGCTATTCCATTGATTAATTGTTCTCACTATCACTATCAGAAAATTTCTCCTTCTATGTTAGATCTCTCTTGAGAGAATATCATCATCATCAGCAGCAGCAGCAGCAGCATGTCCTCGCAAAGACCTTGATTCTGAATCATAGTTAAACAAGCGATGCGAGTTCAAAAATAATGGTTTAACCTAAAGATTTCAAGGTCAAAACATCACGCATGATGCTTGAGAACTGGTTTATTAGCATAAAGATAATAACGTTGAAGCTTTTTTATATGTTGATACAAAAATCCTTACCAAGCCAAAATGACGAAAATGAATATCAGATACTCCATTAATCATACATTTAATAAATAAACTCACATTTTCTGTAAAAGAAAGTCATTTCATTTTGGCAATTTAGCTGGCAGCATTTTTAATTAACTAGAACAATATTTGGTTTTAATCCTGAGATGACTGCATCCTTAGTGTTGCTTGCAATTATTCATGTCAACCATGATATCGATATTCATTTGTTAATTTTGAAAAATGAGAAAACTTAGGTATACGTGTGTGTGTATGTAACTTGGCAATTTTTTCTGGAAACAAAATTGTAGAAATCTGTCTCTCTCCCCCCCTCTCCCCCTCCCTCCCCCCCTCTCCCTCGCCTCCCTCTCCCTCCCTCCCTTGGAGAATTAAATAATAAGACCATCTGAGGAGCCGCTGCCTGTCATTGCTGCTTCCATCTCCTTGCTATGACTTCAGAGAGGTGCAGCTCTGCATTGAGGCACTACTACACCCAGGGCTCCAACCTCCCTAGTTCCTCCTTGTGCAGCCAGGCCTGAACAGTGAGTGGACAGGCCATTAACGTAGTGGCACACAAGATAGTGGTGGCCCACTATAATTAGAAAGCTAGATTTTCAGTTCACAATAAGTTAATAAAGAAGACAAATCTTTTGGAAAATAGTCTGAAATTGAACAGAGGGTTCTACTTGCCCAGGGAAATAGCAGTAGGAGAATGATTAACACTCTCTAACTCTCACAGCAAAAGAAATTAGAATTAATGCAGTGTCTAACTAGAGCAGCTATCTGTTTCTTAATTCAGTTAACCTGAATTATGTAGTTCTTTGTCCCTAGACTTACCCTGTGTATTTGGGATAACTCCTCCAATCCGCTGGAGAGAGGGTGCATTCTTCCTGCTTTCTGAACTCAGGGAGAAAAACGTCTTGTTTTAAATCTCCAGAATTTTGCCTTTTCAAAGATCAAAACTTTTCCTGTTACCTAAGAAGGGGAGTAGTTAATGAAATCTCTTGTATATACGTGGTAAACGCCATGCCTAAGAGCAGGTATGTATTCAGTCTCAAACACTTTCTAGATTAGCAGGGAGACTAGTATTGTGAATGCTGGCGGGTTATTCACATCATAGGTATTTTTTTATTTGTTTCTTTACATTATTTATAAAAATATATAAATGTATATGCAGCTGTCCTGGAGAACAAGGTTATTCCTTCTAAACTTCGTAAGAGGATACAAAAATTACAAATTGATTTTGTAAGACATTATTGTATGACTTTTTTTTATTAACCACAAACCCTGCTCTTGCTGAATCTTCTCTAGGCTTTAATATTTTTCAAAATATCATTTGGCAATGCTGTTGTAAAACTTTTTCCTCTTGAATTTTTGTACTGTTCACAATCACTCTTACCGTCATGACCTCTTGTCTGGATTACTGAGATGCACTCTACATAGGGCTGTCCTTTAAGAGTATTCAGAAGCTGTTGCAGAATGCCGCTGCTTGGGTAGTAAAGGGTGTCATGTATTTGACACATATTACACCACTGCTCTGTGAGCTGCATGGGTTGCTAGTTTGTTTCCAGGTGCAATTCAAGGTGCTGGTTATCACCTTTAAAGCTTTTCATGGCTAGATATTGTTATGTAAAAGTCTTCTCCCAGTTCTTTCTCCCGGTCCAATTCAGTCAGGAAGATTTGGCATGCTGCAAGGGATTTCAGCTGGGGAACCCGGAGATGTGCCTTGTCTGCCATAGGTACCCTGCCCTTTGGAATATTCTCTCTTCAGATATCAGGGTGATCCCAACCCTGGTGGCCTTTTGTAAGGCCTTGGAAATTTGGTTGTGTGCCTGGGCCTGGAGCCCGAGTGTGCTAAAGGCCCCGTTTCCTGGTTGTATTAATACCCATAGTAACAGCTTAGTGCCATACATATTTATTTTTTATTGTTTTAATTTTTAGAAATGTTTTATGTGTTCTAATGTACACTATCCTGAGTCACTTGTTGAGATAGGCAGTTATAGAAATCAAATAAATAATAGTGATTCATTTAGTAGTGCTAGCAAATATAATACAAGTTATGATGGACCTCCCAAAAGCTACTTACAACCCAGTTCCAAAGTTCCAGTGGCCCCCCCTGGTCACATGGCTACATTTTACATGCTCTGCAACTGGCCAGCCTTTACAGTTGTTTGGTCATGTCCTGCAGGCCTTTGTAATTGTGATTTACAATATTTTTGCTGGGAAAACGGTGTTTACTTCTGGTTTCTGGCAAAAATTGGGCCATGGTGAACAATGGATTTGCTTAACGACTGTGCTGCTTGCTTTAACAACTGTGGTGTTTGCTTAACAACCATAGCAAAAAAAGGTCATAAAGTTGGACAGTCACATGATGACCTACTTTATGACTGTCATGACTTAATCATAATTGCCAGGCTCAATTACAGTCATACGTCAAGGATTTCCTGTATTCTTTGGGAACAGGAACCATTTATGATAAATAAGGTATGAATTCACTTTCTATTTCTATAAAAAAAATAATTCTCCCCACTTTTTTCTTCCATAATAATTTCTCTCCTCCACCTCCTCCTTTCCCCAAGCTATTGACACTTTTAATCTCTAATTCTAATCCATTTATACCAATCCATTACGTAACAAATTGCTTAAATGGCAGAAATTAAATTTCTGACTTAAACTTATAATGAGGATAAAAAAGAATGGTCTGGAGTTTTGTGCAAATGCATTATTCTGTTTATTTTTTCAATGATGATGTTTATTAATAGTATGTTGTGCTTTCAGAATAGCAGTGCTAATATCAGCAAAAGCTAGCAGAGGGGATAATCCTGGCAGAATTTGTGCCTTTAGAAGTTGGGCTATTCAATAAAATATGAAGGGATTGGTGCGATAGAATGGCCAAGAATGTTCGATAACATTGATAGTTGCACATTGATGATTTCGGCTTTCTATAGACATTGGACTGGGCATGTGTTGGACAGGCTCTTGTGTAGAGATAGATGAATTCACGTCTCCTCTTGCTGTAACCACCGCCAATTTGTTTTCCTGTGCTGGAATTACTAATTTCTCCAGCATGAAGAATGGAGAATCCACGAATGGGTTAACTCTTTCTTCCTGCCCAATTAGACCAAGTCAGTCAAAGTTGCCACGCCCGTCCTGGGCCAAGTCACGCCCCAGTTTCGACTTGGTCTTCAGCCCAGACGGACGTGGTAAATTTGGCTCCCAGCTAATTGAGAAAAGCAGGTTGTACACAGTTATTCCATTCGTGGATTCTTTTTCCTTTCTTCTGTTACCATCTGCTCAGTGCTGGGATCAGCGCTGTCCCAGATTGGTAAATACTTTAAAACGTGCTCCTTTGGTGTCTAGGCAATCCTCGTCTTCGAGGATTACTCAGCTGATTGTCGTGGCCGCCATTTTGGGTGCCGCACGGCGAACAGTTCCTTTTTTCTTTCTGCCTGATCGTTTCTCTCTTATAGGATCTTTTCCAAAGCGTGCTTTCTAGTTATTCAGGCAGCCCTCGCCTTGTGGATCCCCCAGCTGATTGTCGTGGCTGCCATTTTGAGCGCTGTGTGGCGATCGGCTTATTTCTCTTTGTTGTTTGTTTCTCCTTACCGGGGGTCTAAAAGGAGACTAGGCAGCCCTGTTTCAGCTGACAATCAATGGGGGACTACCTTTCCAATTGAATCAGCTAGATCCTTCTTTCTTTAGTTTCCCTTTGGCCGCATTAGTTGCAGCCGCCATTTTGGACTGCAGTAGGCAGTCAAGCACCCAGAATTCCGGACGGAGCAAGCGTTCCAAGAGCCACACGGCCGTGTCCCGTCCAGTTGTTGGATATTAAATTCCCCTGATTGCCAATCAATCAAGCAGTGTGTCAGTGACTGTTGCTTCTATCAAGGCAGTTTGGCGGCTGCCATTTTGAGCCTTTTACTGCTGCAGGCCGCAAGGGTTTTACCCGTTCTGACTCAGCAGCCTGGTCAACACAGAGCCAGGACTTTTGCCTCAATCCACAGGCCTCGCTCATCAGGCCCACTAGGAGTTGGCCCCAAGCATCAGTTACCTTCTCTCAACTGACAATCTTCCCATTTTGGGCCTTCCCAGCTATAGCCTGTTTGCCATAGTCTGCATCTAGTGGAACGGCCGATACATTGGAACTTGCCGCCACTAAGTGAGACACGTGTGATCCCATCACTAAATGCGACCTTGGCCTTGTCGGGAGGTCTCTCGTGCCCTGTTCATCACCACTAAGTGACGCGCGACATCCATCGCTAAGTGTGACTCCGAGCTTGCCGGTGGGCCGGACTATCACAGATCCATGTGAAGGCCAGTCCCACCTTGGTGGGCCGCTGCCGATTTCTTGCAGACCGAGACGCTTCAGCACTCCACTGAAAACTCTCGCTTCATAATGGCAGATAACACTGAGCCACAGGCTTCCACCTCTGGTGGACACACAAAGCGTAAGTCCTCTAGCCAGGAGGCAGCTGCTAAAATCAAGGCCAAAACTAAGGCCAGTTTTGACAAAAGAGCCTCCAAAGCGGCCGAGAAACAGGCCAGCCGCAGGCATCGTGCCTTGGAGAGGCAATTCTCCCGTGCACAAAAGCTGCCTGTAGGGGAGACGGTCAACCCGCCCCCTACCACAAGTGCGTGGCTAACTTGTGGCCCATGCCTTGAGCCTCCCATGCCAGCATGGTCCCCAGAACGGGACCCTGGCCAGGGTTTTTCACCCGGTTTTTGTCAGGAGCACCTTTCCCTCTTTGAAGAGGAACCAAGGCCTCAAGGACCCCCTCAGGCACCAGAGGCCACATTTACCCCAACTGCAGTGGGGCTTCAGCCTCTTGAGGGGCCGCCTTTCGCGGGTCAAATACAGGCTCCAACGGCTACGTTTACCCCCACTGCAGCGGGGCTTCGGACCCTGGAGGATCCATCTTTCACAGACCAACTGCAGGCCATGATTTCCCAGGCACTTGCTCAAGCAATGGCGTCCACAGTGCATCCACAGGCGACCTCCGGCCCAATGGCCTCCCTGGCTTCACCAGGCCTCTCGCGATCCGATGCTTCTCACTACCCAGATCCCACTTCGCCCCCACACTCTTTTGGGAGCGGTGTCTCAAAATACGTGGAGTATAGCCATACTGAAGGGCAGTGGTCGGACGATGAGGAACCTCCTCAGGACCCTCCTCTCCTCGTAGGTTTATTCAATCCCACGCTCTTCCCATCCCTACTCCGCAAGGCCTGTGCTACTGGCAAGGTCGGTCCGGATCAGTCTTCGGTACCTGAACAGGTCCCTAGCCAGGATACGAGCCCGTTGTTTTCCGAACCGGTCGTCAAGCATCAACAGATCCCTTGCCCTCCGATGTTTTTGAAATCTGTACAGGGGCAATGGGAATCACCAGGTACCTTTCCCTCCCCCGGGGGAATTGACCGTAAACTGCTTGACACGGCACCGACTCTGAATGAGGCGCTGGAAGTGCCTGAGGTGGACGAGTCCTTAACCCCTTTGTTTTCAGATTCCAAGGTGCCAGGGGATATGGCGGAGGCGTTGAAGGCTGAGGACAAAAAATCCGAGGTTTCCTTCCGCAGGACACACCAGGCTTCGGCATGGGCAATAAGAGTGTCCACCTCAACTTCATTCTTCGCCAGGATCTCTCTAATCTGGCTCCGTCAACTCCAGACTAGGTTTCCTCCAGAGGAGGTAAGAGTCCACCAGGACTTAACCAAGTTAATGGCGGCCTCGGAGTATATGGCAGACGTGTCTCTACATGCTGCCAGATTCTCAGCTCGTGCCTTAGCCTCCAACGTCATCGCACGACGGTTGTGGCTCAGGAATTGGAGAGCTGATACCAAACACAAATGGCACGTGGCTGCCGCCCCGTACCAGGGCGGGTGTCTCTTTGGGGAGGTCCTTACTCCCTATTTAATGGAAAACGGAGAAACAGAGGGTGCTTTCCCACCTTTCCAGGAGGTCGGGCCGACGGTTCTTCCCGTATGCCCGCCGTCATTCCTTTTGGTCAGGACCGGACCCAGCCTCAGGACACATCTCCCGGCCCTTTCCCGCAGGCCCGGACCGTTCATTTGACCGGTCCGGTTACAGGGACAGATCCAGACAACAGGCTCAGGGTAAGCGGTCCTTTCGAGGTAGGGGAGGCCGTCCCTTCCGTAAATGCAAGTGAGTCGGGGAGGGCCTCTCCCATAGGTGGCAGGCTAACTTACTTTGTCCACCAATGGGAGACCACGACCACGGACTCTTGGGTGCTAAGCATCATCAGAGACGGCCTGTCTCTGAAGTTCGTGACCAGGCCTCCACGACGCTTTATTTCCTGTCCCCCGTCAAGGAACCCAGTAAAGAAGGACCTCATGAGGGAAGCCATTCGGCACCTGTTAAACTTAAGAGCCATAGAGAAGGTACCAGCCAGTCAACTAGGAAAGGGGTTTTACTCCATCCTCTTCGTTGTCCCGAAGGCCTTGGGGGGATGGAGGGCAATACTCGACCTCAAGGGCCTAAACTCCCACATTTTGTATCGGAAATTCAAGATGCAAACTCTCCAGTCCATCTTGACCAGCGTCAGGCGGGGAGACTTCATGACGTCAATAGATCTTACGGAGGCGTATCTCCACATTCTCATACATCCAAACCACCGACAATTTCTCAGGTTTTGTTATTCCAACAACCACTATCAATACAAAGCCCTGCCGTTCGGCCTCTCGTCGGCTCCAAGGGTTTTCACCAAGATCCTGGCAGTGCTCGTCGCACATCTACGATTGGTACCGGTTCGCATTCAATGTTGCCTGGACGACATTCTTATCCAGTCGTCCTCTACTCTGACCGCCCAGGCGGACCTGACCTTAACTATAAAGACACTTCAGGACCACGGATTCTCTGTCAACTTTCGAAAGAGCCAGCTGACTCCCTCAACCCGCCTCCTGCACTTGGGCACGGTGATAGACACAGACCTTTGTCAGGTCTACCTGTCTCGGGAACGTCAGGACACCATTCGAGCCCTGGTCCTCAAGGTCCACAGGGAGCATGTAGTGACACTGGCTATGCTCTCCCAACTATTGGGAAAGATGATATCATGCATAGCAATAGTACCTTGGGCCAGACTACACTCCAGAAGCCTTCAATGGTTCTTGCTCCCATTTCAAAGACTGGGCACAAGCTCTTCCAACCAAAGGGTACGGGTTCCATTCCAGACCCTAGGATCCCTTCTGTGGTGGACCTCCCCAGCGGTAGCCAGAGGGTCGCTGTTCAAGGAACCCGACCGGCTAACCCTGACTACAGACGCCAGTCTGTTTGGCTGGGGAGCGCACCTCCAGTCTCAGTTGGCTCAGGGCCGGTGGTCCCGGTTAGACCTGAAGCACAACATCAATTGGTTGGAGCTCAGAGCTATACACCTGGCCCTCCGCCACTTCTACAACAAGATTGCGAGGCAACATGTGCTGGTCCTCACGGACAATGTGGCGGCGAAGGCCCATGTGAACTGTCAAGGCGGTACCCGATCCCGGTCCCTCATGGCTGAGGCCCAGTTATTGGGATCATGGGCAGAGCAAAATCTCCTCTCCCTGAAGGCCGAACACATCTCGGGAGAGGCGAATCAACGGGCAGACTATTTAAGCCAGTCGACAGTGGACCATTCAGAATGGCGTCTCCACCCGGCTCTCTTCAGGGAGATATCAGAGAGGTTCGGTCGGCCGGTTCTGGACTTGTTCGCCTCCCTGACGAACTCCCAGCTCCCAAGATTCTTCTCCCGGTTCCCCTCTCCGGGGGCGGAGAGAGAGGACGCTCTTCGCAGTCCATGGCCAGGGGGACTGCTGTACGCTTTTCCCCCTCTCCCTCTGATCCCGGCAGTCATCAGAAAAACACTGCAGGAATGGGCAGAGGTAATATTCATTGCTCCACACTGGCCGAGATGACCGTGGTTTGCCGACCTCGTGAGCCTTTCCGTGGTCCCTCCGTGGAGGATTCCTCCAGATCAGATAATGCTCATAGAGGGAGTCATACAACACCCAGAGCCCCAGTGGCTCCAGTTAACCACCTGGCACTTGAACGCCGGATCTTGACTCAGGAATCCTACTCATCAGGAGTGATTTACATGATTCAAGCCTCCCGAAGGCCGGCGACGAATCGCATTTATGAGTCCACATGGAGAAATTTCTGCCAATGGTGCGAAAGGAACCACTTGGCTCTTTCGGATGTGACTATTCCACGTCTCTTGGACTATTTGTTGGAAGGCGTTAATAAGGGCTTGGCACCCAAAACTATCCGCAGACAGGTGGCGGCTCTATCCACGGTGTTTACCTGTGACAACTCGGACCCATTGGCTCAGCACCCCATGGTCCGCTCCTTTATCAAGGGGGTTACCAACAGCAAACCGCCCGTGGTTCATAGGTATCCCACTTGGGAGTTGCCGCGGGTCTTACAGGCCCTTACCGAGTCACCCTTTGAACCCATTAGGACCTGCAACCTGCGGTCCTTGTCTCTCAAGGTTGCCTTCTTGGTTGCAGTTACCTCGGCTAGACGCATCTCAGAGCTGGCAGCTCTTTCTATCAGAGAGGACTTATGCGTCTTTCACCAAGACAGAGTGGTCCTGCGTTTGGATCCCTCATTCATTCCCAAGATTAACACCATTGTTCACAGAGCGCAAGAGATCGTGTTGCCGGACTTTTGTCCTAACCCGTCTCATGGCTTGGAACGGCAATGGCACACTCTGGACGTCCGCAGGGCGTTGCGCTATTACCTCAAGCGGACGGCGGCCTCTCGCAGGTCTGAAGCCCTTTTTGTTTCATTCCAACCTGCCTCCAAAGGTCAGAAGGTGTCTTCTACCATTGGCAGGTGGATCAGGGCCTGTATCTCAGAGGCGTATCAGGGGCGCTCTTTATGAGTTCCACGTCATGTGACGGCGCATTCCAAAGTGCTGCTACCTCTGCGGCATGGGCTACACAGGCAACCATAGATGACATTTGCAGGGCGGCGACATGGTCTTCGCCTTCCCCTTTTGTGCGACATTACAAACTTGATAAGTTTGCCTCTGCGGAGGCCTCCTTTGGCCGAAGGGTGCTATAGCAGATAGTGCCGGCGGCTGGGACACAGGCCCAGTCTGCTCCCCCCCATAGGGACAGAAGGGCTTTGGTATGTCCCATTCGTGGATTCTCCATTCTTCATGCTGGAGAAGGGGCGTTATCTTACCTGAACGCTTTTTCTCAGCATGATGAATGGAGAATCCACACCCATCCCTTATACGCAGTCAGGTCCAGTGTCAGGGATCTGGGAGCCAACACGTCGTACAGTCATTAGCTCCGCCCTCTTCAAAACTGGAGCGTGATCTGGCCCAGGACGGGCGTGGCAACTTTGACTGACTTGGTCTAATTGGGCAGGAAGACAGAGTTAACCCATTCGTGGATTCTCCATCATGCTGAGAAAAGGCGTTCAGGTAAGACAACGCCCCTTTACTACTACTCTGCTGTGAAAACCCTTAGAGAGCAAAGGAGTATGACCATCTCACAGCTTCAGCCAGAGTCATTGCCATTCCTCCAGATAGGACTGGGACCTGTTCCAACCCCCTTAGCTGTTTCTTGTGCAGCTCCTCTGTTGTCTGAATGCTATATTTCCTATTCTAAATCTATAACAGGAGGAGCTATTGCAGTGGTGGTAGGAAATGCTTACCTTGATTTGCCCCATCTAGGGTTGCAAGTTTGAGATCCTTACTATGCTTTTTTGTCAGCCTAATTGCCATACACTAAATAAATAAATGTTGGCCTAATGATAGACTACTAAGCTGCTTTTACAGTTATTGCTCTCTTGCTGTATGTGAATCCAAAAAATAAGTTGGAGGTTTCATGAAGCCCTGGACCATAAGTTTGCTTTAATCTAATAATTAATCTTTGTTTTCTCCCTGAATGTTAGATTGACCAGTTTAGATGTTGGTTGCTTCACTGAGCTGGTGATATGATAAACGGAAAGGCTTCTGTATTTATGTAGACTTTCATGCTTTGCATATAAAATAATTCTACTTAACTGAATGAAACTTTTAATTACAGCGAAGGCAGGTTATATAGCATATTTCCTCTGGGTCATTTTTGTCTATGTATATGTGTGTGACACCCCCCTTCCCCAAGACAAAAATCATGATGGATAAGGCTAGTAACAAGGAAATAAATTGCAAGTAATGATGTCTTTTGGAACAAGTCATTAGGGCAAAAAGACATAGTAGCTAATGATTTTATATGCAGTTGCTTTCATTTTATCAAAAAGCATGGGTTTCTGCAAAAACCTGATAAGGCTAAAGTCATTTAAAGAGTGTGGTTTGGAGGAATGGGCCTAAAGCTATGCCATCAAATGTTTTTGAGGAGAGGCATCATAGACCTTCTGGACCGATCCATAGCTATTTCTTCCTGCACAAATAGAGAATGCTGTCTTATCTCCCATGAAACATTCAAAAATTGACAATATGTATAACATTAGGAATTTGTTAGATACATTTGAAATGGCAAGGGGGAAGGAGCATATTTCTGTATATTTTAGCATATAGTTCCAATAGAAAAGAATACCTCTAACTCGGGGTTGGATTGTAGAGTTCTTGGTGCTCTCTGTGCTTGATAAGTTTGCTTGATTGCAGTTATCATCATCATTAGTTGTTTAGCTCAGTAATGAAATGCCTGCAAACAAGTCCAGAGAGCACCAAGAATTCCATATAGTTTTATTCTCTGAATTCACATGTTTAAATTATATAAAGGTTTTTGCTTAAGATTTGAACAATCTTATATCTTTAAAATATATAATTGCCTACAAGTAGACAAACATCTAATCAAAATGCTTATAATCTATATTTAAATTTTCAAAAACAAAGCAAAAAGTGGAATATAAGATCAAAGCAAAAAGTGGGATATAAAATTAATATTAAAGATGAGAAAAATCAGTGCACCTGCTGTTCAATGAAACATGCTTACAGTTAATGCCAAATGCTTACAGGCAATGCATAAAAAAGAAAGTGCTCACCTTATAGTTTGGTTACGTTTTATGTGTTCTGTCATTTTAAAGAGCAAGGGGAAGGATTGTGGTTTGAGATAAAAGAAAAGGAATACTTGTTTTTCTGTGAATATGTTAAAATTTCTACTAGCTGAAGAGCTCTATGACTGGAAGAGGACAAAACTACTTTCTTTAAAAGGGGAAACAATAGTCAGAGATTATAGATCAACCAGTCTAACATTTATATCTAGGAAGATTTTAGAACAGATTGTAAAACAATCAATCTGTAAGGAACTTGATTTTTCAAATAGTTTATTACTTGATTTTTTTAGCCCACCTAAAATTCAAGTGACATATATACCTAATGTTTCTATTTTCTGTTTATCCACATCAACAAGCCAATGTGGTGGTCCTAAGGAAAGTGACTGGCCCAAAGTAGTACCAAAGTGGGGCTAAAGCAGAGGCCTGGGTATGGTGACAACTGACTGAGACCGCTCAAGGCCCCAGGCCTCTACTTTAGCCCCTGCTGTGGCACTGTTACCAATGAGTGGTGCCATGCAGAGTGGCGAACATGGCAAAGACTGATTGGGTCAGAGTTATGTAGGTGGGAGAGAGTTGCAGCACCTTGCAGGCATAAGCACTGCTGGGCTGGGTAGGGGAGCTGAGCTGGCTTCCTGGGGCAGCTGTGCCTTTGTGCTGTACTGTAGCATTCCCCAATTTATGCATGTCATACACCAGGTCTCCCAGGGTTCTTCCCACAATGCTGTGGCACCCCACCTTGTTACCTTGGACTTCCTCTGCTTGACAACCCATGATTCACAGTTAAACAAAGGCCCCCAGAAGTGCCACTATTGCAGTCATTAAGCAATGTGATCACAGGACATTTCATTTTACGACCCCATTGCTTAGCAACCAAAATTCTACTCCCAATTGTGGCCATAAATTGAGGACTACCTCTAGATAATGTAATGTTTCTTTGTTTCAGCAGAACATCTGAAAAAAATTCTCCATGAAATTCTGATTAACATGCTAGTTAAGTGTGCACTTAATAGTATGAAAATGTAGTTTTCCTTTTTAGTTCTCCCATTCAATCGTATCTGAAACTCAGAAACTGTCTGGATAAGTCTTGGAGTTTTTTTGGCATGAATTTTCAGAAATGCATTGTCTACCTCCTTTCTAGGGCTGAGAAAGTGACTGGCTGGCTGTGATACCAGAACTCAGTCTCCGATTTTCTAGCCTTAACCACTACGCCATGTCTAATCTATCATCAAATCCTCGCCCAGCCGGACTTCTGCTGCTATAACCTATGCCTAGAGCAGGGGTAGGCAACCTTGGCTCTTTTATGACTCATGGACTTCAACTCCCAGAATTCCTGAGCCAGCATGGCTCAGCTTGGAAACCTCTCCCTTTCCCCTCAGCATGGCTGGCTCAGGAATTCTGGGAGTTGAAGTCCACAAGTCATAAAAGAGCCAAGATTGCCTACCCCTGGCCTAGAGCATTGTCGACAACGTCCCTAGACTTCATCACTAACTTATGAAAATCTGGGGAGGCAAACATATTTTCTGAGGCAGAGTTGGTGCACCGTTTGAGGGTTCTATAGGATTTGTGGCTTCTGCTCAAGGAGAAGATGGTATCTGTGATCAGGAAGGTTTTTGCAAAATTTGTTCATTCAGTTTGCATAGCACAAAGTGTATTAGCTAATTTGTATAGTTACATCTTGAATGCCAATTATATTCATTCCTTAATTGTGATGTACATCTCATAGTCACCTGCACTGTAGTCATCTCTTGATTAAATTGTTGTAACATGCATGACATGGGAATGTCCTTGATGAGCGTTTGAAAGTGTAAACTGGTCTAAAACAGTGGTGTATTGTGGTTTGATATACCACAATATGCTTATATGACACTATTGCTATATGAGGAGAACTGGTTTTCAGGGGGCTTCTGTGTACAATTCAAGATGTTTGTTGATCTCTAAAACCCTATATGGGCCAGATTACTTGCGGACTGCTTATCCACAGTGGTTTTAGTACATCCTTCTAGATCTGACAGAGTGGGTGTGCTTTAGTTCCCATTTGTGAAGCAGCAGCATCTCGTGGGTCTCAAGAAGCATTTTTTCCCTATCATGGCTTCTGTATTGTAGAGCAAGTATCCCCTCCGAGATACAGTTGACCCTGATACTATTATACTTTCAGAAGGCTGTGAAGATCTTGCCCCCCCAATCATTTGGGATGGTATGTTGATGGAGCTCTAGCATGGCTGTGGTTTTATCAATATGTTGACAATGTAATTTTTAGGGTCCTCAACCCAGTTTCTGAGCCACCACAACAATCTGGCTCTTAGTGGTCTTATTGCTTGTGTTTTAATCTATTTTTATTTATTTATTATTAAATTTATCCTGGCATGGGGTTACTCTGGCAGCTTACAATAGTAGAATGTAAATTTATAAAAAAATTGAATACATTAGTAAAACAATGAAACAGTAAAATTAAATAATGAAAGTACAGCAGTATGAATTAAAAGATGGTTGGGGAGGGAGCAGGGTGCGCAGTGGGGATGGGGTCAGCTATTAATGCAGTAGCCATCTCCAGTGGTTATTGGACTAATGTCCTATAGTCGTAAATATGTGTTAGTTGCCAAGCTCCCCAAATTAAGTAATGTGACTCAGGGGCGACATTTTGTTTCCTTCTGAAAAAAGATTCTATTGCCTGCCCACTTCCAGATGGTGAAAAAATTACCCATTGTGATACTAATGTATCTAGCGATAAATCAAGTCTTTAAAATTCAATATTTTTTAATTAGAAACTTAGAGTTGGAAAGAATCTTAAATATTTATTTTGCAGTAGTTTTTCTCTTTTCCCTGTGGCCATAAAGGGAAGAGGGAATGGCCCTGAGTGAAGGAGGAAGAGCCAGTACCAAGGTAACAATCAGATAAAAGCAACAAAGGGCCTGAGTATGGGCAAGAGTGAGTAAACTTCCCAGACAACTCCCATGTACTTCACACAAACATGAAGGGTGGGGGATTTCCTATCTTGGTCTCTACCTTGAAGGACTGATAGTGGCTGGTTTCATTTGGTGTGGATCGGCAGAGAGAAATTCACACTTGGCTGTCATTCCCTTTTTGTTTAACATCTACATGAAACTTGAGTGAGGTCAGTTATTGATTTGGGACCATTTAACATCAATATGTTGTCAAAGTCTAGATGCTGTGCTGGTCTGAATTGGGAGAAGCAGAAATAGGCGCAATCCTGACAAGACTGAATGCCTGAGCTTATTTGGACCATCCCGTTCTGGGGATATTCCATCATTGGTGTTTAATGGGTCATGCTTCCCCATTCGAGACTTATATGTAATCTTAAGGACTTCTTGTACTCACAGCTCCAGCTAAAAAGAGCAAGTGGCAACTATGGTTAAGAGGGCCTTTGTACAAATTCATCTAGTATCCCAATTGCTCCTGATTCTAAAGGCCTTTCGCACAGTCACATCTTCATCACCTATTTATTGGATTACTGTACAGGTAGTCCTTGGCTTAAGGCCATAATTGAGCCCGAAATTTCCTTTGCTAAGCAAGGCAGTTAAGTGAGTTTTGCCCATTTTACAATTGCCACAATTGTTAGGTGAATTGCTGTAGTTGTTAAGTTAGTAACAGGGTTGTTAAGTGAATCTGGCTTCCCCATTAACCTTGCTTGTCAGAAGGTCACAAAAGGTGATCACATGATCCTGAGTCATTGCAACCGTCATAAATATGAGCCAGTTGCCAAGCATCTGAATTTTGATCACGTGACTATAGGGGTGCTGCAATAGTGTGAAAAACAATCAAAAATCACTTTTTGGTCCCATTGATTAACAATGTCATTTTTTGAGAATCCTTACCTGTTGCAGCTCTTGCCCTCACTGATCCATACTACCCACGTAGGTTTGGGGTTTTTTGCTTTTTTAAAATAGGTCTTTTCATTGACTATGATATTTTTATGTATATTCCTTTTTTTTTTACAGCTAGTCCTTAACCTATGATCATAATTGAGGCTAAAATTACAGTTGTAAGTCATGCTGGTGATTAAGCAGGCCACTGTGTGATTGCACCTGATTTTACAACCAGTTTTGCAGTAGTGGCTATGGTTTTTTGGTTTTTGCCAGAAACTGGAAATAAATGCAGGTTTCCAGCAAACGTTGTAAAGCGTAGTCACGTGATCACAGGATGCTGTAAACAGCTGGAAATGCAGTTTGTTAACATCCTTTTTAAATAGCAGTGCCCAGAATTGGGAATGGTATACCAAGTGGGGCCTGTTCAAGCAAAGTAGAGAATTACTTTCCATTCTTCTATTTCTATGTATCAATATGCCTTATCAGCTGCATCACACAGCTATCTTTTGTTCAATTTGTTATGTGCTACAACACCCAGGTTATTTTCAATGCACTACTGACAAATCAAGTCCTCCCCATCCTATACTTGTTCATTTCACTGATTACCCCACCTGCAGGATTTTATATTTCTCCATCTTTTCTTCTAAAATATTAGCCAATCTCTTAAGTATTATTTGTTGTTAGTTGCAAAGTTGTGTCCGACCCATCGTGACCCCATGGACAACGTTCCTCCAGGCCTTCTCTACCATCTTCTGGAGTCCATTTAAGCTCACGCCTACTGCTTCAGTGACTCCATCCAGCCACCTCATTCTCTGTCGTCCCCTTCTTCTATTATAAGTATTATATAAATATTTAAATGTTAATAGATAATTGCTTTTTCTGAATCATATGACCAATTTTTATATAACATTTTTTGCTCTTTATTTGTTTGTGCTGAAAATAGGTAATAGATATATTTATTATGGAACAGCATAAAAAATGGGGAAAGTAGTTATTCCACAAAACTATTTATAAAGTTCTTATAAAATATTGCCCATGAACATAGTACCCAGTTTTTCAGGGATTTTTTTCCTTATGGCGTAGCAAAAATATGTCAAGGAATTATAGTTCTTCTCTTTAAGAATTATTTGTAATAAAGGAGAAAAATCTTGTTTTCTAAGCTATTTTTTGCTTTGGTTATAAGGGAGATTTTTCAGTTAAACACATCATTTTCAAGATATTCTAAGTTGCATTTTTGCTCTAAGAACTGCATAATTGGAAAGGCCGCACCCTTCTTTAGTTGCCTCTGTTTCCAATTAATTACTCATATTCCTGGTGGAATGCTTAAGTTGCAAAAGACAGGATGGAAAATGATTACATAAATCAGTTAAACAACAAATCTCTTTTAAAATCTTAACATATAGGACATACTATAATATGTTTGAAGCTAATAAACATAGCAGGGGTTCAGTGTGTATTGCTTATGTACACACATACTTGGTTTCCAATATGGTTTTGTTACATCTGATTTTTAAAATCTTTTGAAAATAATTTAAAAAGGTCACTCTATACTGATTAACAAAAAGCTTGCAATGCTGTAAAGAAACAAAATCTTAACATTTTAAAAAATAAGCTTGCTTCTAGCATGCAAGATTTCTTAGTAAATCAAAACAAAGGAGATGCTAAGCTAATTTTATATTAGCCACCCAGAGTTGGTTGAGTGGCTATATAATTTTGGATAGGTAAAATGAAATTGAATAAAGCCCAGTCTTTGCAATTTACCTTTCAGTCTAGAAAAATATTAAAGTTAAGCTAAGAGAGAACATTGTAGAATCTAGAATGAATGATGGGAAGCTACGTAATAGTTGACCTTTAGGTTTTGATGCTTACTATAGTGGCTATTTTATGAATGCACACAAGTAGTCTTTCATATCACCTAATAAAAAATCTAATTAAATAATCTATAGTTTTTCCCTATCTTCATGTAAACATAGCATTACTTTTTAAGGTTTGTTGGTTTGACTTGCTGACAGTAAAAGAAATGAGTTATTTGGATTATTTTTAAATAGATCAGTTTAGAAATAGAATAAATTCTGAACCAGTATGGTAAGGTAAAAGATAAATCTTAAAAATTAACACTTATCTATATCTATAAACAGTTTTATTTGTAATATTAGAATAATGTTTATTAAAACTTAGACATTTGGTAAAATATGGCTGTATCTTCATAATACTAAATAAATTTAAAATGTAAACTAAAACAGGCTTATCATTCAGGACAAACTAAATTTCTTCTTTTCATATGATCGAAGAAATTTAAACCCAGATGGACTTTCATTGAGGTGAGGCCAGTTAGTACCCGCGTTTTCTCTCTTCTGCACAGATTGCAGGGGCATTTTGGCTGAAAAGGCAGCTGGATGTGAGATCCAGATTACTGAAAGAAAGATAAATCTGAGGATTACACACATGTACTTCAGACATCTGATTTTTGTGAGCAGGCTGTAGAAACTGTCATTTTTGCACTGGGTGTCATGGATTCTGTCCTGCTCTGAGGCATAAAAAGCTCATCTTTTTAATTGCTTAGGAATTATTTTTTGTACCGTTTCTTTAAGATGGAAAAACCTTTGGAACTACAAGCAGCTAGGTGAGTTTGCTTTCAATCCGTTTAATAGAAAAGAAACTATGCCTTTTCAGCTTTGTAAGATCTTCATTTTTTTGCAACTATTGGCAATAAACAGCAAAAAAAGTTACTTTAGACTTTAAAGTTGTTTCTATATAGTTTAAATGCTAAGGCTTTGTGAAACTGATTTAAAGAAAGGTTTTGAAACTAATTACGTTATTTCATGTGTGAAAAAGTGTTTTGTTTACATTTTAACATAAAACAAGACTTTGAAAGTTGATTAGTAAAGCACATGATGGCTTCTTTAAAGGAAACTTTTGAACTGTGTGTGTGAACTGTTTAACTGCTGACTAGTGTTTTAAAATTTGTTACTGAAGATGAACAGACGCCTTTGAAGACAATTGAAATGAATTTTAAGGTGGACTTAAAAATTACAGCTTACAAGAAGGAGATGGAAATACTGGCTATGAATTGGATGATAGAATAGAATAGAGCTGGAAGGACTTTGGAGGTGGTCTAGTCCAGCCCCCTGCTTGACCAGGAGAACCTATACCATCTCAGACAAGTGACTGTCTAGCCTCTTCTTAAAAATCTCCAGTGATGGAGCGCCCATGATTTCTGAAGGCAAGCTTTTCCACTGGTTAATTGTCCTCATTGTCAGGAAGTTTCTCCTTAATTCCAGGTTGCTTCTCTCTTTGATCAGTTTCCAACCATTGTTTCTTGTCCTGCCCTCTGGTGTTTTGGAGAATAACGTGACCCCTTCTTCTTGGTGGCAGCCCCTCAACTACTGGATCACTGCTATCATGTCGCCCCTGTTTCTTCTTTTCTTTAGATTAGCCAAACCCAAGTCCTGCAGCCGTTCTTTGTATGTTTTAGTCTCCAGGCCTTTAATCATCTTAGTTGCTCTTCTCTGAATTTTCTCTAAACACTCAACATCTTTTTTGTGATATGGTGACCAGAATTGGCTGCAGTATTCCAGGTGTGGTCTTATTAGGGTAGGGGTGTCAAACTGCCGGCCCGTGGGCCGGATGCGTCATGCCGAAACTGTGCCCACCCCATTGCCGGCAATGGAAAAAAAGTCACGATACATCGTGACACGTCACGTGACGTTGCGAGTTTGACACCCCTGTACTAGGGTTTTATAAAGTGGTACTAATACTTTGCATGATGTTGATTCTATGCCTCTGTTTATACAACTTATATTAGCTTTTTTGGCTGCTGCTGCACACTGTTTGCTCATAGTCAAGTGATCGTCCACTAGGACTCCAAGGTCCCTCTCACAGTTACTATTTTTGAGCCAGGTCTCGCCCAATCTGTACTTATACCTTTGGTTTTTCCTGCCTAAATGTAAAACTTTGCTTTTCTCCACATTGAAACTCATTTTGTTGGATAGGGCCCATTGTTCAAGTTTGTCAAGATCTTTTTTGGATCCTGAGTTTTGTCTTCTGGAGTGTTGGCTACTCCTGCCAGTTTGGTGTCATCTGCAAATTTGATGAGTTCCCCTTCAATTCCTTCATCTAAGTCATTTATGAAGATATTGAAAAATACTGGGCTTAAGATGGAACCTTGTGGTACCCCACTGCTTATTTCTCTCCATGTGGATGTAGTGCCGTTGAGGACTACTTGTTGAGTACGGTTTGCCAGCCAGCTACAGATCCATCTGATGGTGATGTTGTCTATTCCATCTTTTTCTAGCTTACCAAGGAGTAGGTTGTGGTCTACTTTATCAAATGCCTTACTGTATTACTATATATTGAATCTAATATGGATAGCCTCCAAGAGGATTACATCTACCACAAAGTTCTGGGTCTCACCTAGGAAGAATCTTCACTAAGAGATACTCAATGGACTCATATCTTAGTCAAGTTAGACATCTTGACAATAGATATAAAATCTCTCTGACCATTTATTGAGTCAAATCCATTGAAAGTTCTGAATTCTGAATCCATGTGAGGTATATATATTTAAAGCTACCTGTTTTTCGTGCTATATTTTGTGCAGTACAGTTGAGAAAAGCCATTCTATCACTCTAGCAATATCTATTTCAATTAATTAACAGTTCAGTTGACTCAGATTGGGTCTAAACCACCATAATAGTTAAAAAGTAAAATAAAAGTCATGTATAACAAACATTTTACTGTATACTACAATGGCATTCAGGCAAAATTCAGAGACCAACTTGTGTTGTTTAAATTTTTGAAGTGCAGGAGTATGTACATTTTTAACTTATGAACCTCTAGAAAGACTGAAACAGAAGTCTTGTGGAAATATTTTGTTATATTATTATTGTATTTCAATAATTTTATTATTAGAATGTAATCTATGTTGCTCTGTTATAGAAACTAGATGATGCTATTACTTGACAGTTTTTTGTGATCTACAATATGATGAAATCATTAATTACAATTAATTATAATGAAATTCAATTTAGAAAATTTCAGCTTTGTTTAAATTTCATAAATAACAGACAGTAGGTATTAGGTAATAAAGAAGTAATAAAAACAATTATACCCTGAAATATTTGACTAAACTAGTTTTTAATGCAGACTTCAGTTAAAGCTAACAAAAAATAAAATATTTTTTTTTTTATTATTATTATTATTATTATTATTATTATTATTATTATTATTATTATTATTATTATTATTATTATTATTATTATTATTATTATTACTATTACTATTACTATTATTACTACTATTATTATTATTATTATTAATAATAATAATAATAAAGTTGGAAGGGACCTTGGAGGTCATCTAGTCCAACCCTCTGCTCATGCAGGAAACCCTATACCATTTCAGACAAACGGCTGTCCAATCTCTTCTTAAAAACTTCCAGTGTTGGAGCATTCACCACTTCTGGAGGCAGCTTGTTCCACTAGTTAATTGTTCTAACTGTCAGGAAGTTTCTCCTTAGTTCTAGGTTGCTTCTCTCCTTGATTAGTTTCCATCCATTACTTCTTGTCCTGCCTTCAGGCGTCTTGGAAAATAACTTCACTCCCTCTTCTTTGTGGCAGCCCCTGAGATATTGGAACACTGCTATCATGTCCCCCCTCGTCCTTC
The DNA here is from genome assembly GCA_023970755.1 of Azemiops feae. Taxonomy (NCBI): domain Eukaryota; kingdom Metazoa; phylum Chordata; class Lepidosauria; order Squamata; family Viperidae; genus Azemiops; species Azemiops feae. The sequence goes on along the minus strand of JALGBA010000739.1, from coordinate 646,527 downwards.
TCTTCATTAAACTAGACATACCCAATTCCAGCAGCCGTTCCTTATATGCTTTAGCCTCCAGTCCCCTAATCATCTTTGTTGCTCTTCTCTGTACTGTTTCTAGAGTCTCAACGTCTTTTTTACATTGTGGTGACCAAAACTGGATGCAGTATTCCAAGTGTGGCCTTACCAAGGCATTGTAAAATGGTATTAATACTTCACGTGATCTTATTAATTAAAATGTTTATGCCAATATTATTTATTTCTGGATAAGCAGAATGTTACAGCCCAAACAAAATTTTAACAGAACAATTTTTTTATACCCTAACAATTCATATGCTCAACTTATTAATTATAAATGTGCTCAGTATTTCTGAAATTATTATATATTTGGCCCACTCTGGATGTTTTCTCTTTTCTATGTTTTCTATTATGCCATCAAATTAAAATTAAATGGTATGTAGATAGGGCTGATTTATTAGAATGCCAGATTTCTAGGCATTTTTTGGGTCTGATCTAAAATATTTTTGCTTACCAATTGAAATTGTGTTTGTATTTGTTTAAGTTAGAGATGAACATCTTTCATCTCAGACTTTTAACACATAAACATTTAACAAAGCTCAAAGAGCATCAAGAACCTAACAAAAGAAATATATTAAAAGTTGCTTCTTGTTATTTCTGTTAATCTGTTATTCATGCAATACTATTTCTGTCTCTAGAACCCAGTCGATATTGCTCTTTTTAGATTTGATGGCATATATCATGATGTTGGTGTAACATCTCTGAAACTGGAAGGACAAATAGTTCTGAGAACCTGAATGAAACAGGATGAGCATAATTTCATTTGCTAGCCTACTTTAATGCTTGAAAAACAAGACGCATACAATTTTAAATTGAAATTTACATTTTAAAACATTTTTATATTGTCATACATGAAGGTCTATAATACAATAAATTGGGTCTAAAATATTAAATATTAAAGTTATGAGAATCATTAAGGAGATGTTTCATTAAGCAAGAATTTTACAACTACGATTTCATTGCTTGAAGTATTGGAGAATCATCCTCTCAGAGGTGTGGCTGCACTTCTACTGCATGTTGTCGGATATTGTGTGCACATAGAGATGGCATTTCCACCAAAACTGATCTTAAAATGAAGCAACTGACATTTTGTTTCAGTGGCATTCCTTGTGGAGCTATCATCTGCACATATCTATGCCTGCTTATGTGATGTGAGGAGGCCCTTAAAGCTGCAATACTAAACCTATGAGGACATGTAGTGCTTTGATGGTTCAGACAGGATATTTGTATAAGCACTGCTCTGTTAAATGCTTTATTACACATTGCAGTTGAAAACAGTGTAAGTGTGGGGTTCTTGGTGCTCTCTTGAGTTTGGTGATTTTCTTGCAGACATTTCATTATCAAACTAGGTAACATCATCGGTGTTAGAAGGAAGTGGGAGTTTGCTCCCCCCCCCAAACTTCTGCTACAGATATTGGGTGCTCTTGGATGAAAGAATCAACAATTTACTTTCTTTGGTTTATGTTTTATAGAATCTCTTTCCCTTCATAATGTTTATTTTGTCAATGAAAATGAAGAGAATTGTGTGGGAGGGCATTAATGGATTAAGCCTTTCTCACAAAGCACCTTTATTCTCAAGTTGTTCCCTTTCATTTTTTGCTTAATTTTAAACATACTTGTTACGAAGTGAAAATTCAAAATGACTATTTTCCATAGCTCTCTCACTCATGAATAGAATTCCGGATATTTATATTGTTGTTTAAAACAAACTTCTACAAGTGCTTCTACTTCTACTTTGCTGAGAGACAGCACTGGGCTCTCAGGGAAGTAATGGAGAGTTAGAGTGAAGTAGAAAAGAAAGACAATTATTCAGATGGTACATAATTTATTAAAGTTTAATATGGCTAATTTAAACATAAATTTCTAGATAGCAGAATAAGAGTGAGTGCAATCCAATGAGTAGATGATTAACTGTGGGATTCTTTCATTCTCAAAATGTAAGAAATAAACTCTTTTATTACTCTGCTGCAATGATAATATAGACATTATCTGAGTGTCCTTGAATTATCATTATAAATCTCTTTTGATTTTCATATTTGTGAATTGTCTGCCATTTTAATATTAAATTTGACAAACTTTAAACAATATGTAAGATAAAATTACAGGCTTTTTCTGTTTTTCTTACAGTTCTATCTTCAAGACACTAAGAGCAGTAATGGTACCTTTATAAATAGTCAGCGATTGAGCAGAGGATCTGAAGAGAGTCCACCATGTGAAATTCTGTCTGGTGATATTATACAGTTTGGTGTAGATGTAACAGAGAACACACGGAAAGGTAAGAATATGGATCACTTTTTTTCTCTTCTGCGTTTGTAATATCAAGTACATTTGATCACAAAATAAGCTTTAAACAAATACAGACTATGGGTGTTTGAGCTTGATATAATGTAAAGCATTGTCTTTAATGAGTTTCTTCAAGAAGTGAGGCAAGTATACCTTACTTTCTCAGATGATGATGCTTTCCCCATTATCCAGTGGTTATTCTACCTGAGCTAGTTGGGATAGGTGCAATGCTGATTTAGAAATCACCCTGATGGGAGCAACTTTATAGACTTCTTGGCATTCATGAGGGTTGTCTTAGGTTATAGCTGGCCATGCTTACAGTTGGACACTATAACTAGACCTTTTAGTCTGTGACTGTATTACCTTTAGCCTGCCAGGTGAGAATGGGCTTGAGAGGCATCATTTTACATTAATTCCTTTCTTTCTGAAATCAGTTACAGAAGGTGAAACTGGAAGACTCGTATTCAACCCTCTGGAGATTAGAATATTACAATGAAATTATTGGGATAAGCTAGGGAAATTGGGGTGTGCTACACATGATAAGCAAACATGTTTCTCTTTTTTGCCCATTACCAGGGAAGCTGTTGGTTTTCTGAATGAGTATGTAGCAGCAGTTATGGGCTGGATAGGGTTTAATAGGCCAACAAAGCAGAGTAGGGTAGGAAGCAGGGTAGGAAGCAGATGGTCTCTAGACTAAGAATTCAGTGTAGTTTGAATGAGACACCATACCTCTTAAGCAATCAGTTTTATATCTTAGGGGAGGAATTTCTGGATTCAGCTTATACAGATAGGTTACAACAGTTCATTCAGCACTGAAAAAAGTAACTTATGACTATTTTTAATACTTATGACCGTTGCAGCAAACCCCCCCCCATGGTCACGTGATTTACATTTGGATGCTTAACAATTGGTTCATATTTATGATGGTTGCAGTGTCCCGTCATGTGATCACCTTTTGCAACAACAACTTCAGTGATTCACTTAACAAATGTGGCAAGAAAAGTCATAAAATGGGGCAAAACTCACTTAACAAATTTCTCACTTAACAACAACATTGGGCTTAATTGTGGCCGTACGTTGAGGACTACCAGTACTAGGATGCTTGAAAAACAGAATAAGAAATACTTTTATTCAGCTTAAGCTAACACACTGATTCCTTATGGAATGATTTGGCTAAAACATTATTTATAAATCAAATTTACTAGCCCTCTCAAAGATATGAAGTAGTGGCCTTATAAATTTGGTGTACTTATTTAAACAAATTTATTTGTTTGTTTATTTAAATAAATATATTTAAATATATTCCTCAATTGTATCTGAATTGGATGCAACTGTATGTACTCTTTTTCAGGTTACATTTGAAAAGTCTTTGAAAATTACACCGATCTAGAATGTAATAGTAATAAAATTGGTGGATGAAAAATTATATTATATCCCTCCTACAAAGCTATAGTGGTTACCAGCTTCTTTCTAAGTGCAACTCAGTTACAGCCTTACCATTTTTCAACATTATGACTTCCTTTTCATCTATATTTTTTGGGCAGTAGCATTTATAACATCAGTTTTATCACTGTCATCCCCATATGCATCTCTAAAATGCTTTTTCCAACTTTCCGTTACTTCGTATTCATCTAAAATCTCTGGCATTCGTGATTTTTTAGGAGCTGTAGTGGCATAGTGGTTAGAATGCAGTATTGCAGGCTAACTCTGCCGACTGCAGGCATTCGATCCTGACCGGCTCAAGGTTGACTCAGCCTTCCATCCTTCCGAGGTTGATAAAATGAGGACCCGGATTGTTGGGGGCAATAGGCTGAGGTTGTAAATCGCTTAAGAGTGGGCTGTAAAGCACTGTGAAGCGGTATATAAGTCTAAGTACTATTGCTGTTAGTGGTTTTTGCTTTTTATCTCATATTGAAGCAGATTCAATTCAAACAAATTCAAAAGTGCATACAAATACTTTTTCAGGGCAGATTACTAATTCTCATGAATTGATACTCTAACTCATGAGAATTTCTTGATAATGGAAGACAGTTTTCTAGAGAGCTTCTCAGAATTTGAAAAATAATTTTATTGCCACAGAATAATGTGCACGGCATTTTAAAATTCTTCCATGGTACTTAAAGCAAGGCTGAGGAACCTGCCGCCCTTTATTTTTTTTTTTTTATATATATATATTTTTATTTTTTTAAGACAACAAAACATAACACACATAAACATACAATGTATACTCCTTTTTTTTTTTTAAACAGCAATTTCGTAACTGTAATCTTTTGTTATTTACATTTTCCCCCTTTATTCTTCTTTTTTAAAAAATATTTGTCCTTGTTGTCCCATTGTTTCTTATTTCCATTTTCTTCATTCATACTATATTTCATATTAAGAATAATACATATTATTACTATACATTATTGTACATTATTATACACACATTTTCCCTTTCTTGACCTTTCTGCATTTATTTTCATTTGTTATTTCTAGTCTCCAACCAATCATACCACTTATTCCATATTACATAGTACTCTGTGTCTTCCCTTTCTTTTATCTCTTTTGTTAATTTGTCCATCTCCGCACAGTCTAAGATTTTCCTTATCACTTCTTCCTCTGATGGTGTATTCTCATTTTTCCAGAACTGTGCGTAGACTATTCTTGCTGCCGTTGTTATGTGTAAGATTAAGTACCGTATTTCTTTACTGTATTTTCTATTTAAGATACCCAGCAGAAAGATCTCTGGTTTCCAATCTACAGGTTGATCTATTATTTCTACCATCCATCTTCTTATTTTAGTCCAGTATTTTTTTGCAACGGGGCATGTCCACCATAGATGGTAATATGTTCCATGTACCTTTTTACATTTCCAGCATGTCGGTGAGTTGTTCTGGAACATCTTAGCAAGCTTTGCTGGTGGAAGATGCCATCTGTAAAACATCTTCAACTGATTTTCCTTGAATGCCGCAGACATAGTCAATTTTATGTTTGTTTCCCATATTTTTTCCCATTTCGCCAATTCTATGTTGTATCCGAAATTTTTTGCCCATCTAATCATTGTGTCTTTGACAACCTCATCTTCCATTTTATATCTCAGTAGATATTTATATATATTACTAATTAATTTTATTTCTGTTCCATGTATAATTTTATCCAATTCTTGCGATTCTTTTTGTATTTCGTATAATTTTTTGTCCTCTGTATATTTAGATTGGATTTGTGTGTATGTCCACCAATCAATCTCTCTGCCTACATCTTGTTCCAATTCTTGTTTTGTTTTCAGATTTCCCTGTTCATTTACCAATTCCTTGTATCTAATTATCTTATTTATGTCCAGTAGGTTTGGGTGTTTCAGAGCTTCTGTTGGGGATAGCCACATTGGAATTCTTATAATGTTTTTGTTTTATCTTTTCCCAAGTCTGTAGCAATGCATCCCTAACTATATGTCTTCGAAAGTATCTATGTACTTTATATTTTTCGTCCCATAGAAATGCATGCCACCCCGCTTGCAAGTCGTGTCCTTCAAGTGTTAAAATTCTAGTATTTTCCAATTTCATCCATTCTTTTAGCCAAGTTAGGCTTGATGCTTGGTAATATATTTCCCACTCTGGTAATGCCAATCCCCCTTTATCTTTCGTATCTTGCAAGAGTTTTAATTTAATCCTAGGTTTTTTCCTTTGCCATATAAATTTAGTAACCAATTTATTTAATTCTTGAAAGAATGTTTTCCCTAGTTTTATTGGAATAACTTGGAACAGGAATAATATTTTTGGCAATATATTCATTTTGATCGTTGCAATCCTCCCTAAAAATGAAATTTGTAGGTTTTCCCAATTTTCTAAATCTTTTTTTATCTGGTGTAGTATTTTATCATAATTATCCTCCTTAATTGAGGAGCACTTCGCTGTAAGCCAAATCCCTAAATATTTTATTTTTTTTGTTACGCTTATTTTTGTTTTATCTTCCAATTCGCTTTCCTGTGCCTTTGTAAGATTTTTGGTTATTAATTTGGATTTATTCTTATTAATCTTAAGTCCGGCTACCTCACCAAATTCTTCTATTTTTTGAATTAATTTAGGGCCGGTTTCTAATGGGTCTTCCAAAATAAATACCAAATCATCAGCGAAGGCTTGGACCTTATATTCTTCCTTCTTAATTTTTAAACCCTTTATTTCTTGATCCTCTCTAATTTTTGTCAAGAGTATTTCTAATGATAAAATAAATAGAAGAGGAGAGAGTGGGCACCCTTGTCTTACTCCTTTAGTTATCTCAATTTTTTCTGTCATTTCGTCATTCATAATTACCCTAGCTGTTTGTTTAGTATATATTTTCTCAACCATCTTTCCAAATTTTGTCCCAAATTCCATGTAGTTCAGTTGTGTTATAATAAATTTCCAGTTCAAATTATCAAATGCCTTCTGGGCATCAAGGAAAACCAGTGTAGCTTGTCTTTCAGAGTGGACTTCATAAAATTCTAAGGTGTTCATTATTATCCTCATATTGTTTTTTATCTGTCGTCCTGGTAGAAATCCATTTTGATCTGGGTGGATGTAATTATTCAAGATTTTTTTAATCCTTTCTGCTATTATTGTTGCAAATATCTTATAATCTGTATTCAGTAAAGAAATCGGCCTATAGTTTTGAATTTGTTGCAGGTCTGAATCTTCCTTAGGGATGAGAGTAATAATTGCTTCAGTCCAAGATGGCGGTATCTTCGCCTCCTCCAGCACCTCATTACAAATCTCCAACATTATCCATTGTAGTGACTCTTGTATATTTTTATAAAACTCAACCGGAATTCCATCTGGTCCTGGTGATTTATTATTTTTTTGTTTTTTCAATGCTGTTTCTAGTTCTATTGCGGTTATTGGTCTATTCAACATTTCCTTTTGTTCTTCTGTGATTTTGCTCATTTTTGCTGCCTCTATATATTGTTTAACTTTATCATCTGCTATATCTTCCTGATAGTATAGCTTTGAGAAGAAATTTTGTATTATGTTCTTTTTCTCTTCCCGTCTATATTGTACTGTTCCACTTTCATCTTGTAGTTGATGTATTGCTCTTTTACCTTTTTCTTTTTTTAATTTATAGGCCAACCATCGACCGGTTTTATTCGCGTTTTCAAAGTAATTTTGTTTCGCCATCCTAATTTTCTGTGCCATTTCTTTTTGTGTTGTCAGATTAATCTTGTGTTTTATAATATTCCATTTTTCCTTTATCTTTTTGTTTTGTGGATCCTTCTGTAGGTCACTTTCTGTTTCTTTAAGTTCTTCTTGCAGTTTTTCTTGTTGAAGTCTCCTATCTTTATTTTTCTTAGAATTGTATGCAATTGTCAATCCTCGAATGTAGGCTTTTGTGGTATCCCACAAATTTTGTGTTGATGTCTCTTCCTTTTTATTTACCTGAAAAAATAATGTCAGTTCCTTTTCTAGCATCTGTATATATTGTTTGTCTTTACATAGTCTTTGATTCATTGACCATCTTTTTCTCTGTTTCTGGCCTTTCCATTTTATTGTTATTGGGTTGTGATCTGCCCAGTCATTAAGTCCTATTTCAATTTCCTCTATCCCGTTCTGTATTTCTGTTGTTACCCAGGCCATATCGATCCTGGACCAGGATTGATGCGGATACGAATAAAATGTGTATTGTTTGTCTGATCTGTGTGTCTCTCTCCATATATCCCGAAGGTTGAGTTCTGTTACCATGTTAAAGAATGATTTTGGTAATATATTTTTCTTCTTTTTGCTCTTTTTACTACTTTTATAGTCTTTCTTAACATCGACTATTGCATTTAGATCCCCAATCATACAAATATTTTCATAGTCCAGATCCACTAGTTTCTTATGTACCTTTTTAAAAAAATCATGTTGGTTATTATTTGGTGCATATACTGCCGTTAATAAAGTTTGTTTTTGCCCTAATTCTATTTCCAACATTAAAATTCTCCCCTCTTCATCCGAATATATTAATTTTGATTTTATTTTTTCTTTAACATATATAGCAATTCCTCCTTTCTTGTTTTGTGCTAGTGTTGTGTATAGTGTTCCTAATTTTACATTCTCTAGTAGTTTTCTATAATCCTTTTTTATATGAACTTCCTGTAGACATATCACGTCTGCATCCAATTTCCTTAATTTATTAAACGTTTGTACTCTTTTTCTTGGTATGTTTAAACCATTAATGTTTACAGAAAAGAGCTTAATTGCCTCTCCCGTTTTTTACTTGATCTGGTTTTTTTGTGCTTCTTGTCTCTATTACCCTTCCTTTTGCTCCTTCTCTTTCTAACCTTTCTCTTTCTTGTTTCTTTTGCTTTTCTCTTTCTCGTTCAAATTCTTCTATTAGGTCTTCCTCCTGACTTTTACTCTCTGGCTCTTCCCTACTTTCTTGTTCTTCTCCCTGCGCAAAGTGACATTCATAAAAATCCTGCGCTTTCTCGAGTGTGTCTATCTTATATTTTTTTTCTTGCCATGTTACAAATATGCCTTCAGGTACTAACCATCGAAACATAACTTTGTATTTAGTTAATTGGGTTGTTAGAAATTGGTATTCTCGTCTCTGATTTCGTATTCTACGTGGTATTTGCTTTAATACAATTATTTCTTTACCCTTATATACTATCTGTTTGTCTCTTGTTTTTTTATATATTTCATCCCTTATTGATCTTCTAGTCAACCTTATATGTACCTCTCTCGCCAGTCTGTGCCTACGTGCATAATTTGTATATACTCGATAAATTTCATCTATGTCTCTTCTTGCGTCCTGTTTGTCCTTTCCTAATATCTCGGCCAATATCTCCGCCATCTTCTCTCCCAAATCTTCTTCTTTTTCCTCTACGATATTTTGAAATCTTAGGAAGAACGCAGCTTTTTCCAATTCCAAGAAGGTAATAGATTGGGTCAGCTCTCTGTTTGCTTGTTTGGATATCTGATCCATCTTTTCTATTTTGCCATCAACTTGATCTATTTTTGTTTCAACTTTTTGAATTCTTTGTTCGTTCTTCATCATTGTTTGTTGTATACTCTCTATCTTGTCATTCATGTTTTTAATTTCATTTTTGATTTCTTTGTGGTGAGTTTTTGTTTCTTCATGATTATTTGCTATTGCCTCTTGGGTTTTCGTCATTGTTTCCTGCATCATTTGTAACATTGTCTGTATACTCTGTGGGTTCATCGCCAATTCTACTTTTTCTTTTTCTTTCCCCAACATGGTTCCTATCGTTCTTTGACCTATAGGAGAGGCCATTATAGGTGTGGGATTTATAGCTGTTTTTTTACTTATTTTAGTTGTTGCTGTGGTACTTGTCATTTTTATTACTTGGATAATATTTTCCCACACTTGCATATATCAATTTTATATAACGTTAAGGGTTAACCTTAAAAATAAGATTACAAATAGAGTTATACCTTTTCTTATCCCACTATTATATAATATAATTTATAATACTCTTAACACCTCTTTTGTATATTTCTGTAATACTCCACACAATGCATATACATATACTATTCTCAAAATATTATCACCACTCTTAATTTCATTCACTATCACTCTTGTTTAAATAATCACCTTTCTCTCTATGATCCCTGTTTGTTAACAGGTGCTGCAATATTGCATCAGCCTTTTTTCTCTCTGTCTCAGTTTAATGTGTCCACAGATCCACCAAATGTCACCTTATTTCCTCTTCTGTATACCCAATAAATCCAAAACGTCCACTAGTCACTTTGTCCAGATATATGTCAGTTAAGATTCAAATTTCAATGGTATTTGTTCTTCAAAAATAAGATCCAGTAATTGGTATTAAGTTTCTCCGTTGTCTCACTTCAACTTTTAATCCTTATGTTGATTTTTTCAAAGTCTCTTAATCACCCTTTGTTGCCTCTGGCCGTCTCCAGTCCTTTCTCTAGTTTCAATCTCTGCTTCTTACAGCTTTTAAATTCCAGCCTTTCACGTTTTATAAGCTTTACTGTGGGCTCTCTGCTTCTTCTCGCTGCTCTCGTTCTGCTCTAAGGCTCCCTTCTCCGCTCTATTCAATTTCAGTTGCCGCTGTGTCTCTCTCCTTATCGCTTTGCTTTTTCCGCGCCTTCTATCAAATATTCCTCACCTCCTTCAGGGGTTTCTCCTCTGCCGTACGAAGCTGTCAGTTCTACTTTTCACTTCCCTCTCAGGCTGTCGCCATCGCTCCCGGCCGGCCTTAAAGACCGGCTTCTTCTCCGCCAATTTTAAGAGTGCTGCTCCTGTCTGCTCGGGTGTTTGCTTTACACCCGGCTTCTCTGAAGCTTCCTCTTTAATTTACCGGTCTCTCCGGGATCGGTAAAGCCCTTACCGGGCACTTAGCGAAGAAATTTCCGGGATTTAGGAACAGAGATCTGTTCCTTCACCCGCTCCACGATGACGTCACAACCGGAAGTCAACCTGCCGCCCTTTAAATGGTATTGACATACATCTTCCAATTGCTATAGCCAATATGATCGCTGGGAAGAAATCCTAACCATTATTCAGTAATAAATAAAATCAATAGGGTTCCTTTCCCTGGCCTTGTTTATCATTGTTACCAAACACTTTTTTCCAAAATTTATTGAACAGTTTGCCTCATATACTTGGTGGATTTCCTAGTTTTATTCTTGTCTATTTTTCTTAGTTATTTTTAAGTCTTTTACATTGGGGAATTGATCAATTTTTATTGTTTTTGTTCTGCACTTGTGAAATGATCTGCTGGGTGTTTTTTGTGATCCCAGATGAATTATTTGAAAATTGTTTCAATTTTTTAGGAGATGTCAGAATATTTCAGAATTGGATCCATAGCACAAGGTGGGAAGTAGTATGGGACTTGGGTCTTCCTGATGTTTTTAAATGGCTTGCTACTTTTTATTTCTTGGAAAGAAAGAATATTTGATCTTTCTTTTTCCTGAAGTGTTCAGTTTTCATCTGTGTATTGCTTTTGTTCCTTCTAGGTAACATTATTGCAATTATAATAAATTGCTTTAACAATGTAATTTTTAGTAACTGGATACTTAGAACTTAAAGTCTTAATTTTTTTTACAGTCACTCATGGATGCATTGTCTCAACAATAAAACTATTTCTCCCTGATGGTATGGAAGCTAGGCTACGGTCAGAGTAAGTGCAACTTCAACATTATTTTAGTGTCCAATATATTCGGATATTAGAGAATTTCCCTATATATAAGGACAGCCTGATTTTTTTATTCAAGAATGTTAATACGTGAGCTATGGCTGCCATGCTTGAATAGCCCATTTTGAGAGATAATAGGAATATTATCTTTTTTGGTAAATGGTTTTTTATGTATTGTAAACAGTTTGGAGTATTCAATATGATGTATCTATTTAATATAAACAGTTTGGACAATGTAGTGTTATTGCATAACAAACCAAGATTTCTGAAATGTTTTATTGAATTTTTCAAATATAATGCATAATTTTGTGCATCTGTGAAATCTTATAGAATATAGCACAGTATAATAGTAATTTCTAGAATGCTAATAGATAACAAATACTGTACTTCCCAAAATAATTATCTAATAATTGGGAAGGTACTCATACATTCCTTGATAAAAAAATAAAAGATGTTAAAAGCAAAGAATTGAGCAAAAGATTCCAATGAATGCAAGCATGGTGTTAACATGAATATTAGCATAAAGAAATATTAATATAAACATTTGCCTCCTTTTTTCTTTCCTCATCCAGTCATTTCTTCATCTTGCTTAATCTTCATAAAGCTTTAAGCCAACCATGCAGCTATCTCTTCCATTTATTTCATTTCCATCCTATATTTTTTCTTTTTCCTTTTTGCTGTTTCTTGATAAAAGGAAGGAGGAGGCAATTTTGTAATTTTATTTTTCTAGGGTCTGCATTTGTATTAGACAATGGTTGATATGTGCAGATAGAAATCAGTTAACCTGATAGCTTAGTTATTCATTAATATTTTTTTCTCTTAATCCTATCATTTTTGGGGGGGAACCTCTGGCAAATATACATGTGCACATACATACAGAGCATCATGTCCGTGCTTTTGTTGGTTTCTCTATAATTGGCATCATTGGTGTTGGCAGCAATAAGAATATTTTTATTGCATATAGAATTTTGTTGATTTTGGAATGCTCTCTCTGTGTGTGTGTGTGTGTGTGTGTGTGTGTGTGTGTGAGAGAGAGAGAGAGAGAGAGAGAGAGAGAACTTGAACTCAAGGTTGATTTCCTCTTCACTAAATATGGTGGAAAGACTTTTTAATTGATAGATTTTGTTTCCCCCCCCTATAGTGTCATCCATGCTCCATTACCAAGTCCTGTTGATAAGGTAAGCCTTAGAATATTTCTCCTTCGGTACCCCAGGATGGTAAGGGAGACAGGATATTTTTCACAGATCAGAGCTATGATTTATTATCTTATATAATTCCTTAACCTTTCAAACTTAAACAAACTAATGATACTGTAGTATAAATGTAGATGCCTTTTTGTGGTATTCCTGTTTAAGATAAATACACATAAATAAAAAATTATTGGGTGGTCAGTGCTTCCTGTTGTGCTTTTTGCCTATTGTCAAACTTATTTAATTATTTCAGATTACTTAACGAAGGCAGATTAGCATCACTTAAATAACTGTTTCACTTGCTGTGGCACAAAATACATTAAATTGCATGGGACAGACTTTAATTACTATATCAAATAGATATTTGTATTGCTATAATTTTTGAATCCTCATGTCATCAGTTAATTAAAAGATTAATTTAAATCTTTTTTAATTTTAACCAAAATTAAAAGATTAAATTTTATTCCTGAATTTTGTTATCTGCTGAGAAACTAAAATAAAGTTTTGGTGTTGTTATAGTATATTGCTTATGTTTTACATTATTTAGAATATATGGACAGTTTCAAGAGTTGTAGCAATAACAATCTAATTATCAATACTCTTGATTTCTAATCTTCATACTAATAGAGGCTAGGTTAAATACCAATGTGGATTTGAAAGTTGACTTTTGCAGTGCAGGTACATTCTTGTGTACTTTTGCAGTTGGCCATGTAAAAACAATTTCTTGAACATTAAACATTCCAGCACAATGACTAATTGTATATTAAGTACTCTACCAAGGTAATAAGCATTTTACTAGATTATCTTCTTCCATATAAGGAAGAAAATTGAGCCCTAGAGAAAGCTGCATTACATTTTTTGTACTCTTTTATTAGACTTAATACTATGTTGTGTGTGTGGCTTTTCTTAGATTTATATTGTCTGTATATCTGGACAAAGTTGTTAAAACTGTATTTCTGTATTATTAAAAAGGGATTTTGATAGGCATGTGATATAGAAGTCATTCCATGTTCAAACTCATTTTTATGAATGTCGCATTTGATTTCTCCTGTGTTTATATTGCCTCATACAAATTATTCTGAATACAAACAATACCAACCCCAATTTTCTTTGTAAACGTTTATAAATTCAAATTCATTTCTGATTTTTTTCTTATTGAATCAAAATGTATACAGTGGTGCATAGCATTTTGAGAAACCTTTTGAATTTTGAGTATTTTTGCATAAATATGACCTAAAATGTTCTGTTCTTCATACAGTTAGATAAAGAGATCCCAATTAAATGAATCAAAAACATTACACATGTTCATTCATTTACTTTAAACCTATTTGTACTATTCTGAACAATTCTATCCATTTTTTATATAACTTTGATGATGTTACTTAGTCTGGTAATGAAACATCCACAGGAAAATAAGCAAGCTAAAAACTAAAAATGTAACAATTCAACACTAAGCTAACTGTATCCTCTATTATTGGAACATAACACAACCCTTCAGATACTTTGGAAATAACTTATCATACGCATACTCACTACTTCCAACCATTCATTATGAACTTTTGCTTCTAGGCTCCTTACCGTTTTAATTACACTCCTCTGAATATGTTACAATTTGACAATGCCCTTCCTACAATATGGTACCCAAAATTGGATGCGGTGTTCCAGGTGTGGTCTGAGTCAGACTGTCTGACCAGTGGAGAAAACAGAGGATCAGTGACTTTTTTTGATCTTACACTATATTTCTTTTGAAGCAGCGCAAGATTCTTTTCTTTTCTTTTTCTTTTTGCAACTGTATCAGACTGATCTGCCAAGACACCCAGATCCTTTGTGAATATACTTCTGTCAGTATTATTCTTCATCCTATATTCTTGCCTTTGATTTTTCCTACGTAAATGTGGGTCTTTCTGTTTTATCCCTATTGAAAGTCTTACTGATATCTGCCCTTTGTTCCAGCTTATTACAATGTTCCTAAACCTTGATACTGGCCTATAAGTTGTTTGCTACAAGTCCATGTTTGTATCATCTGCAATTTTCATAATTATATTTAACCCCTCATATAATTCATAAATATGTTGAACAGCATGGGGCTTAGAATGGATCCTATGGGATATCACTTGATTCTTCTTTTTTCCTCAGCTTTATACAGAGTCATTGTTGTAGAGTCATTGGTACAGTCTGTTCTGTATCCATCGTCCGTCCATCCATCCATCTATCTATCTTTCTTTTATCTTTCTAATTTTGAAATGGCCTGTCTCCCTCACATATGTTTCCTATCCTCTTTACTACAATCTCACGGGAGATTTTGTCAAATTCTTTGTTAAAATCAGAGTATAGTTTATTTACCACATTCCCATTGTCAACTAAACTGGTTATGTTGTAATTAAAGGAGAACAGATAGATTTGGCATTACTTGTTTTTAATAAATCTCCATTTTGGTTTCTACTAAATAATACATTTCCCCTAAATGTTAGCAAATCAATTTAATAGTCTGTTCCAGAGCTTTCCCCCCACTATTTGTGGTTACCCAGGTTTTATTTTTTGTTACTCTTGGGTGGTAGAGTCATGTAATTTCTAGTGTAAAATGCATGATGTAAGATAAAAACTGTTTCAAGTCTGAGAGCTCAAAATATAAAAATGGATACCATTAATAGAATGTGCCTAACTGATAGTATATACTGTACCTCCATAGTGATTACAGCCATTATCCATTTCTTATGCATTCTCTCAGCTCATACGAAACTCTATATTACTATGCTTCAATTTCTCTTTCTATAGTATCTTGATTCCCAAAATAGCATCATTTTCCTCCCAAGTTTGCCATTGCTTTTACCTCTTGAATGTTTTTCCTTATTGCTTATGCAGTGAACTAGGAAAAAAAATCCCCTTGTATCTTCTTCTTGGAAATAAAACAATTTTAGGGACCTTTCCATCTTGGCAAAGTCAATCTACTAATAGAGGTCCATGTAATTGAAGTTTCCCCTTATTATGTTTTGCCTTCATAAAAATTCTGGAAAGCATTGTCTGGTCAATAAGGACTTTATACAGATATCTGCCTTGTTTGGTGGTCAATAGCACATCTCTATAATACAATCTTTTTGTTTTCCAATTTCTTGTATCTTGTAGAATTGCTTCAGGCTTTGCACAAATGAGCATCACCTTGTTTTTTATTAAAATAACTTGTTTTTTTTCAGCTTGAAAAAAAAGTTCTGCTTCAAGAGTCATCTTTACTTTAAAAAGATGGATTGTTTAAAGTAGCAGCATCTTTTTATACAGGCTCATGCTTTAAGAAAAAGCAGAGGATCTACGTTGGATCTTGAGTGAGCTCTGAAACACTTCTTGCAAATAATTTCTCCTGCATGTTAATTTGAGAGAATATCAGCAATGACAAGATATCCACTTGATATAGTATGAAGAAGTTATTTGTAAAAGTTAAAAGAAAGGAAGCTACACAATCAAAATAAGGAACAGAATTTTTAATGTAGTATTTTATTAGGGCTACCCATTCTGGGGTAGCTCTAATACACACAGAAGAGGAAAGAGGGTGTTTTAAATTCCTTTTTGCTGTTACTTGGAGGTTGTCTGAAATTTTGCAGCTGAGATCTGGTAGCCCAGAATTTATTTAATATGAAAATATTAATATAAGGCCCTAAAGAAGTTGAAATCTGACACCAGAGGAATAATAGATGCTTTTGTTTCCCATTTTTACAGGTTGCTGCTAACACTCCCAGTATTTACTCTCAGGAACTGTTTCAGCTTTCTCAGTATCTTCAGGTAATATTGTATGTACAGTTCTATACAAACCTATGAACTTCAGACTTATAAAACTATATTATAAAATTTAAATAAGAGCTTTAATATGATAGTTATGTAAGAAATTAGGCTGAAGCTTGATAATCATGTTCTGCTAATATGTACAACTAAAGTTCTTGCTGTAAAACTTAAAAGATTGCTAATCTAAGACCCCAGGTGCACAACTAAACAATAGCATAGCTTTAGTCATGGTTGTCAAATTAATTATATTAATCTAAACACCTAGTTATAATATAAATAACGATAGTGGTAAAATGTTAACATTCCAGTCTCTCCCCTTGCTGGTTATAATTTTCAAAGTCATACATAGCATGGGGCCTGCTTATTTGGGGGACTGCCTCTCTTTTTCTTGAGGGATACATCTAGCCATCCTATCAGACTCAGCAGAGAAGGTATATGGGTTCCATCTACTAGAGTATTTCATCTGGCGGGACCCTGGAGGAGAGCCTTTTCTATCACGGCATCTGCCCTATGGAACATCATCCCCTCAAGGTTAGATTGGCCTTGACCCTACTAATTTTCCAGAAAATTTAAGGATAAGTTCAAAGTATTATTATCTACATGGCCTGTTGAAAAGAAAAGAGTGAAGTGTGCCATCTAGTGGCTGTTTGTGAAGAGACCAGTAATCCTTTCATAGGAAATGAGTATTATTTTCAGAATTCTGTAACTGGTGTTTGATAACTGAACTGCTTTGTTTTCCTTGTAGCAGAAATAGCCTGATATATTTATTATTATCATGAAAGGTTTACAGCAAAAGGAACACAAACATTTGTAAATGTTGTACATATATATCAGCACTCATATGTCAGCAATCTGTAACTCCATATCAGTTGCAGAAAGCCATATTTTTCCCTAGGTGGTTATTATTTATTAATTTAAATCTATTGACTGCCAACTCCGGTGGTTTCCAGGACTGTGCAGCTATATTGCACTACTAGAAGTCATAATGATTATATTTGAACTTTAGCATGCATAAGGTATCTTGAAGTTATGAAGCACATTAAAATAATGCATCCATTGTATTGAAGTTATTCTGATCATTATACTAAAGAGAGAGAAAAAGAAAAGCTGTTACCAAAACTTAACTGTCTCCAGTAATGCTTATGCGGATAATTATGGCGAGGCTGAAAAAAGTTAGATATATGCAGAGCTTTTCATTGCAGCATTTTTGCGCAAAAAAAACATTCTACGTGCTTCTGAATATCATGTCACATAAGACTGATTATATAAAATGGATGTCTGTATAGATACCATATATGATGTTACCTGCTTACTGGAAAGAAGGGGACTATCATACCATATTAAAATGTGTTCATGTGCGAAGTATTTGAAACCAACAGAAAAGAAATCAGTTTTAGGCATGAGCAGTGAGTTCTAAAAGGCAACATTCCCATTTCAAACTCTTACTTTTAAATTTTTCCTTAAAATAAACATCATAGATATGTAAAAGAGAAAGTTAAAACAGCATCCATGCAGAATTTTAAATGTTAAATAATATTATTTGCTGCTGTTAAACTAAAGAGTTTTTGTTGTTGTTGTTGTTGTTATTCAATGCAGGAGGCCTTACATAGGGAACAAATGTTAGAACAGAAGTTGGCCACCTTACAGCGGTTGCTAGCTGTCACACAAGAGGCATCAGATACAAGCTGGCAGGTATTCTGTCCCCTTCCCTTCCCCTTTTCATTAACTTAATAGCACACCTGCTTATTTATCAAAATTACAGAGCTCTGCTGATTAATTTAAACTTTGTGGGGATACTATGTGAATTTCTATTGTTAATATTGTTTCTGTTATATTACTGGTGTTGATTTAAGGATTTCTTTTTTAACAGGCTTTGATAGATGAAGATAGACTTCTATCAAGGTTAGAGGTTATGGGAAACCAGTTACAAGCGTGTTCAAAAGTAGGTTCCGTACTCGGTTAAGACGTGTAGCTTTTGGGAACTTACTAATATAAAAATATTTATTATTTGTTTAGTGGCAAACACAAGAAGACCCTTGCTAATTTAGTGCAAAGATCTATCTGTTTCCTTTTCCCACAGTGACCAAGTAGGTGCTTCTGAAAAGTTTACATGCAAGAAATGAAATATTCCCACATTATGTTGTCTTCCCTTTAGCAACTGTTGTTGAGTAACACAACATCTCTGAATATGGAGGCTTTATCAATAAAAATGCCTAATATTCCCTAATAGATGTTTCCACAATTAACTGTTTAATAGTTACTTTTAAATCTATCTAAACCTGTGAGTATCATCATTTCCAGCCACCATCTTGCCATGCTAACAAAAGTATTAATATGAAGTTGAGCTTAAGGATCCTGTTACTGTTTCAGTATTTTGTTTTTACTCTGCTGTTTTAGTTGTAATCCACTTTAAGTTATGTTGTAATATTGAAGACGCCTTCAGAGTCAATTTGAGGTGACTTGTGCCTGGTGATGAACAGCTCCTGAAAGGTTAGGTCTTCTTGCTGCCGTTCCCACCACCCCTTTGTTACAAACCTCTTTCTCCCATTACCACCAACCTTCTGGGGACGAGAAGAAGGCTGAAGGAGAAATCCTTGCCCTACCCTAAGTCTGGCTAAATGGCAGAGAGAGAAACCAAACAAAACACTGGGAATCAGTAGTTTAGCTAAACAGTGGTATGCTAGAAGGTCACTAGTTATCTCCAGGATTGAAACAAATCAGCTTTATTAAAGGTCCCCAAAGAAGTTGAGGTTCCACATACACAATGCATAGATTTAAAAAAGTTAAAACCACCCCATCCTTACACAATTCTAGCTATAGTCAAATCATTTCCAATCTTGCCTGAGGTAATGCTTCTCATCCAGGATTCCAATCAACTTTCTTTACCCTCTCCCTAGTCTTCTTACATCCTTCTTTCTCTTTTGGGAAATTTTGGAAATTTCCCCTTCAAATGAACTGGTAATCCTAAAGATTCAGATACTTTTTCCTACATACAAATACGTAGTTTTGGATCATTTACCTTATTAATAAATGACCAGGTCTAATGTTCTTTTTTAATTCAGTTCTCTTTGTCTAGTTTTAGGATTTGGGTGGAGAACAGATCATGTTTTAGGTCACATTTATGCAGCAATATTGAAAATTCAAAACATTTCACTAATCTTCTATATAAAATAGAAAGTTGAGACCAGATGCACACAGTTCAATACTTTCTGATTGTTTAAAATAGTATTTTAATATTTGCATGTAAAGAAGAACGGACTAGTTTATATTATAGCAGTTTTAAAATTTTAAGCCATAATATCACCAAATAATGCACTGCTGATTTTATCATTAATTTAAATGGAGTTTTCCCTTTCTACAGCCTATATTTGAAGTAATATTTAGACTTATGCATCAGAACTAAAACTATAAACAAATCAGAGTAAAATCAGTTAAAAACACCCCATAAATCAGTTGAGTCATATAATTGGAATAGAAACAATATCCGAGTGTAACTGGTAATTTATCTATAAGGCCTTATTCTGATGTTCAGATATATCCAGGGAATCTGTGGGCCTTCTGGTGTTCATTAGATTATTAACTTCCAGGCTCTCATAGAATGGTAGAGAAGTGCAGAGAGATATATAGTTATAACACAGAGTCCTGTAACATTAGTATTAATTTCTTTGTTTTGATTCTGAGTTTCAGAAAACATTATGGTCTAGTGCAGATCTAACATTGTTAAGAGATTGGGAATATGTACTTCTTTTTCATTCTTTTTTACTAGTGAATTATCTATAACCTTTTCACTTTAAAATTAAGGAAAATGAAAATACACTTGAATTATGATCAATATTAAAACTTAATTAGAAATCAAATTAATCCAAATTAATTAGGATTAATAATTATAATTCAGTTAGGATTCAAAATTACAACTAACATGTTACTCTGTGTTCAAATTTTAGTTCATTGAAATCTATGTTAGCATTAACAGCAGTTAAGTCTGTGTTGATATTATCCTTAATCAGATTTAAGAAGTATTTATTTTTCTGTCAAATTTCCACACTGTCCATCTCGTCTAAGTAATCTCTAGGTGGTTTAAAATTATGTACTTGAAAGGAGCAAAAACATAAAATCAATCTTAACATCGATTCCTGATATTTAAGCATGATCAAGTTAGCATTATGTGTACATCCTTATACGGCCTGAGACACTGTTTTCATAGTTTTTTTAATAAGAAAAAAAATAATTTGTTGGTGAAGTCAGTTAAATGAACTGACATATTGGGATGATTGGCTAGAAATAATTCTGAAGTCACGAAGTGGCAAATACTGGAAATTTGAAGGTTTTTTTCCTTGGACAAAGCTTTTAAATGACATTCCAAAAAGGATCATATATTTTATAACATTGAGAATATAAGGAAATATATGGGGTTATATAAGAATTATGGGCTTAAAATCTCTGCTATGTTATATTTCAGAATCAAACAGAAGATAGTTTACGAAAGGAACTTATAGCATTACAAGAAGACAAGCATAATTATGAGACAACTGCCAAAGAATCCCTGAGGCGGGTCCTTCAGGAAAAAATTGAAGTGGTCAGAAAACTCTCAGAAGTAGAGGTATTTACTAATTACATTTTGCCAGATTTCTAAATATAAATTCAGTGTTCAGATCACGCAAGTAAATCTTTAGTGTATTTACTTTTCATAACAATTTGATTGTTTGATTTGTACTTGTGTTGAGAATTCTAGGATGCTTTGCAGATTTTTCTATCATAAAATTTTCCATTCAGTTGTTAGTGTTCCCAGAAAATATTGGGTCCATATGTTGGGCTTATATGGTCTCTGATTTAATTGTTTTGCTATTTAGGTAAATACATTCAAATCGTTCATTTATTTTTATGGGTTTAATCTTTCATAGCCAGGGAATTGCTGTTAGTTCTTAGGATTGATCAGATCAGAATACAGCATGCTAAGACCTTCCAGTGAACAAGTTGTTTTTTTTTTGGGGGGGGGGAGGGGGAGCACATCAAGGTTAGAAAGATATTGGCCTGTCTGCAAGATTGTTTCAGTCAGATAATTATGCAAGCAGTACTTAGCCCGTGTACAAGATAGAGTTTCAGTTCTCCTCTCCCTCTTGTCTTCAAATAACAAATGTATATTGCTTTATGCCTAAGTGCTATACTATTCTGAGATTATTTATTTGTCTGCTTGCTTTGCCTACCAATGTTCTTAAATATCCCAAAGTTTTCAGTTGAAGCTTAACTGTTGTCCTGGCTAGTCTAACTTGGATATTTTCTGCTTTTAGTTCTTTTCCTCCCTGTGGATATCTTTTGCTGCTTTGCTCTTCTTGCATAGTTATTTCTATTGCAATCCTTTTTCAATAATGTTGAATCAGCCTGGACCTGCATTTTTTTCAGCAACTCACTCAAGACTGCCTAATTTAATTTTTGTTTGCTAGCCATTTTTTTCCTTCCTACTCTCTGTATGTAATACCGTTCACTTTTGCCGACTCCTTAGCTCATTTTTCCCCCATGATAGACTTTTTTCCCCATGATAGACTCTGCAAGATCTTTTCCCTCCCAGCCTCAGATATCATTTATAATCAACTGATTATGGTTGTATGCCTGGGAGATCTTCTACTAGTAGTATGACATTGCTTCTCTTTGTTCTGTCACAGAGATATTTAATAACGGCAAATACATGGTAAAATAAGCTTTTTTTAAATGTAAACATCCAACCTATGTAATTTTCTTAAATAAGTTTCATATGAGTAGTAGTATTGATGAAATGCTGGTTGAAAGTGTCTTAAATGATATTTTAAGGAATATAAACATATATAAACAAAAATAAAAAGATAAACATGTCAATGATTTTGAAGTCATTTATTGAAACACATAATTTGAAGTTCTGTTATTCATAACTAGTTGTTATCTAAATTCACTGAGTTCATTGTAAATACAATATTAAGTGTTTTTTAATGCTTTAGAAGAGATTCTAAAATTATACCAATATAACAAGACAGAGTATACTTCTTCAGTTAATGTGTGCCTCAAAGATATAAAATTAGGATGTGCTTCTTGTAGCCACTGTCTTTAAATCTGAGATTGGCCATTAGTGATTTAAATATAGCACAACTAATTAATGAAACTTGAAATTATATTTGAAGCTAATGAAACCATAAAAGAAAAGCAGATAGGCAATGCAATCTTTTCTCTGCCTATCTCTTGGGCATCTCTTGCAAGGTGAAATTGCTGCTTGCAGTTTGATCTGGCAATCAGTTGTCCTCAATTTTGGATATTAATCTTTAAATGTTTCTGTTCCTGATGTAACTTATTTTTTGGTTTAAAGTTGTAGTTCATGATGACTTTCATCATTAGTACTTAACCAATTATTCCTAGTTTCTATTTTAATAAACATTATTCACACATGTCCTATAAAAAAATAATAAGATAATTACATTATGTATGAGTTATTGCCATCAATTTTGGATGGTATACCTTGGCAGAAGAATGTTTTAAGTGATGCCCTATGCATTTCTCAGAAAATTATTGTAATTCTTATATAACTTGCTTTGATTACAAAAGTTAGATCACAAAATAACTTTTCTGTTTAAAGTACTGTTTCTTTCTACTTGCAGCGAAGTTTAAGTAACACGGAAGATGAATGTACTCATTTGAAAGAAATGAATGAACGGACTCAGGAAGAATTGCGGGAATTAGCTAACAAATACAATGGAGCTGTAAATGAAATCAAAGATCTCGCTGACAAACTAAAGGTAGAGATCATCACTTTTTATTTCTTATTCTATAACAATCAATCAGCACAGAATATGAATATGATCATTGGCTAAAGAAGGCTATCCATCATTGATATAGATGTTCTTTCTGAGTTTAGTGACTTGAATTATAAAGTTATGATCTTTAAAAGAAGCCTTCTCCATTGCTGAGATTTAAAATAGTATCTGTCAGAAATGATTAGCAGTATGCAGAAAGCAAAAGCTGTAAAGATAATTGCTTGAGCGCAGCCTCTACAAATGGTGGAAGAATGGTTGTCAGCCTCCACAAATCATTTCTAGGCAAGACATTGAAACAGAGAGAGATAAAACTGCCAAACATCACCATCTCCAACTCATCTGTCAAGTTTAAAATTAGATCCCAAATGCTTTGGATAAAAAAGGAATATAATCTCCTCTATAGCAGTCTCTCCTCGTGATCACTATTTCTTGTTCTAATGCCAGTGCTTCATATACTTCCAGACATTGATGCTGTTACCATTAATTCCTTTGTGCCAGGCACAAGGGGGGTTTCAAAGGAGTGGAAATTTTTAGGCAAGTATCAATAGACATTTTCAGCCTCCTCAGAAAGAGTAAAATTAAGGCTACTTCTTAGCAAAAAGCATATTCAAAATAATTCTGAGCCAAGCTCAAGTGAAAGCAGAATCACACCTAGAGAAGTATGCTGAGCAGCTGAATACATTTATTTCTAGCTCAGCTAAAATGTCAGAAATGGTAAAAAAGGAGGTATTTCATTTTTCAGGAACTAAACTCCCAGATATGATGGTGAATTGTGTTCTCTGAGTTCAGCTGAAATAGCATTTTATTCACAGACTCTTCAAGGGAAATGATGACTGGACAGCTTCACAGATCACCTTTACAGATATAACTCAGAATCTTATTTCCATTTTCTATAAGCAGACACATATATGCCACCTGCCACTTTAAAATGCAGCTGCACTTATTTGAGCTTTTTGACTGCAAGTCCTTGCAACTATTATTGTGCACACAATAACCCAAATAAAAGGAGAAAAGAGTTCAGCTTTCTCATTTCTTTGACAACGCAACAGTATGCAAAACTTTTGTTTCTTTTGGAGTGAATGCCTCCTGGACACTGCATTTTCTTTTCTTTCTCCTTGGATTCTTGTCATTTCTAAATAGTCTCTTCCTCCACCGTGCCGTTAGGCAGACTTCAGCATTGTGTTCCTGAAGTCTGTCAGCTAACACTATGTCTTTCATATGTCTGCAGCCACTGATGTAACTTGCAACTATAATTAAAATCAATGTGGCAATGGAGTTTCCTTGCAAAACTGATAGCATGATGGGGTATTTAAATGCAACAGAGAAAGTATAAGTTCCATATCACCTCTGCAGCTAACTTTTACATCAGTTTCTCAGATTTTTTTTTATAACACAATGTATTCTGGGAATATGGCTAGCAAATTATTTCCTTTTTATAGTATAAGATGACCCTTTTTTGTTTTTCTTTTGTTGTATGTTTGTGTTTGCTCTTGGAATTAGAAGCTTTGATGAGGGAATTAAATGATTTTTTTTTTATACTTTCCTATTGGTCAGCTGGAAAGAGGACTCATTGACTTAACTGTGTAACTTGCCTGTGTTCTGACACTGCAGTGATGAGGATGCACAATTGGCTTCAAAATTATTTAGAGCAGAGGTCCACAACCTTTTGGGCACCAGGGACTGGTTATGTGGAGAGAGTTTTTTCCACGGACCGGAGGGGGTGTGGTTTTGTGTGCAGATGGGGCTTTGCTTGTTTGTGTGGGCTGGTTGCTGGCATGCTGTGGCCCAGTACTGGTCCACGGACCGGGGTTTGGGGACCCCTGATTTAGAGGTTGGGGGAATATTGACAGTGCCATATGGAAATCTCCTGAAACATGAAGAAGGGTATTTGATGTTTGATTAAAATAAATAAAGCGTGAAGGGTATTGTTTCATGGTATAGCATCATATACTTTACAGAACCACCATTTCATTTATGTTTTCAGCTAGTAGAAAATGAAAACAGTATTAGGTGGTTCCATAAAAGCTTTTATTAAGAGATGATTGCTTTCTCTTGCTTTGATAGGTAGCTGAAGGTAGACAAGAAGAAATCCAACAAAAAGGGCAAGCTGAAAAAAAGGAATTGCAACATAAAATTGAAGAGATGGAAGAAAGAGAGCAAGAACTTCAAGCAAAAATAGAGGCTTTGCAAGCAGATAATGACTTTACCAATGAACGGCTAACTGCTTTACAAGGTAAGTCCAGTAGTCCAAATATATTGATGTTACACGTTTTTCTTTTAAATTGTGAAATATATATATATTTTGGAATTCTGTTTTCAGTCCGGTTAGAACATCTTCAGGAGAAAGCTCTTAAAGAACACAACAGCTTAGGTAGGTATAACCTTAAAGTACTTTGCTGAATATTTTTTTATAGAATAATTACATATTGCTATAATTCTTGACCAGTGGGAATATTTTAAAAATATTCTGGTTCTTTATACCTTCATTTCTGGAGCATTGATAAATAACTTACAGCAAACAGTAGAGGGCTCTGATTTTAATTTTTCATAATGTTAGCTTATGAAACTTCATAAAATATATTAAATAAGAATAGAATATTTTTGGATGCAGCTAAGAACCTTGGCTGCAACTGTGGTTTTTTGAGGGAATAATGACATTTTTTGAGACCAGGAAAAGGGGCAATTGAGTCAAATAGTTTAAGAACCACCAGAAGAAAGCTAAATTTTCAACACTGTAATTCATCCAAGTAGAAAGGCATAAGTGTGCAAGTGAATATGTTCTGAATATTTAGAATTAATGCAATTTGTTAATTCTAGGCATACAAGTTGATGACTTCGTTCCTAAAATTAATGGAAGCACAGAAAAAGGTAGGGTATTCTCGATGGTATTTTTTCTTACAGTGGTTTGTGCATTTTAGGGTATGAACCACTTTTGTTCCATAAAAATATAATCAAATGCAAATACTATATTTTATAGATTAAAATATTAAGCATGGAATATTTTATTATATTTTAAAATACTTTAAAATATATGAGCATGGTACTTTAAAGTAAAATCAAATGTACAATGTCTAAATATTCTACTATGGGACTGATCCTGCATCTTTCAAATGCCAGCAGAGAAAATATTAATAGCAAAATTTTGTATCTATATTAAAGAGTGTTTTGTAGTGAGGTTGCAATGTACTATTTAGAAGTCAACCTCACTGAATTCACTTGGACTTCCTCCTAGGCAGGTGTGTATGAGATGGTATCTTTTATTTGGCTGTTAATAGTGTATTGCTATTTACAATGTGGGGAACGTATATTGTTAATAAAATCTTCTGAGTTTTTTTAGCTTTTTCACTTCTATCTATATTGTCTTTCTGGATTGGGGTAGATGTTTTATTTGCCATTTGTTTTTTTAATTTCTGCTAAAAAAAAAATTTACTCTTACCAAATTCCATAGAAGCTTTCAGATATCTGGGCTTTCTGCATAATATTACTGCCATCTTCCATACCTAATGCAGCAAGACTTATTTATAGTCAGCTGTAGTGATAATATGGTTATAAAAGAACGAAGATGCCAAAATCAAGGTTCTTTATGCTTCCTCTAGCTTTTTGGTATTGTATAACTTTTAATCTTAACCAAAACGAATCTTCACTCTTCCTTTTACCTCCTTAAAGGACTTGATTAAAATCATATCCGCATTCAGTTTAAAGGTGCATCTGGATTCATTTTAGCCAGAATTGGTAATCCGTTATAAATATATAATATTATATATTATAATTGGAGAATAATTGGAGAATAATTGGAATTTGCATGAAAACTGCTAAATCTATATAATAATAAAAAATGGAAAAGTACACCTGTCAGTTACTTCTTTTAACTAGTTTTCTTCTTGGTAATTATTTTACATAGTTTCTAGATTGTTCAGAAAGCAAAAATGTAAGAGATTAGCTATGTAGATAACCAATAATAACACACAAATACTATTTTCGTATCATATATTTGCAGTTTGACAGTCAATTTAATTTCTAAAGTAACATATTTAAAGTTAATAGGATCTAGTGTTCGCTTTCATATTGAAGTCTTTTTACATCCTTAACTTGTTTATTAGCAGATATATTTTTCTTGTTTTGCTGAGTAAAAGATTAGGATTAGGGTTAGGGTCAGACTATTTTACTCCATTCAAAACTTATTAACAAATTATTATCTTCTTTCTTGTTAAGTATTACTAGGCGGTTTCTCTTATTCTTTTAGTTACATACTATCAGCATCCCTTTGTCTGCTGTTCTTTCATTGTTCATAACTTTTCTCAACACTTTATTTGCATGTTGCCCTTCTCCCTGTGGTACTCATCAAAATATCTTCTGCCTTAACATTTTTCTCTTGCTCTGATACACTCAGTTTTCTTATTAAAATCTTTCAATGTTTATCACATTCTTTTCATTTTCATTACCTTGGATTTTATACCTTTTAGAGATTATAAGAAACACCACAAATGGGATCTTAATTATTTTAAGAACACTGCCCTAACTATCAATCCCATTTTCTTCTGTAGAAGTTACGGATGCCAATCTTTTAGCCTAATTTTTAAAGAGGTGAGCCACATTCTGCTCTGTTGTTGCCTCAGAACTCCCAGTATTTTGGTTATATATTGTTAACAAGGGACCATCTTATAGGATTTCCTTTGGATTCTGCTCCAGGCACTCCATTCTCTGTTCTACCACTTCCTCATCACCACCTGCGATTAGGCCTTGCATTTGTTTTACCAGAATGTCAGGGCACTGTTGTTCCCTATCAGGTCAGCCTTTAGCACCAGAATTAGGACTCCACATTATAGTAAATTATTTGCAAAAAGCAATATGTGAGGGGAAACCGTAAGCATGTATAATGTAATTTGATGGAGTCAGTACATGGACAAGTCTTGGCAACATTTCAGAAGTAGTTTACCATTGCCTTTTTCCTAGAGTTGAGAGAAAGTGACTGTCCAAAGGCACTCAACTGTTTCCAAGATTAAGGCAGAACTAGAATTTACAGTCCCCTTGCTACCTTCTAGGACCTTTAACCACTATACCAAACTGGCTCTTGACATGAACATATACAATGAACACAACTAACCGTGTAACATATGTAGAATAGGATGATTTACAGTTGAACCTGAGAAAGTGAAACAAACTGAAATGTAAAGATTTATCTCTCTGTAAATGAAAAATCTGTGACCGATCATATTTATTATGGATAGACCTGTTAAAATGTATAATATAATTACAGGAGGTATCAATTGAAGCAAAATGACAAATACTGGATTTGGATAAGAGATACTAAATAGCCTGTGGTTCGTTAGTACTTGACAAGTCACCCTTTTTTTGACCAAATGTACTTCATAATTTGAAAAAAAACAATGGAATAGAAATATAAGCAATAAAAACATTTTATTTTGTTAGACATTAATTAGTTATAGTAAAGATCAATCTGAAGTATTGAAAACTTCTTAAGTATCAGCCACGACTAATTTCATTTATAAAATGAATTCTGGTTAATTAATATCAACTAATATGAAAGTGATTTAGACATTACTTAATCAGGGATAACAAAAAGTCCAAATACCAAACCCCAGGGTTTTTGCACTGTTGAGGAAGTGAAGTTTCACCCAATGATATAAGGATCAGAAACCAAGTTCAATGCATATTTCAAGGAGAAAATTGGCTTTCAAATGGAGAATGAATGATGTTGTTACTCCAAGAAAGTATATTGCAATAATATAATGAAGAACAAAAATGTTACAGGTATTCCTTGACTATGAACATTTGTTTTTCATAGTTAAGAGAATGGATACAATCTCCTAATAGCACAATACTAATTTTAGGAGGAGGAAACAATTTCACAGACATGTTTACAGTATAAAGAAACCAAAGACAAAAAAGTGGAAGGAACTTATTGTGAGAAAATCTGCTAAAAATTTTGAACCTTCTGAGAATAAGGATAAATCTGGCAATTTCACCATTAATATCATTGTCAACTGCTTTTTATTTCAAGGATAATTACAATAAGAAAAATAATCATATATGTCAAAATGCGTAACCAAATTCAGAAAACAGATTAAAGACATGGCGGGAATTGATTAATAAAAGTTGGTATTTACCATGGTTAAAGAAGTTTAGAATTTATTTAGAAGTTATTAGAAGAATAAAAAGTGAACTCAAGAAAGAAGGAAGCACTTTAAGAAAGATGAATTTAAAATGCTTTTACAGAAACAAGACCATCTGTTGGGACACATCTATAAATTGTTATTGAAATATGATGCAGACACAGAACAAATTAGAAACTCTATGATTAAATGGATGCAAAACTGCAAAGATGCAGTTACGGCGGAACAATGGAAAGAGTTATGGGGAAAAAACCAAAATGTACTCCAACCCACAGTTTGAGATGATAAACAAGATGGATAAATTATACAATAATGGCTGCTGGACATACCTCAATAAAGAAGGAGCATTCTACTACCTGTGGTGGTTATGTTAAAAAAAAAAAAACACAACCAGAAGTGCTAGAAGAGACTACACTCTCTGAAATGAAGCCACAAATGTTTTATTATGTATAATTTCAGACAGCAATCTACTAAGGTACATGCTGACGAAACAATATCCAATTTGGAACAACATTAGAAAAATGAAGCTCTGCTTACAATACAAGAATGGGAGATCAACATTGGAGATTATGCAGTAATGGCACTAGCATATATTCATAACCAAAGTTTAACTAAATTCAAGCAGGAATACCTCTGTTATCTAAAATAAATCACATAGCAAAGAAAGTTCAGACATTTGGAATATAATTTTAAGAAAAAAATATGGTGTTGGGGATGAATTAAAAATAATAGATGAAATCGTTTAAATAAATATAAACAACCAGCTTCAACTCTTCAATAAAAGGACAAATAATTAAGTAATGATTAGTGGCTAGGGATAATGGAACAGAAGGGTAAAATGAGCTATTTTAAAGTTCCCTTTTAAAGATTTTTTTTAATATTTGAGATTTTTTTAAAAATTCTTTTTATTTTCTTTATCCCTACTGATTTTTGCTATCAGCTTGAGTATGTAAAATGACCACGTTTATAATAAAGCTTCAAAAGAAGAGGAAAAAAGTAAATAACATTTATTTCAGAAATAGATGCCCTGTTGACAGATTTCCCTGAACAGTTGTCCAGTGCAGACATTTATTAAATTCATTTATTAAATTATAAAGCTTATGCATTCTAATCATATAAACATATTACAGATCAGTTCATTTATTTGATACATGGTATATCACTTGTACTTATTGCAGAAGTATTTTTGTTGGTGCCTTTTTGAGGCATCCCTTTCCTCATATCTGAGGCTTGTATGTTTTCTTTTGAGCCCTCAAAGATGGAGATATAACCTAAAGGTTTTTCTTTCTTACTAGAGCACTTTCTTTCAAAGAGTGGAGGGGACCGCACTTTTATTCATCAATTCATAGAGTGTCAGAGTGAGTACACAGCATTCATCACATTCACTAAAAAGTCTGTCCTATATAGAATGGGAATAGTGATAATTTTGTTGAGCAAACAGACAATGACAAACTTTTTTAAAAAAATTGATTACATCGGTTTAAAAATCTCAGGTCCCTTTAATTAACGGATATGCTACTTCACATGTTTAATGGTGAGCAACTATGATAGCTATGTAATGCTGTGGAAATATAACCTGCAATCTGAATAAAATATGCAGTATTAATAACTATTGAATATCAGTGAAAGACAATAAGGCATGTGAAAACTTTATTTTTTCCCAACCTTCACACAGTAATCCTGATACAGGTTAAAGAAGGGATAAATTGTTATTTGATAAACAAATCTTGAAAAGATTAGGGATTTGTTCTGGCAAATTTTTGATTCAATATTATAGATTCGGTAATGCTAAATCCTACAATGTAATATATATTGAATCTTTTTATTTCTTCTGTTCAAAAATTGCCTGGACGAATCCCTGCAATTTTCTTGGCAAAGTTTTTCAGAAATGGTTTAACTTCTTCTAAGAGCTGAGAAAAAGTAGCTCAAAGTCATCCCTCTGCATTTGTACTCAAGGCAAGACTAGAACTCATGATCTTCAGGTTTATAGCCTGATGCTTTAACTACTATATCAAACTGACTGTTGAATCTGCTTATAAGCTCTACTAATTCAAATCTTAATACCACTCATATATTTCGGATAGCTACTACATACACCAAAACTTTCAGCACAAGCTGATTTGGAAATACACAGCCCTAATTTATATGTTTAATTCATAGTTCACTTTTCTAAACTTAGAAGAATTAAACTCCTTGATATCACAACCAGTAGTTAACATTAGAGAACAAAAAAAAAGTTGTAAGCCAGATTCATCATATGTATGGAAAAACATCAAAATAATTAGAAGCAAAAAATGATTCTAGACTACCAATAATGAAACCTCTTACATTAAGGAATTATTGTTGATGATAATGTTGTTGATGAAATGTTTTAATATTACATGAACCAAAATATAAAGAAAACAGAATTTAAAAAGTGTCTGTTATAAACCTACATATGTAATTATAATTATATACATCTAATATATTTTAGTTGCTGTACATTAAGCAAAAACCAGATGAAGGAAAATAGAAAAGATTACAATTTATAATACTTTCCTTGGAGTTCAAGTACTCCTGTAAATAAGCAAATCGCTTAGTGCATACAAAGTGTTCATTTCTTAGTAGTGGAGGCAAGTACAATAGCAAAATTCTGGAATACTTTCAGCCATTTGAAGAGATTTTAGTAGAATTTAGAGAAGTAAGATACTGTACAGCTATAGAATCTTGAAAAGATTCCATTGGAATCAAATAAAATATTTAAAAGAGGTACTTCACAGTGTGTTGGTACAAGCAAAGCATCTCCTTTCAAAATATTACAGCAGAGCATAAGACTTCCAAAAGATCTAGCTCACGAGTGTCAAACTTGCCGCGTCACGTGATGTGTTGCGATGTATTGCAACTTTTTTTGCACTGCCAGAGCTGGGGTGGGCGCAGCCTCTGCATGATGCAACCAGCCTGCGGGCCGGTAGTTTGACACCCCTGATCTAGGTACTTTGAAGGCTATCTTAACTGCTTGCAGGTGTACAATACAGGCAGTCCTTGACTTACGACCATAATTGAGCCCAAAATTTCTATTGCTAACTGAGACAGTTGTTAAGTGAATTTTGCCCCATTTTACAACCTTGCTTGCCACAGTTGTCAAGTGAATCCTGCAGGTATTAAGTTAACATGGTTTTAAGTGAATTTGGCTTCCCCATTGACTTTGCTTGTCAGAAGGTCACAAAAGGGGATCACATGACCCCAGGACACTGCAACCGTCATAAATATAAACCAAGCATCCAAATTTTGATCACGTTACCATGGGGATGCTGCAACGGCTGTAAGTGTGAAAAATGGTCATAAGTTACTTTTTTCAGGGACGTTGTAACTTCAAACGGTCACTAAATGAATTGTAGGTCAAGGACTAGTGTATGTGTATATGTACAGTGGTTTCCCTTTAAAGGCTAAGAGCCGCAACAGAAGCATGGGGACCCCTTCAAAGTAATTGCTTGGGCTTTCCAAAAGACACGGCTGATTTCATAGTTCAGGGCTATACTGATGTACTTTACAATGCACCTCTTTGGAATGCTCTGCTTAGCTCTAATTTCTAAATGCTGCCGGATAATAATAATGGGATAATTTGATTACAAATAAATAATAATTATAAAAATATAATAAAAAGAAGTTTGTGGAAGAAAAAATGAACTAGGTTAGCTAAACTAGTAATTGTGTGTGTGTGGGGGTTTGCCCCTCAAAAATTTAGTTCTGTATGATGGTACATTTATATTTAAAATTAAAACCAGTTTCCAATCTCTAGGAATTATGAACCTTTGCTGTTAGCAAGAATGATATAATTTTATACATCTAAGAACACAGTTGAGAAGCACATGGGGACATTTTTCAATTACAGTCACTTGCATTTATTCAGGAAAGGCACATTACACATTCACTACTCGTGGTTCTGCTATATATCGGAGGCCCTTGGTGGTCTATTCTTGAAATGGTAATACATTGTCACAAAATTTAAAAGAAAACCCCTTAGGATTGAAGAAGAATTGTTTTACCTGAGTCATAAAGTAATATATTCAAATTCTTTATGATTGAGCATAAGTATCAGGTTTGACCAACGTTTATTTCAGTAACTAGACTTATACATTGAAATATAGCCTGTTCTTTCTTAGTCTATTTTACCCTAAAACCTTGAAATAGTTTTGCTTATTTTGGAAGTATTTTCATGGTCTTTGTGCATCACATATGAGTTTGTGCATCACATCTACATTTGTATAGACCCTCATTGAAAAAGTTCTAGAGCTGAATTTTTGATAGATACCACCTATCACATTATTTATAGCCCGTTCTGTAAATCTGACTCAAATTACTGATTTCTATGGTTTTATTCTTTTTTTCCTGTTCATATTTCATACTTTGAATTATCTTTTTGGTAATTATGGCTCTTTGGTCATCTGTGTTCATTGAATTCATTCTTCAGCCCTGTTGCATGTGTTCCATGGACCTTTCAGAAGGGGAGGGAGAAGGGCATCTCTCTCAAACACAAAAAAACCCTCCAGAATAGTTCAAAAGAAGTTTTGTGCAAAAGCATTGGTTTTTATGGCCGTCCATTTATAGCTGTAAACTTTTCTTAATATTATACAGCAAAACTATACATAGAACTGCTTAATGTCTACTAAAATTTAAAATCTTATGAGCATTTGCATCTCACAAATCTATCATATTATTTAATTACTCTGCAGTAGACTTTGACCTGAATAAATGAATTTGTTTTGTTGAGCAAATTAATATGGAAATTTTGTTATGATGTTTTAGTTATTTGGTGGTCTAATTATATTTAACTTGACAATGAACATTAGTATTTGTAAATCTTCAGATTTATTTCCACAACTTCTTGCACTTTATCATTTTCTTTTTCTGCTTGTTGTGCCTTCAACACACTGCAAAATGTGCATTTTTTTCTGCCCCATTTGTCTTATGCTACAAATGGTTATGTCTTGTCTTTTCTAATTTACCAGGTTACTATACTTTCTGTCTTTGTTCTCTCCACTGATACTTCCTTTTTGTCTCTTGATCTGACTCTTGTATAGTGCTTTCCTGACTTTATAAATAAAGAAGAAAGCTACCAAACTCCTACATTTTCCCCTAATGTCTTAAAGGTTCCATCTACAACCCTTTTTAATAATCATTATTCCAAATAATCAAGAAATTACACTATCTTCTGCAATCAATTTAATACAGATTATTAGAAAAGAACATAAATATACTCTGTCCCTTCAGTTATATGAGACAATAGTTGAAATGCTGTATATTCCAACATTATAGGAATACAATATAATCAGTGACATATAAAGGGCTAAGCTAATAAAAATTGTTATCTTTCTATGGAGGAGCTGTAAGTGGGAATTGTACTACCTCTTACATGTGCCTCTTCAAAATTGTCTTTATTCCTGTATTTTTAGTGTCAAGAATCAACTATCAGTTAATTAGTACTACTTCTAATAAAGAAATGTGACCTATATTCACTATGTTGAATAATACCATATTTTTGTACTAACATATAAAATCTTTAAATAAAATCCCATGGTTGAAATCAGTTCATGTATACATGCATAAGCATTTCATGGGGATGGGGGACTCCGTAGGAATTGTGGAATAAATATTAACATGAATTTTCTTTCTGTATAAATTATATTTGGTACAATGGCTTAAACCCGTCTGTCCTGAAATTTATTATAAAGTTTAGCTGTCTTGCTTTAATTCTTTTAAATAAAATATCAGCAAATGAATCATGGATTAGAATGCTTTCAATGACTATTAGTCCTGATAGCTCTAAATTAACTTTACTATTACAGACAGTATGCTTTAAGCCAGATGCAGAATTCTACAAATGAAAAGGTCCGTTTATGCTTTGTTCTTAAGAGTTTTTCATAGGTCTTTACAGTGGTGTGATATGATGGAAACAGAATGCTGGGCTAGTAATCCTTCTATCATATGTTGCAGGAATCTGACAACTGTCTGTTAGAGATTCTTTAGTTATCTGAATTGGGGATAGGATTTGGTGGCCTATTGTGTTCTTCCAACACAATATTTTTGTCTTTCAATTCAGTCTTTTAATATTTTATTTATGAGTAGATAATTAACACTATTCTTACAATTCTTTTATTCAACTGGAAAAGTCCATTAGTTCTTGTGCAGGGAAGTATGAGGTAATACTGCCCTGTTTAAATTTGGGCATGGAATGTAGATTAGAGACACGTACAAAGAATTTGAGCTTCGTTAGTAATCCCTATTTTGTTCAGCAGACAAGCTCATGGACGAAGGACATCTTTCCAGAACAGATGAAACAAAGATACTGAAAGGTCAGAGTTATTACAATATTTGTATTTTGAAATATGTATTTTATCTTCAGACCTAGACATTGGACATTTATTTCATGTAAGGGAGACATATTTGAAGAATTATGATAGACAAAATATTTAACTACTTATCACGTAATGTTAAAGAGCTTCCAAATAAAATATACTTAAAAATGTGAGCTTTAGAAGATTTCAGTGAAGAAAAGTTTGAAGCAGACATTTTTTTGGGGTTTTTTTTTTTTTTTTTTTAATGTTTGGAATATGGAATTAATCTAGTTTAAAACACTTGCCTATTACAGATTGTAGTGAATTACATAGCATTCTCATGTTTAGATTTTCCATTCAGTAAATATCAGTGGTTGAATATTAGCTTGCTATGAATTAAATATTCCATTTTTTAAACTTTTGATTTTGTCAGATTTATTGCCTTTCGTCTCTAGAAAATCACAGTTCAGATCCTGCCTGCTTCTGCTCTCCTATTTTTGCAAAGTGCAGGGAGCATACCATATTTGGAAAAGAATGCAGACAATAAATACAAGTGTAATTTAATGCTTGCATGCTAGTATCCTGCAGAATGTTGAATTATTTTGCATTAATATGTAATGTATTCTACTTTGAAAATAATTTAGTCATCAAATTATTAAATTTTGTATCCTATATTTTGTAAGACTATTCTAGAGAGAATAATATAAAGTATAAACAGAATAAAGTATTGTATATTATGAACATAATTCTTGATAGATATTAAATTATATCTATTATATATATAACTAATAAATATATGAAATGTAAAAGAAATTGCTTTTAGATTTAGTAGGCAAAATTTATTTTTAAATATAAATATATTAGATGCCAGATCTCTTTCCTCAAAAAGAAATTAGAAAATTATCAGTGATGAGAAATTTCCCTATCCAAAACCTTGAAGTTAAAGGTGCTGGTCATTGGACAAGCTGACCTTGTAAGAGAGGTTGCTATTCTCTTTAAGTTTAATATTGATAATTGAATTGAGGACTGAATCATCTTATACTACAGTAATAGGTATCACATTGATATGGCTTAGCAAGGTATAATGTGCTAGCATTTACTAAATATTGGGGTTCATTCTTGACTCTTTATTTGAGCTTGTATAGACTTCAACTTCCTATAAAATATTTTGTGAGTTGTAACTGACATCTAGAATCAATCTCAAAATTTTGAAAGATGAATCTGTACTAGGTTAACAATGCAGAATTCAGATAATTTAAACAAGAATAATTCTCTTTTTAGCATATTTATTAGTTGTGTGTACAGTATTGCTTTCTAGCTTTATCTTTCACTGAAGTACAATTTTTTGTCGTTCAGGAAAAAATTATGCAATCAGGATTGTAAATCCTGTAAATTAAGATTGGAAAGAGATATTGAAAATGTAGAAGAAAAATGTGTGATTTTGCTGTTTTTCATGTCTTTGATTAAATGACTCATCACTAGTGTATACTGAGAGACTAGTTGTTCCTTTTATTTCCATATAAGGAAGTATTGGTTATCCAACTACATGTAACACATTTAAATTAATATTTTCAAATTAATGGGCAAGCAAGGAATCTTGTAGCATTTTTGGTTATTTTGAATTGTTTACAGTAAAATAATTTCATAGGATAATGGTATTTAAGAGTAGTAGATCCTCCCATTTTAATTATAATTTATTGTGCAAAAAATCCCAAGGTTGTTTACAGTCCCCAAACAAACCAAGTAAATAAGTACAATTTAAAAAACACACACAAAAGAAATAGTAAAAGCAGTTTAAAACATCAGATGAATGAGAAACAGTAATGTTGCATGTTGGGCCTTCTCAAAAGCCATTAAAATATAAAGGGACTTGGATTAATATTTGAAAGGTAGTCAAGCAAGTGCAAAGGAAGAATTTAAACAATTGTAGTTTTTTAATTAAAAATTCTCTGTAATAATTGTCCCAATTAATTCCAGAAGTAAAGGAACCAAGAGAAGGGTTTATGAACCCACAGCAGATATCATTGCATGGGAAAAATCCATTTATATTTCCCAGAACCGAGTACAAGCTATTCAGAGTTTTAAAAGCGCTAATTAGAAATTAGAAAATACTTGGCTTTAAATAAAAGCTAAGGATTGCTTAAAAGAATTCATATGCTCAATACTAGAGAAGTGGTATTTCACATTATTCACAGCTAAATGCTTTCAATAGTTTGTTTTGTGAGCATGGCCATTAATCTTCTAGCTGTCATAAAAAAAAATTCTTTTTCTATGACTATATGACTCATACAGTGAAAGTGTCTTCATATTTGCAAATTACCATATTTGCCCAGATCTATGTCAAAAGAATTATCTTCAGTATTCATCAGTTTTCTACAAGCTCTATCTTTAATGTCAGTGTATGCATTTTTGAAATTTTGATATGTGTTTTGGAGGGGATGGCAGCAATATGGTCTAGGTGTCTCACTTGGAGGAGGAAAACCTAGGTTCTAATCCCGTCTCAGCCACAAAAGCTCACGGGTCCATTTTGAATCTCCCTCTCAACCCAAGCCATTTCAGACATGGGAGGAGGGAGTACCAGGTACAATTCCTTGGGCTCCTATACAAAAGGCATGATAAAAATCTAATAAATATATTGGGGAGCTTTTAGTACAGTAAAGGATTTTCAGGGAAAAATATTTGTAGCTATGAAAAAACAGGAACAGAAGAGCTACTTTGATAATTTATCCATTATGCCTAAAAAGAATTATTCTGTAAATGGCAGACTATAGTTATTCTCTGCAAAGTGAAGGTAGATTTTGAATGCGTTGGGTTTAATATGTTGGTAGACACTTCACTACTATTTGATTCTGTCTTGTTGCTTGAACATGGCATATAACTAATGTGAAGTTATTGTGATAGAATTAATTATAATAAAAATGAGTTTGCTAAACAGCATTATGGAACATTAAATATTTTCCTAATCAAATTCCCTTTCTCTATAATGATGTCATATTTTGGTCAATTGTAATGGTTTCTTTAAACCTTAAAGCTCATTATACAAATATGAAAACTTGTAGATGAATCAGGATATAGTTAATAGCTCATCAAGAAACTAATGGAGAAATAAGATTTTCTATCAGTGTCTTTTTAAAGCATTTCATTTTAACTGCTGTGTTGTTTGAAACATTATGGTATTATAGGTAATGCGTCAACTTATTGTTACTTTATCCACTTAAGTGCTACAGAGCAGCATTTATTCCTAATACTGTAGCTCTTTTCAGTGTTAAATATATACACTGTTTTAGAGTCCCTTTTCTTTATCCCTCTTTCTTGATTTATACTCAGAATTAGTAAATAAAACAACTAATTTCTCAGTGGGTTTCAGCTGGCCAAAGAACAAGTTTCAGACAAAAGGCTAAGCAATGCATGAACCAACTTCATCCTGCATGGGTTTTTTTAATATTAAATGCATGATCTGGAACCATTTAATCCAGTTCAAATAGGAATTTAATCCACTTGTTAAAATTTATGCTGGAAGCATGCATACAGTTGCACATTTATTTGAATGGAATTAGTGTTTATATTTTACAGATAATCAGGCGAAAGCTAAAGAAGCTGAGCTTTCAGATACTTTGAGCCCAAGCAAAGAGAAAAGCAGTGACGACACTACAGGTATGGCATATCTTTCAGTGAACCTGGATTTAAGTGACAATTTGTAATGAGGTTTTTTTGAAAAAGCAAAATTAAAAAATCATTTACAACAGCTCCTTATTTTTCTAATTCAGTTGAATTTTTATACTTTTTGCCCTGTGTTGAGTTTTTAATTGATTTAAAAATATTACTTCAAATTCTAAAATAATTGCCCTTTTTTTAGATGCTCAGATGGATGATCATGAATTAAATGAACCTATTGCTAAAGTTGCTCTCTTAAAAGGTAAATCATTATTTTCTTAATATTTAATGTATTTCAATTAGCAAATAATTTAATATTGGAATTAATATTAGTTGGAAACATGGGTTGAAAATTTTATTTTGTTCTCTGTAATTTGCTTTTGATGACTGTTGCTAAAGCACAAACTGGTACTTTATCTATATATGAAATGTAGGTATAATCCAAAACAGAAAACAAATTAATTTCAGTGTACTTTATCCTCTAATTTTAATTTTGCACATGAAATATTATTTTTCTTTAATATATTAAGTCCTTAGAGGAGTAGGTTTCGTTACTCTCACCTCTTATAAATGAAGATAGCTATGTCAAGAAATTAGCAAAAGTGATAACTTTCAGTCTTTTTCTCCCTTTTAAAAACAATAACCCAGTATTTCATTCTTAAATAATAAACTATGAAAAAATCTGAAATGAAATATCAGTGGTACTATAATTAGTTTGAAATATATTTATATAAAATTGTATATAAACTCTTAGGACTGCTAAATATGTTTCGGTTAGAATTAGCAACCTGTTCCTGCCAATTTATATTTTATAACGTCTTGCATGGCTTGGGTATATAGATACTTGTCTTATTTATCTCCTAACCTTTCCCTAATCCATAATGTATAATTAACTAATTTTATCTGATTCCTATTACTTCACAAAGTAATAGAAATTAAGCTACTGACAAAAGTAATGCTTTAAAGAAAAATGTTCTTTTAGCAGATGAATTGCAGGGTGCACAATCAGAAACTGAAAGTAAACAGGAAATTCAGCAGCTGCACCACGAACTGATTGAAGCCCAAGAGCTAGCTAGAACCAGTAAACAAAAATGCTTTGAATTGCAAGGTGAGATGAAGAGTCCTTTGAGTTGTAGAATTCACAGGAAATTATTATGCCCCAATACAGTGATTGAAGATGGCATTTAAGTCTGTGATCTGTTTATTTTTAATCTAGATGCATGGTATATGATTATACCATACTTTCAGCAAAGGGGGGGAAAGGCTGCTATTTTATCCACACTTAATTGGGAATAAGTCCCATTGAACTTAGTAGAACTTAATTCAGCCTAGACATATATAATAGTACCTTTTGGTTCAAGTTTAAATAAATGTTTAGTTTAAGCAATTAAAATGGAATCAGTCATTTTCCTCATCAGTCAGTTTTTTCTTCAAAATGGAATGGTATCATGAATGTATTAAAAAGAGTGCATGATATTTTAAACAATTTTAGACAGTTTATTAACTAGCACAGTAATAATGTAAATATGGTAATTTACTCACATTGGTTATGACAAAACTTTAATGACATACTAAACTAAGTAATCTGTTTAAAAACTAATACCTAATATATACTGTAAAAGTGATAATGGAAGTCATAATAAATTGGTATGTTGAATATTTTCATAATACCTACAGCTCTGTTGGAAGAAGAGAGAAAAGCATATCGATTGCAAGCTGAAGAGTCCACCAAACAAATCCAAGTTCTCCAAGGTAAAAAAAGAATCTTAAAAATTTAATAGAAAAATACATATGTTGTCATTGAAAAGAACAGAAATTATAATAATTTCCCATACAAAATTCTTTAAGTAGAATGAAATGTCTGTTACTAAAATGGTTTGTAAAATTAACTACTATCAGTAACAGGACATAAAAATGTGGTGAGATGGGCAGCAAAATAAATATGTAAATAAATTATCATTTATTTAAATGAACAAGAATACTTTTTAAGGGTGACTTTAATGAATGATTGCGTAGCATGTGCTGTTATTGGAGATACGTTCTAAAAATCTGCCTAACAGTGCTGTTATCAGTGTTGGTTTTGCATGACATGTACAGTTCCATATTATGTGGTTATTTATTGCAAATGCTTTTGTGGCAGTTCAGGCATGTAACTTAAGTGCTTTCAGTAAAACAAAGAATATGTGTAGTGTATTGCAACAATTCAAAACAAGCAGCCAGATCCAACCTAACTTGGTTAAAAAGCTGTGTTTCTAAACACTTCCTGAAAACAGTACTACGACAGAGAATACAGTTCTTATATCTGATAAGAGGATATTCCAGAGGGAAAGAATCATGCTCATCCTGCACAGTGCATTGACTGTCAGGAATCCTGTTTTGAGATTAGCCCAAATTCTCCAGACATTATCCAAGGCAAAGCTTGATATCAACTTTTATTGCATACTAGGAGAAAGCCATTATAAATAGCTGATTGACCTGTCAGATGACACTAGAGTCCATTTAAGCTATTTGTCTTAATAGGTTGCTGGTTTATTTTGTTTTGCACTTTTCACTCTTAGAACATTTAAGAGTAAATATGAAACTGATTAATGTTTAAAAATATTGCACTATAAGAACATCGTTAGGTTTCTAGCATAATATTTGCTTCAGCTGTGAATTTGAATTTGAATTAAAAAGTAACACAGAGTTTTCATTTTAAAAATAATTCTTAGTCTGTTCTGGTCCTTTTGGTCTTGTTCAAGTTTTTTATTTTCATAATTTCTAAGGCCCTGTCATCATAATAAAGTTGAGTGTACATCTTTCTTATTATAATTCTTATAAAAAAAATCAGGCCTGCTGAAGCGAACCTTTAAACTTTCTCTTTTGATTAGGTTTGATATTGTATGGGTATTCCTATACATGGTCAGTAAACTTTGGGAAGACTTGATGTAGAGTTTCATTATTACCTTTCTTTGCACTCTGTATTAGAGAAAAAATAAATAGGACTATTACTGCTCTAGTCTTTCACAGTTATACCCACTTTTATCAATACATTTTTAAGAAGAAAAAATAAAATAGCTAACTCTATTGAGACTCTTTAGTCTCAATAGATTGTAATTTAAGAACAATAAAATAAATTACAAATATAAGCATTTGCTCTCCTTAAGTAGCAGCTGCTCATTTATTTTAATAATTACAGATAAGCTGCAGGAGATTGGTTGCTATAGAAGCAAACAAAAGTGTTATTTAAATAGATAAACATAGCTATAAAAAAGGAAGGTTTGCAACAGCTGCTATGGCTTTCTTGAAGTGCAGGACAAGGTTACACTATAAGTACCTGAGCTGACTTCAACCATACTGTTTCCAGTACATTTTGATTATCTCTTGCCATTCACCAGAATTTTGTGAAGCTGGATTAACTCCCTTTTTTCCTATATTTAATAATTGAAGC
Source organism: Azemiops feae (assembly GCA_023970755.1). Taxonomy (NCBI): domain Eukaryota; kingdom Metazoa; phylum Chordata; class Lepidosauria; order Squamata; family Viperidae; genus Azemiops; species Azemiops feae. Next base: position 603,803 of record JALGBA010000739.1, on the reverse strand, counting down.
ACTTTTCAGCCTCTTATAGTTGAAAAGAAACTAATATGTCTCAGAACAGAATAACAGTTGGAAGGGACCTTGGAGGTCTTCTAGTCCAACCCTCTGCTCATGCAGGAAACCTTATATTTTAGACAAATAGTTGTCCAATCTCTTCTTAAAACCTTCCAGTGTTGGAACATTCACAACTTTTGGAGGCAAGTTGTTCTACTGATTAATTGTTCTAATTGTCAGGAAATTTCTCCTTAGTTCTAGGTTGCTTCTCTTTTTGATTAGTTTCCATCCGTTGCTTCTTGTCCTGCCTTCAGGTGCTTTGGAGAATAGGTTGACTGCCTCTTCTTTGGGGCAGCCCCTGAGATATTGGAACACTGCTGTCATGTCACCCCTCGTCCTTCTTTTCATTAAACTAGACATACCCAATTCCAGCAACCGTTCCTTATATGTTTTAGCCATCAGTCCCCTGATCATCTTTGTTGTTCTTCTCTGAACTCTTTCTAGAGTCTCAACATCTTTTTTTTGGTCCAAGAGTATATATGTATCAGAAGATAATAATAATAGTTGCTACTATTGAGCAAGGTACCACTTATACTATACCTGTACATTTGGGTTTTCTTGCCTAAATGTAGAACCTTACTTTTTTCACCATTGAATTTCATTTTGTTAGATAGTGATAGTGCCCAGTGTTCAAGTCTGTCCAGATCCTCCTGTATCTTAAGCCTATCTTCTGGAGTGTTGGCTATTCCTGCCAAGAAAGATATAAACTTAGAGGAGTGTTGTGATAAATGTGTAAGCTTAATATGATGGTAAACCTCATAAATCCACTCAAAAAGTGCCTCTTTTATGGATATTTTTCTAATTTTGTCTAAATATTTTAAATATAACAATAAGGGACTTAGCTTTGTAAAATTTATGCTACAATATTGTAATGTAATGCAAGCATTTTTTTTATCTTATACAGTAGTATTACTTTCATAATATTTTATAGTTATATTTAAAATGAATTTATGTACTTACAATTTTAAGATATATAATTCTAATAAATGTTTATAGCTCAGTTGCATCGATTACAAAAAGATATTGAACGTCTTCATGAAGAAAAGGAAAATGAGATCTCCAGTACACGGAATGAATTGTTGAGTGCTCAGAATGAGATCCTGTTGTTGCAAGATGTGGCAGAAAAGGCCACATCAGAAAGGGACACGGATGTCACTATTTTACAAGAAGAGCTTCAAAAAGTAAGAGCTGAGCTTGAACGATGGCACAAAGAGGCTTCCAAATATGAAAAAGAAATTGTCAGTCTGCAAGCCAGTTTTCAGCTACGATGCCAGCAGTATGAGAATCAGCAGAGAGAGGAAGCCACCCATTTACAAGGTATAGCACAACTGTCTTAATAATAATTTGTATAAAGTGGGTTTGGGGGGTAAATTGCTTTTTCATTAACAAAAATTAAGTTAACAATTACAGAAGTTGAGATAGAATAAACATTTGAGTTTTAGTTACATCATAGTAGTAAAGACAGTAGTGGGCTTGATGAACTTTAAAGTTTGATACAGTAAAGAATAAATTTCTTTAGTTCTTTGCCGTGGTAATGCAACATGTAATCTGAGGGATTTCAATTGTCCACTGCTGCATATCACAAGTTTTGGAAATAAAGCTGGGTCCAAAATTAAAATCTCTAGTGCACTTTGGTGGGCCAGTAGTCAATGTAGTTCATGAGCACAGCCATTCCATAAAAGTATCTGAGCCAAAACTCAAATGCCTTGTAAGGAAAAGTTTTTCAAGTATATTTTCCAGGAGTTGCCCCCATAAAAATACACAAAATTGCAAATTATTATATAGGTCCTGTCATAACAACCTCAAATTAAAAGTGCATTATATATAAAATACTGTGATTCTGGCTGTGGCTTGTTAGATTGAACTATTACTGGAATCAAAATGGATGAGTATTAGATTTACTGTGCCACATTGGAGACAATGTATCATTACCTAAATTATAAGGTGTAGAGGTTAAGAAATTGGAATAAAATTGGGGGAAATTAGGTTTACGTTTACCTTTTAAGACCTGGAAGCTTATTTGGTGACTCAAGGCCAGTCAGTAAAACGGCCCATATTTCTTATATATGTCTTGACAGCAATCATGCCATAAGCTCACTGCAATGGATATCTATACTGTTGTACATTTTAATTATCTCCTGTAAAGTTATAGAACAATAGAAAAAGGGAGTTTTTAATTCTAGTTTTCAAATGATGTGTTCATTGTATTAAGATGATGTTCTAAAAGTCCATTCTTTCTATCAAATTATTGATGAAATTCTAAAGATTATTACATTGTAAGACCCTATCAGGATCTTTTCATATTCTGTTTTGAGTCAAATCATTCAGCTTGAGATTGATATTATGGAGGAACAAGCAGTGATTAATTTAAAAAATGTAGTGGTGCTTCTTCAACCTGTGTGAAAGATTTCAAATAAGGATGTACAAAATTTACTAATTTTCCAGATTGTCCCTTAGGACAGGGGTCCCCAACCCCCGATCCATGGACCAGTACCGGACTGCAGCATACCAGCAACCGGTCCGCACAAACAAGCAAAGCCCCATCCATGGGATGCAGGCAGCACAAAAAACCATGCACTCTCTGGTCTGTGGAAAAACCTTTCTCCATGGAACTGGTCCCTGGTGCCCAAAAGGTTGGGGATCTCTGCTTTAGGAGTATGCCAGAACTATTCTGGACCAATGCCTGTTCTGGAGGTGGTTTGTTGGTTTCTGGAAACAAATTCTTTGGAAAAGAAGCAATATTATATGTTTTGGACATGCCATTCTGGACAAAACAGGCGTATTTTGGGCTGAGCTACCCATGGAATATCTGGAACCATTTCTCATTTTTAGAATTTAATTCTGGAAATTGCTGAGCCTCCCAGGTCCAAAGGGGAAACAGAAATTTCCAGAATTCTCCAGAACGTTCGTTCCCAAATCTGTGAGCCTAACATATTACTAATTTCAAGTTGTTGTTTTTTAAAAAGCTTAGCCCACAAAATACTTGATTTGTCATAGTGAAAACCAGTTTTTAATCCCAAAATAGGCATGTACGTTCAGATATAATTGGCGCTAATGAATCTTTTAAAAGTTATTTCTTAGCTAGCTTCAAGAATATTATAGCATTCTTTGCTTTGTAGGTGAGCTTGAAAAGTTAAGAAAAGAGTGGGCTGTTCTTGAATCTGAATGTCTCTCATTAAAGAAGGAGAATTCTTTGCTTGCTTGTGAACTTCAGCAACAGGAGAAGGAGCTTCATAAGTAAGTGCCATTGAATCAAAGGTCAAAGGTGTTAAATTCAAAACAATGTCTCCTGACTTAGGGGCTAGTACTTATAGATTTGTTTCTATTTATTGTGAATGTTACAGTTCATCTAAATCTTCCCTCTTATTCAACTGACCTGTTTTAGCTACAATTCTGTTTCTACTTATTCACCTCAGTGAGCTAATAAAAAAAAAGTATAATTATGTGGGACCAATATGTGTTCTACTATGGAAAATATATAGAAGGTGCCCATATCATTCCTCTTCCCAAATCCCAGCTGATTTTATTTTATATAAGCTTTGCTTCATTTAACATTATGAAAATAAGCCTCTTGGGCTCACTCATTTTCCTTCTGTTTTCTTCCAATATAATTAACATTTTAAGCCTTTATTGTTACAACAATTGAACGTCATCAACTTTAGATTTTAAATGTTGGGATCTGCTTGGTTGGTTTTTGGTGTTATGAGCTGATTGGAAATACTTGCTTATGCTTTTGTTCAAACCAATACAGGTTTGGAACA